>JXTC01000076.1:402063-441706 GCA_002914845.1 Trema orientale | reverse complement strand
TTTTTTTTTTTTTTTCTCCTTTTCGTTTGTTTGTACTTGTGTGGAATTTCTTAGGCCAGTTATTCTATATTTCCCAAAGCATGTGGTTTTGCTTAATGTTTTAATAATCCAGACAGGATTAAAGTCATACTGACTTCATCTATGTGAGACGCTCTTTACTATCTTATATATGTCTTTGTGACTTGCAGATGAAAGGATTTTGTATTCTGGATCCGGAATGCTTGGCTCTGCCATTCTCAACTTATTATTATTATTATTATTGTTGTTGCTGTTGTTGTTGTTGTTGTTGTTATTATTTGTTATTATTTGTTGTTGTTGTTATAATAATAATAATAATTATTATTATTATTTTTGTATTGCACAACTTGATGAATACTAGTAAACTAAACGGTTTACTTATTGGCTGTATAATTATTCACTGGTTGACATTTAATACTTATTAGCCTCTGAAGATGTTTATTATGGGATTGTTTTTTCATTTTTTTTCCACCGCTTGAAAGTTGTGTATGCTTTTTTTCTTCTTCCCACGCATGTTCCCTGTGTGCTGTAAAAGTGGATTTTTTTTCCCTGCTTGCTTTATCCTTTTTCATCTTTACTAGTTTTTTCTTTTTTTTTTTTTCGAGTCAAAACTTGACAATGATGATTTTCAATTTTGCAGCTGAGAAAAATGCTTGATCTTCTAGTGCACGCATCACAGTGTCGTTCTGCACAATGTCAGTATCCCAATTGTCGTAAGGTGAAGGGGCTTTTCCGTCATGGGATACAATGCAAAACCCGTGCTTCTGGAGGTTGTGTCCTCTGTAAGAGAATGTGGTATCTCCTCCAGCTTCATGCTCGAGCTTGCAAAGAATCCGAATGCCACGTACCACGTTGCAGGTTTATGATTTATTCTTTTTTCACCAAGAGCCTCTCTCTCTACTCATTCTTCATCCTTGCTTTTTCTCGTCTTCTTCCAAGGATTATATGGAAAATTGTTTAAAACCGGATTTGTTTTTATATTTTTCAGAGACTTGAAGGAGCATTTGAGGAGGCTGCAGCAGCAGTCTGACTCAAGGAGAAGAGCTGCTGTAATGGAGATGATGAGACAAAGAGCAGCTGAGCTTACGAGCAATGCTGGGTAACCAAATTGTACATGTAAATATTTGATGTTTTGGAGAAATCCTTCAGAATGTGGGGAAAGGACTAGACAATAGTTTTCTACTGCTTTGCTAACTGCTGGGAACCAGGCAGTTCACAGAAACAGTGGGATGATTAGATGGTTGGAAGGGGATACGCATTCTGCAGCACAACAAAGTGGTTTACATTTGCTTTTCTCCGGAAGTATTCTTTTTCACCTGTTTCTCATCGACACGACAAGATTTTCCCCTAAGAGGAAAACGAGTGAAATTTTATAAACCGGAGTTGTCATTCCTCTTTCGACAATGGCTAACCATGCCCATTGGAGAAAATGGAGAACTGATGCGTAGCTTTCTGGTAGCCCGATTTGGTGATTCTTTGATTTTATGGTCACTTAGTAGTTCGTGGGATGCCGTCCTGAGGTGGCAAGTGTACTATAATTGTCCTAATCTGTCTAAATGTCTATTTCTTACAGAGAAAGTTGAGAGGGAGTAGTTTCAAAATGATTTCCCCCCTTTTTTTCTAATATAAGTTTTCCTCCTTTCTCGCTTTGTCAGTATATTGACCCATTTTGTAGAATGTCCTCTTATTTAAAGATGGAAGAAATAAGTAGTTTCTCCTTGATTGTAGCATCTGTTATGTTATTTTGACCTTATGTTTTACTACAGTGTCCACAGTATAATTAAATGAAAAGCCTTTATGTTGAGTTGTTCTTTGTTTGATTTCGAAGCTTAAATACCTATTTTTTGTTGAGTTTCAGCTTATGATCAATATTGAAATCGCTCGACTAAACTACTTAAAGTTCTAATAAATCGTTTGCGTATAATATACATTCTGATGGATAACAATTCTTTCTTCACTGGCAGTGTCTTCTATCATCCCTGAAACGCCCCCTAACAAAAGACTCGGAATGAAATTGGTTTAAGCGTGTGTGGGCGCGCGTGCGAAGTAAACGGGAGAGAATACGGAACTCCACGTGGCTCTTTGGTTATTTCAAGTTGGACACAAAGTCCATTCCAATCTAAACCTCAAATTCTCGCGTTATTTCAAGTTGGACACAAAGGCCATTCCAATCTAAACCTCAAATTCCCATGACAAAGCAAAGCCAATGTGTGGTCCAACTTACCTCCCAAACTGCCAATGCCAGCCATTCATATATTCACACATTCCCTTCACAAAGTCCAAACAAACAAACGGAAAAAGAGAAAATGTAAACTCTTTTAACTCAGCTCAGCATTATCCAATCAAACATGTAACTTATAATACATAAATATTTTTTAGAATCTAATTTCAGATAATATATATGTAGACGTATTTGAGTTAGATTCTATTTTCATTTAGAGTTTGCAAATATGACTTCTTCTGCTACATCACGCGCCATTAGCGGCAGCTCTGGTACTACCATCAACATAACCAGTAGTAGCAGCAGCAGCCATAGATATTCCTCCTCGATGGGGTGGATCAGGCCAACAACGTTATCAGTGGCCAATACCCCCAATTGGGCACCTTCATTTATCTCCCGTACTCATATATCCCGACTAGTTTTGGTCCCCAGAGCCACCAGTTCTTCCCCAGACAAGGGCCAAAAACCCAACAAGAGAACCAGAATCAGAACCAAATCTAACAAGAAGAAACCACCCCAAAATCAGACTCAAACTCAAGACCAAACCCAACAACAGACTAGTCCTTCTACAAGTACTAGTACTAGTGTTGTGGCCCAAGAAGAGCAGCAAAAGCAGCAGCTGCGTCTGGACCTTGAGGATGTGAACCCGGTGGGACTCGGCCGCCGGTCCCGTCAGCTCTTCGACGAGGTTTGGCGCAAGTTCTCCGGGCTTGGCCAGATTTCCAGCACCAGCCGGGCTGACCAGAGGGAAGCCCTCGACGCCCTTCTCGTCAGAGAAGGACCCATGTGCGAGTTCGCCATCCCCGGCGCCCAGAACACCACTGTTCTCGTTATTGGTCCCACTTCCCGCATTGGACGCATTGTCGTCCGCAAGCTCATGCTCAGAGGCTACTCTGTCAAGGTTTGCTTATTGCCCTTTTGTTGGTGTTGTCGTTCTTCCTCTGCTTTGTTGTCGTTTCTCTCTTTTGATGGTAGAATTATGCGTGTGTGTGTTATGAATAGGCCTTGGTGAGAAAAGCAGATGAACAAGTGGTGGACATGCTTCCGAGGTCGGTTGAGGTAGCTGTTGGGGATGTGGGCGATCCCTCAACTCTCATGGCTGCTGTTGAAGGCTGCAACAAGATCATCTACTGCGCCACTGCCCGCTCCGCCATCACCGGAGACCTCTTTAGGGTCGATCACCGCGGGGTTTACAACATCACTAAAGCATTTCAGGTATTCATTTCTACTCATTTGTTGTTTGTTTCAATCTTAGTTGCCAATGGTCTATTAACTATTACTTTCTTTTCAGGACTATAACAATAAGCTAGCTCAGCTGAGAGCTGGCAAAAGCAGCAAGAGCAAGCTCTTACTTGCCAAGTTCAAGTCCCAGGATTCATTGGTTGGGTGGGAAGCTCGTCAAGGGACCTACTTCCAGGATGTGGTTGCTTCTAAGTATGATGGAGGAATGGATGCTAAGTTCGAGTTTACCGAGTCCGGAGAAGCTGTCTTCTCAGGTTAAAAGACTCGAAATCACTAATGTTCCTTTTGTTACATGTATGTTCATTCTGAAGCAACTAAAATAACCGTGTTTCTTTTGGAACCTTCTGTAGGTTATGTTTTCACTCGGGGAGGGTATGTCGAGCTGACGAAAAGGCTCTCACTTCCTTTGGGTCGCACTCTTGACAGGTATTTATAATGCATATGATTTTGCATTCTCTATTGGGGTTATTGTTGTTTGCCAAAGCTGCGAAAGTGCTATAGTATATGAATCATCTCTGATGTTTAGGTACGAAGGTCTGGTTCTCTCTGTTGGTGGGAATGGGAGATCTTATATTTTAATTCTTGAGGCTGGTCCCTTAGCAGATACATCTCAAAGTAAATTGTATTTCGCACGAATTAGCACAAAAGTTGGATTTTGTAGGGTAAGGATTCCTTTCCGTTTATCTTGATTGTTGTTTTTTTTATGCGACCAACCTATTCTCCCCTTTTTTGTCTCCGTTTTGTAGCTTTGATTGGCCATGAAAACAATTTTTGTAATTCTACCGTTCCTTCTATTGGCAGGTGAGAGTACCATTTTCGTCCTTTCGCCCTGCGAAACCTGAAGATCCACCACTAGATCCATTTCTTATACACACATTGACCATACGTTTTGAACCCAGAAGACAGGTTTGTACTTTGTTCTAAGATTTTGGAAATTCACATGTTGACCACTTGAGAGCACCTTTGCATCCTTGTGATGAATGCTTGAAAATGGACATAGAAATCTTTGCATAATCTTTAGAACATTTTGTAATCATTGTCAAGAATTTAAAACATAGCAGTTATCTTCTTCAGTCTTCCCTAACGTGTCCATATTTTCCCCAAGGATACACAATTTATGCATGCATGTCCCGTAACACACAGATATTCATCTTCATAGGCAAAGAAAGGCAATTCAAATTTGACTATGCAATACTTTCTTTGAAGAGAGTATTTATCTCTCCATGCCATTAAGAACTTATGTTTCCAATTCCAAGATATATTACATGTTTTATTGTTAATTAAAGCAGAAATCACGTTATCATCTCATGCAATCTTAACATAACCCTTAGTATTATCAGAAAAATAGTTCTATCACAAACACAGAGTCACTGCAATTGCAAGTAGGTCTTAGTTCCTGTACATTCTTCTTTTGGTTTCCCTTTTGTTTATTAAAGCTTTTTCACTATGCTAATCCTTATTATTTTAGCAACATCTTTTTTTCGCTCAATGGGTTGACACATTTTATGTTCTCGGCTGATTCTCTTTAATATTTTGCTTCAGAAACCTGTTGAAGGGCCTGCGGGAATGAAGCAAGATCCAAGAAGCTTTAAGCTTATATTGGAATACATAAAAGCTTTGCCTGTAAGCACCTTCATTAACGAATGTTTTATTTTTAGTGGCATATGTATTTTAGTTTTTCGTTTTTTTGGTAGCATTCTGAAGCAACTACTTTGCACTACTTGTAAATCAAATTAATAACTTTCTCAGATAGGGCTCCATGTTGATGAGCTATATCTTCTATTTCTTTTTCTACAAACTCACTTTCAGAAATTTTCATTTTATTTCACATTTCTCATTCTTTTCTATCCAACCTTCCCCCTTTGCCCCCTGTTTTCTTCTTCAATAAGTATGTTTTTCTTATTTCAATTAAAAATTGACTGATGTCAAGTGTGTATAAAATGTCTTGAGGTGGGCCATTGTTTAAACTTGAGTGCTGAGATGATAATGCTCTCAGTTTAGAGGTTTGCATATATGTGTCCCTTAGCTTTAATTAATTCGGCAATGGACATATGGACATTCTGCAGACCGGGCAAGAAACAGACTTTATTCTAGTCTCATGTACTGGATCAGGATTGGAACCTACCAGAAGGGAGCAGGTTCTTAAAGCCAAGAGGGTAAGCTATTTCTTCTACTCTTGTTCCAGTTGCCACACACACAGTTTCTTTACATTTATACATATTGGTGATGTATATTTACATTGCATAAATTTTGGTTTTTCTATAATTCTTTTGTCACAATTTGTATAGGCTGGAGAAGATTCCTTAAGAAGATCAGGGCTTGGATATACAATCATTCGTCCTGGACCACTAAAGGTAAATTATTTGTGCGTTTGTCGAATGTGGTTAAAAGCTTATCTTTTCCCTTCCCTTTTGTGTTTCTAAACTCTTTTAAGATCTACGAATTTGATTTGAATGGGGAAATGAGAGATTATCTCTATGGGGTGTTCAGTGATTATGATCAATGCTGTGCTCAAAGTTTACACTTAAGAAAGACAAACTATAATGGATAATAGAACATTGGAAATATTACAAGAAATGTTGTCAAACTCAAGTTTCTGCACCTCATCTTGTACACTAAATAGCTAGATTTCTGTTTTGAGTCACGGTTATGTCACAAGTCATTCACAACTTATAATGTCGCTGGAAGGATTTTCACACTAATAATTGTTTGAACATCTTTTTGGGAGTCAATTTTTATTTTCATTAATTGCTTTCTTGTGAAAACATATCAGACATTGACAAGTGGACACATTTGTCTAGATACATCTCATTGAGAAAATAACGAACTCCAAAAATATTGTCTAATGCAGGAGGAACCTGGTGGCCAACGTGCACTCATATTTGATCAAGGAAACAGGATTTCGCAGGTTAGAATTATCTGTTTATTTATTTTCAGCTGATGTTAAGCATAATCTGTTCAAATAGAAAGGCTTAAACCTTCTGATCTAACTGCAACAGTTATATGCTACTCTTAGAACATTAGTGAGATTAAGGGCCTGTTTGGCATTTTTTTTGTTTTCTGTTTTCAGAGTTGTGTTTTCAGAAATGAGAACAAAAACTACTTTATAATATTTTCAGAAAACAAAAGGTGTTTGGCAAATATTTTCTAACAACATTTTTTAGGGAAAAAAATTATATGAATATAAAAAATCTTATTTGTATTATAAAAAAAATATTCAGAGAGAAAAAGTAAGAGAGAATGATCAGAGATAAATTCAAGCAAAAGAATGAGAAGAGAGAAAGTCACAAGAGAAAAGGTAATGAAAGTTAATAATGAGAGAGAAAGTGATAAGAGAGAATATGGAAATAAAAAGTGTTGAGAAAAATAGAAAAAAAAAAAAAAACTAATGAAAACACACAAGAGAGAGAAAGTGATAAGATTGTATGGGGATAAAAAATAAAGATAAAAAAAGTCACAAAAAACAAAGTAGCAATAAAGAATGAGAAGAGATAAGGTGATTAAAAAAATAAAGTGATAGAAGATGATGAAAGAGAAAATGATGGAATGAAATGAGGAGAAAATGATGAGAGAGAATGAGGAGAGAGAAAGTAATGATAGAGAATGAGGAGAGAGAAAGTAATGAGAGAGAATGAGGAGAGAGAAAATGATGAGAGAGAATGAGGATTGCGAGAGTGAAGAGAGAGAAAGTGATGAGAGAAAGTGGGGAAAAAGAAAGTTATGAGAGAGAAAGTGGTTAGAGAAAATTATGAGAGAGAAAGTTACAAGAAAATGTGTATATGAAAGTCATATGAAAATTTTTTTATTTTTTTTTAGGAGAAAAAAGTTAAGAAAACACGCTGAAAACAACATTTTGTTGTTCTCTGAATTTTCTGTTTTCTTTTAACTCTGTTTTTAAAAATTGTTCTCAGAGAACAATACCAAATACTTTTACTTGTTCTCAGAAAACAGTTTTCTGTTTTTAAAAACAAAAAACTGTTTTTTAGTTATGATGCCAAACAGCCCCTAAACTCTCAAGCATCTTTTCTCAATTGAATCAGGGAATCAGCTGTGCGGATGTGGCTGATATATGTGTGAAGGCATTGCATGATTCCACTGCAAGAAACAAGAGCTTTGATGTGAGTAAAACTATTTGTTTGGTTTTTAGAGATATCATATATATATAAGGTTTTGGTAGGAATGGATCTCTCAACCAGTTGCTTTTGCACTCTGTGCAGGTATGCTATGAATACGTTGCTGAGCAAGGGAAGGAACTCTATGAGCTGGTGAGGGACAACAATCAACAGAGTTTGTGTTGAGTCTTAATTGAAAACTCTCTCCCACACTGTCTAACCATTGACTCCATATCTGTTTTCTTCGCAGGTTGCACATTTGCCTGACAAAGCCAATAACTATTTGACTCCAGCACTATCCGTTTTAGAGAAGAACACTTGATCCTCCTGGGCGATAACATTCTACAATTTTTGTATAGACAAGCATACGATGCTTTTTTTTTTTTTTTTTTTTTTTTTTTTTTTTTTTTTTTTTTTTTTTTTTTTTTTTTTTTTTTTTTTTTTTTTTTTTTTTTAAGTTTTCTTTTTGTTTTTTTGTTTTTTCTTTCTGTCTTTTCTATTTTTTCCGGGCCCCAGATACATGTCGTGTAATAGAACAATAATGTTTTCATTTTGTTTATGTAAATTGAAATATAGATGGGTATAGATACGTATTTTTTTGTGGACCAGAAAATAAGTGTAGATCAATGAAAAAGCATTGTTCTAAGATTTTATGATCATTGAGCCTTATAAGCAGTCTTTCACTGTCTTTAAAAAGCAAATTTAATTTCAACTGATGAAAAGGGGGTATGAATTAGAGAGAGTAAAATGCATATGTTGATAATCGATACTCTGATATCATTATTATGTCAACAACGCATCAGGGAGATTCATTCAGCGTGGACATGTTTATTGTTACATATGGATAAACAATGAGAAGCAATACAGGTACCATGATATCGGTTTTTCTCTGACTCTACTCTACTGTATACACACAATGCATTTTGGCCTTTTGTTTCGAGTATTTACATATAATATGAGGTGAAGATTAAAGACACGTACATGAGCTGTGAGACGCAACCCTCTTGACTCCTAAGCAAGGAAATTGTGTGTCTAGTGGGACCACCAGCTAAGGAGATAAGGAAAAAATGGGAGTTCCCACTTTCCAGAGAAGGGTCTCTTTTTCTTTATATCAAAAGCAGGTTTGGAGGATTCATAATCCCAGTGTAAGAAATGCTAACTCATGGTCCTACTAGTACTACTACTCTTACAAATCTCTGCAACAGAAGAGCATTGGGAGGAGTAAGCTGCAGCAACAAGAGTATCATCATCAACAGCAGCAAATGCAGCAGCCTCAGAATCAGCATTAAGGCAAGCCTGGTTGCAGTAGCAGCTGCAGCATTGGTGGCTTCATCAGCAGCTGGCGCAGCAGAGCAGGCGCCTCCTGAGGCGGAGACTCTGTCGAACATACCACAGACGCTGTCCGGGGAGTGTAAGTTGCCTAAGGATTGCAAGAGAGCAAGAATTCAAAAGCCGAAGTCGAGGAAAGCAGAGTCCTGCACCACCAAGTGTGTCACCACCTGCATTAGAGGTGGGGAAGGCTCCCCTGGGGAAGGCCCTTTCAATGTTAGGGGGTAACACTCTTAGCACCACACTCTTACACTTAAAAACTCCTGTCGTTTTAGTACAATATCTTGTCGTTTGTTGTGTTTTTCACATTGAAGAAAGAAAAAGCATTTTTGGTATGACATGAGTACTCTTAATATTTGTTCTGGGATTCTTTTAATCTTCTTGGCAGACCTCTGGTTGTCTTCAAGGAAGGGTTTCGAAGCCGTCGCTACTGGTACATTATCCTCTAACTATTGTAACCTTTTCTATTGAGCAATATCAACGGGCACTGCTTTTGCACCGTATATATATATGGTTGCCAATCCAGTAGGTATTTTTTTTTTTTTTTTACCTATGTGTTGTATTTTTTTCTAGCNTATATATATATATATATGGTTGCCAATCCAGTAGGTATTTTTTTTTTTTTACCTATGTGTAGGTATTTTTTTTCTAGGTGTTGGATCATCATCTAACAATGATCTAACGGCTAAAATGAGATGCATGAAAAGACGTGCATTATTAATGCTTTTTTTCTCTCCTACTTTTTAATATAAAAAAATGTGCAAAATTTTTTTTTATTGGTCCAATTGATACCTATGCATAGGTAAAAAAAAAAATACCTACTGGATTGGTGCCCTATATATATACACGTGGTTGCCAATCCAATAGATATATATACATATATATATTTTTTACTTATGTATAGGTATTTTTTTTTAGCCGTTGGATCATCATATAACGTGTATAAAAGGACGTGTATTATTAATGTTATTTCTTTTTTATTTTTTAATATAAAAAAATGTCCATAATAAATTTTAATTAGCCAAAATTATACTTATATATAGATAAAAACAAAATACCTACTAAATTGGAGCCCTATATATATATTTATAGAAATGTAGATATCATATACTTAGATTTAAAGATGTGTTAAACATATCTATTAGTGTATTGTGCGTAGTAATTAATAAAACATGTTGTTAATCTTTATATGCTAATATGTATAATTTTTGATATTTGGTTTTCATGCAGTTTGGTGGAGTGTTCGGATATTTGTAATTTGATTGGAGATAAAGATGATGGGCCTTGAATTTATACCATACTAATAGATGTGGTATATGTAAATTGCTATTTATTTATTTTTTGTAGTTAATTAAGGCGATTTTGAAATATTCATAATAGTTCAATCAGCTTGTTATTGATGTGTCACTTCTAATTAGAAGGAAAAAAAAAAAAAAAAAGCTCAAAATTCTCAGTTCATTTTGATGCCTGAGATCCGAGACTGTAGAAACACAAATAGGCAGCGCATATTAGGATTTTGGAGTGGAGAGAGACAATTAATTGTAGAAATAAATGCTAAGAAATCCACATGTTATCATATGTTTTCAATACCAACTAACGTAATATTGCAGTCGTCATTGTTCAATAGATATTTTTTTTTTTATTACAACCAATGGATAATTGTTTTCAATACCAACTGACGTAATATTTCAGTTGTCATTGCTCAATTATAGTGTTAAATCTGTTATCTATTCATTTATTTTCCTTTTTTTTTTTTTTAGAAAACTCAGAGAACTTCTAGTAAACTAAATCTTTTTTTTTCTTTTTTTATATAAATGCTCAAGAGAATCGAAGTAAAAAGCTTCAAATTACAATGTAAGCATAAGGGTTATAATTTTAATCCTCAAAGAAATGAGACAAAAAATAGATTACAAATACAACTAAAAACAAATATGTAGGTTACATTAATTCTTCAAAAGAAAGAGATAATAAGAACCACTTGCATTCAACACTTACTCCTGGCTTGGCGAGGTAGACTATATGAGGCCAGCATCAATTGAGATCCATACTCGTAGAAAAGAAAAGAAAATAAAAACCAATTATTAAATAGATCTAGATCTGAGAAGAAATCTCAGATTTAAAATCTGGACCAGACTAAAATCCTTACAAAAGATGGTACTATAAACTAGATCTAGATCTGGACTTATTAAAACTGAAAAAGAAAAAGAAAAAAGAAGCAATGAGGAGAAGGAGGAGGAGGAAGAAGAGTGTGAAGAGAGGAGGCCGGAGAATGAGAAAGAGAAGGGAAGACCCCCTCTCCGGCCTCCAAGCAGGACGGTGCTGATTTTTTTGTTAGGAGGAGATGCAGGTAGAGAGAGAGAGTCTTGAGTGTTTTATTATTATTATTATTTTTTTAAGATTATTAAACTAATTCCTATTTGTTCAAGTTTAAAGATATAATGGTCAATTACTCAATTTACAATGGTGGAATACTAAAATAAAAAATCGGGGGTTAAAGTAATGCCAATAGAAAAACTCGGGATCTTATGTTAAATTAATTCTTGATTTTACTTTAACCGAGATTTGTTTTTCGGTTAAAAGACCTATAACACAACTACTTTCTGTATGGTCTTGTTTATAGATCTAGCTTAAAAAAACTAAGTGTCTTTTACAAGAAAAAAAAATAATTAAGAAATGAAAACAAAATGTTTTAGAAGAGCTGTTCTCTATCGTAATATTGCTGCAATTTTAAACAATAAAGACAAAAGTTAATTTCTTCCCCAGTCAAATATTGGAAAAATAAGGGGTCTAGTCATTGAATTATGATTGTTCTACTATTTAGTCATCGTATTATTATTTTTTTGGATATTGTATTTTGACACTTTGTTCAATTTATATCTTGTGTTTTAGTTATTATTAATATTAATTATTAGATTTAAAATCTGTTATAAATTTATACCCTAACACTAATTTAAAACAGTTAATTTACCAAGATAATTTAATAAACTTATTATCGGATCATTTTTTATACTATTTATTTTTAATCTTTTAAAAAACTTATTCTCAGATTAGTTTTTATACCGTTTATTTTTAATTTTATAAACGGTATCTTGGTAAATTAACTGCTCTAAATTGATGCCAGAGTATAAATTTGTAATAGATTTTAAATTTAAGGGTCAATATTGATAATAACCAAAACACAAAGTATAAATTAAACGAAGTGTCAAAATACAAAGTATAAAAGTGATACTATCCCTATTTTTTCTACATACTCTACGCATCAAATTTAGGTGGATGCATTACTACAAAAAAAAAAAAAAAAAAAAAGAACAACTCTAAAATATGGCTTCAACGCCATATTAACCAATTTTTTTATTTGTGAAAAATTTTAAAAAGTTATACATTCATATTTAAAACCTCCGAAAAACACTTTCTGTATATAAATTAAATTATTTGTGTTATTATTATAAGTCTTTTTTCAACCGATTTAAGTATTTATCAGCAAAGATAAGACATCACCAGTGTGGATTCCATGTTTAATGAAAAATATTTTGATCAATTGTACACAAATAATAGATTTTTATAGAAATTTTAAATGTAGAATTAAAATTTTCATAAACAAAAAAATATGTTTGAAACTGGAAAAAAAAAATTTCAAGAAATAGTCATAGTTGATATTTTTTTACTATTAATCCATCCGGATATATTGTTATTCATGATCTGTAAAATATCTGACTGTCTTTGATAAAAGAACATGATGCATTAATAATAAAACTCAGAATAGTGTACTATCTAAGTTGAAAGTTTGAACGAACAAGAGGCATTAATAATAAGACTTAGATAGTTGACAGTTATGATACGATTATCATAATTCGAGACTATTATCAAAATTAATAGTTATTTTCCTTTTTAATAAGGAAAAACTCGTTTACTATTAATTAAGTTGATTATGAAGTCAGTTTTCAAGTTCAGTTTCCCAAAACATATATTTAATAATGCATATAATTCTTTACCACCATTACCAAGTACCATTAGCCACTTATTAGGAAACTTTCTGACCATTTAATTTACTTATTGCTTAATATTATTTTGAAAAGATCAAGCAAAAACAGTAGAACAACTATGTTGACTAGTACTTACAAGACAACAAATAATTAAAAGCAAACTGAATAAAAAATGTGCTTCATTAAATTAACTTTAATATTACTTGTGCTTTATGTAACTTCGATAGCTAAAATTAAAGACATATACAGAAATAAAACCCTGTTTCATCCCTTAATTTGTTTCAACCTAGATATATATCTCCATTATTTCTATAAAAAAAAGGAAAAAGGAAAAAAAAAAAAAGAAAAAAAAAAAGAGGAATAGACTTGAGCTGAAGCATCATATAAACTGATACAACGTCTGAGATGAAATTCAAAGCCTGGAAGAGGGTTTATTGGATTCTTGATAATTATTGTTAGTACTAATACTCTCTTCTTTATTCTCATTTGTTTCAGCTTCTGCTTCAACTTCCTTCTCTGCCTCGTCCACCATCTGCAATATTCAAAATATATGTGATTTTATATAGCATGATTATCACATAACATGCATATAAATACACACCATACGACTTTCTTGGCGAACATAATAATTTTTAAAAATATATATTTTAAAAATAAGTGAAAAAAAGTGTAGATTTTCTTCAAAGTTTAGAAGATATGTCAATTAGAAGGGAACAAGTTTAAACATAAGACTAAAGGAAAAACATATAGCCAAACAAGTCTTATAATTAGTTAATTAACTTGAAGAATGCATACTAGTATATACTACCTTTGTAGTAAGGGCAGGGGAGAGGGAAGGGAGAATGTCAACTAGATGGGTTTTGATACGGTGCAAGGCGTCCTTGGAGAGGGCATGCGCCGCCACCGTGGCGTCTCGGACCACCGTCTCCAACAAGCGGCGCGCCTTCTCGAGGGCCTCGGCCGGGACAGCGGCGGCCACCAGCTTCTCCAGCAGCCTCTCCTTCACGGCGGTCAACACTCCCATGCTATTACTATTAGTAGTAGTACTTAGTACTATTCAATGGTACTCTCAAGGCAAATGCTGGCGAGTAGAGCTGTCCATGACCAATACCATTAAACTGATCACCCGCCACTACTTGATGATCATTATCCTTACCCTTATTGTTGTAATTATTATTATTATTATTATTATTACTATTTTTGTTATTGGATTCTTCTTTGCTTCCACTACATGTGGATGTGGTATTGCTACTACTCTTGTTTCTCTCTCACTTCCAACATCTCTCGATCTGATTGAGACCTCTCTCCTTGGCTCTCTCTCTCTCTCTATGACCTCTTTCAATATATATCGCTCATGCATTATTTATGGCCAAAATATAACATTTATGACTCACATCACAAAAATTGTATATACACACCCAATAAGACGCACCCATAGACGCGTACCCCTCACCTTAGCTATATCTCTTTGTTTGCGTGTTCTGCTTATTTGAGTCACGTACGTACACATGTTAGTTTGTACCACACACCACGTGGCTTATATTTCTCATTAACAGCTCTTCTACTAGGACTAAACTCCTACTAGAAACATCATGTATCCTACCTTGTTTAATATATGCGGATTGGAATATGCTCCCAAAGTCTCACATTTACCGTCCCATGGATATAAAGGATAAAACATTTACTTCCCATGGATGCGGTATACATTTCATGTATAAAATACTTGCTAGTTTATATTTCTCTAACGGGTATTTTTGAAATAAAAACTAAAAACAGATATTTCTGAAATATGAGGCTCAAAAATAGGTACTTGGTGTAAATTTATCAAGATCTTTTAGAGCTCAAAAGTTATTTTTGGGGCTTAAAAATTACTTTTAGGAGTATTTGGATGAATTGCTATAAGGTCATTTTTTAATTAGAAAACTTTTTAAATAAAGCATGAACCCGCTAGTTTTTTTAGGAAGATTTTCTTCGACTTTTACTTCAAGAAATAAAAATTAGGGCTTCTTACAAAACTTTAGGCCCAAAGTACTAAAAATTAAAAAATTTCGGATGGATTGAAATTTTTGAAAAATTCTTGATTGATTTAGAAAAATATCACTTTTAAATTTTTTTTAAGAAAACTAACACTTAAACCACTTTTCCTTCAAAATTGGTATTTTTTAATAGTACTCGAGGTAACTAGCTGGGTTACTTAGGGTAACTAATTTATTTACTTTAGGTAACCAGATAACTTCTCATCAATTAATAAAAAGTGGTATTTTTCTACTTAAATCCGGAAATTTTCAAACAATTTTAAAATGTGGGATTTTTCAATATTTTTTGAAAAATTACCATAAAAATTCAAATTTCCTCTAAACATTATCCCAAGCCAGCCCAAAGGTATTATGTGGCTTAAAACGGAATAAATTAGCTGTATACCACTTTTTTTTCCTCATTAATTAAATCTACCACCATACCACTTTTTAAAAATAAATTCTTGATGAATTCTTAACAAATTCTTGATGATCTTGATGGATTCTTGAACAATTCTTGACGTCAGCAGCGCTCTTAACGGATTCTTGATAAATTTTTGACGGATTCTTGACGATCTTGATGTATTCTTGATAGATTCTTGATATTGGCGGCGATCTTGATGGGTTCTTGATGAATTCTTGACAGATTCTTGACAATCTTGATGGATTCTTGGCAGATTCTTGACAGATTCTTGACGTCAGTGATAATTTTGATAGATTCTTGATGGATTCTTGACGGATTCTTGATGAATTCTTGACAGATTCTTGATTAATTCCCTTCCAAAAGTGGTAGAATCTAATAGTGGTGGTAAATTTAGTTAAACATTTGAAAAAAGTGGTAATTGTCTACTTAACCCATAAAAACGTTGTATTCCATTGCTAATAAGCATGCCTGGTAAACACACCTGAAATTAATGAAATAATTACCATTATTTATGCTGTTGCAATAAGATTGTGGGAAAAATAAAATAAATGAATATTGATATGGAAATACAAACGGAGCCACCCTAGGCCCAGGGGGCGTATGTCCCATCCCCCCTCCTCCCTCAACTTTTTAAAGTTTCAATTTTTGTTCTTTTGTTGATAAAGTATTCAATTTTATCCCTCATTTGCTCATTTTAAATTTTGATAATTTAAAAATTTACCTACGTATCTCATAAAAAAATTCAATAATGCTCCTTATTTGCCCCCATTGAATTTTATGACTTTTAAACTTTACTTATATTATTTTTAAATACTTAATTTTTTTTATACTTTTATGAATAATTTTTATTTGGACTTCACTTAAAAAAAATCTTTTTAATCATATTTTGGTCGATATTGACTTTGTGTGTTTCAAAATTACCATTTTTAGAATTCTCCTAAATTATATTTCTCAATTACAAGTCTATTTGAAGGAATTGAAGAAAAAAAAATACAAGTAGCAAAAATGAGGGAAAAAGAAAATTAAATTTAGCATTAGATTTTGCCCCCCTAAAAAAATTTTCTGGCTCCGTCACCGTATGAGAAGGAAGAATATAACAAAATAAAGGGAATGGAAAATCCCAAACTGAATTAAATGAGTAAATTATTTTATGCTCAAGGATTGTATTTAAGGCATGAGAAGAATATCATCCCAAAGAGAATAAAAAAAAAATTGTGTAGGGATTTAGTGATCAATAACATTGGTTGGACTTGGAGACACAATAATTTATGGGTTTCTAATACTTTTACCTATAAAACCAAAAGCAATTACAAAAATACGGAGGTCAGTTCTTCTTTTTTTTTTTTTTTTCTTCCAATTCCCGTACGATTTTTATTAGAAAAATATCACTTTTTGAAAAGTTTTTTAAAAAATATTATTTTTAAAATGGTTACTAGTTACCAATTTCTGAAAACTGGTTACTAGTTACTAATTATATACCAGTTATAAATATATCTGGTTACTAGTTACCATTACTTGAAAACTGGTTACCTGTTACTAGTTACTATTTAAAAAAAATGACATTTTTCTAATGTACTAGATCTATAAAAAATAGAGCCCAATGTATTTTTCTAATTATTTTCTAAAAAATGTCATACAAGGTCTAATTTTCACATAATTTAGAGGAAACTACATGGGATACCCCTTTTTATCATTTTGTGTAAGTATATGCCCCATTTTTAAAGTTTTAACATTTATATCCCTTTTAAAAATTATTAGAGTTGCTTTTGCCTATTTTACCCCTATTTCATCTATTCCTTCTTTGCTCTCCTAGCTTCTCTATCTCCATCTTAATTCTCATTACTTTGCCATATTTGACTGGAGCTTTCAACTTTGTCGACCAATTCGACTTTTTTTTTTTTTTTTTCCTGATAAACCAATTCAACATTTTATACGTCTAAGTTTTTGATATCTCTATATCTTGATACCTCTGTATTTCAACAGTCATGATCGGATGGTCTAGAATGAATGAAACCTCTGACACAATTTGCGTGGGATTTTTCTTCTCCTTCTCAATATTTCCTCTGGTTTTATTCTATTCCTAGCTCTAATATTCAACTTTCTCCTCTGGATTTTCCCAATTTATGTATCTTAAAGTTTAATTTCTTAAACTCCACAATCTTCTGCTGTTTTCAGTTTGAATTCGCCGAACTTTGACTTTAATTAACCGGAATATTGGTATATTTTTTTTTTGTTTTTTAACTTCTATTTTCATCAATTATAGCTATGCTAGTCGAGATTTTTTGTGATTTCCGACTAGTTCAACTGGTTTTCTAGTTTAATCTCCGGTAGTACGAGCTCTTCACCAGTGAGTTTCCCCTTCACAGTTCACTAAAAGTGATTCTTTGTCCCACTCCCAAAAAAAATCCTTTAAGTACACTTTTATATTTACTATTCTCCATTTTTTTTTTCTTTTTCTTATGGACAATTTTCATAGAGTTTTTTGAAAAAAACAATTACGTGATTTTTATTTTTGGGTAGAGGATTGAACAGTTAGTAAGATTAGAGGAAACAAATTGTATGGTCTGCGAGTAATAATTAGATAATCAAGCGGTGGAGAACTTAAAAAGTAACCTATTGAATTATGAAATTTTAGTGGTAGTTACAGTAGTATATTAGCAAATTACTCCTAAAATGGTTAAATAACATTAAATTATATAATTTTTATTTACTGGTGTATAGTTTTCGTTTACTATAGTATATAATTCATTTACCAACATATATTTGTCATTTACCAGTGTATTTTTTTTATTTACCATGGTATATAATTCATTTATTGTAATATATAATTTATTTACTAGTATAGAGTTTTCATTTACTGGTGTATACTTTTCATTTACCAATATATATTTTTTATTTACTGATGTATATAATTCATTTACCGATGTATATTTTTCATTTACTATAATACATAATTCATTTACCAAGGTATATAATTCATTTACCGTAATATATAATTCATTTATCGGTATATAATTTTCATTTATCAGTGTATACTTTTCATTTATTGGTGTATATAATTGAGTTACTATAGTATATAAATCATTTACTATTTTTAATTTATTGGTGTATATAATTCATTTATCGGTGTATATTTTTTATTTACCATGATATATAATTCATTTACCATAGTATATAATTTATTTACCGTAATATATAATTCATTTACTGGTGTATAGTTTTCATTTACTGGTGTATACTTTTCATTTACCGATGTATATAATTCATTTACTATGGTATATAATTCATTTACCAATATATATTTTTCATTTACCGGTGTATATAATTCATTTTACCGGTATATATTTTTTACGTACTGGTGTATATTTTTCATTTATCGTGGTATATAATTTATTTACCATAATATATAATTCATTTATCGACATATATTTTTTATTTATCGATATATACTTTTTATTTACCGGTGTATATAATTCATTTACTATAGTATATAATTCATTTATCGGCATATATTTTTCGTTTATTGGCGTATATAATTCATTTACTATGGTAAATAATTTATTTACCATAATATGTAATTCATTTACTGGTGTATATTTTTCATTTACTAGTTGTTTTGGGGTTTTCTCAATTTTTGGGATTAACCCTAAAATAAGAATTAGTAGTAATTAAGCATGGAATTAACAAGACTAAGCAAGCTTAATCAAACTGCACATGCCATGGGACAAACGACATAAACTCAAGAAAATGACATGTAGTTTGGCTAAAACTACATGTCGTTTGAGCTCTCTTCCACCCTTACCCGAACTACAAGTCGTTGAAGCCAAGCTACAAATCACTTGGTGCCAAACTACATGCCGTTTTGAAGCCCTTTCCTTTGTGCACAAGCTGTCCAACGGTTCTAGAAGACCCTAGAAGCCTCCAACTTGTAACCAAAGGACTTGTAGCTACAAGTGCTTGTTGCCTAAGGTCTTCTACATTAAGCAAGCTTAAGCTAACATGAGGTTGACACCTAACCTCCTTGTCCACTAAGATAAAGATAGCTAATAGGTGTTTGACACCTTAGTCCCTTGTAGTAGAAGTCCCCTTATTGTACAAGGCATTCCTTGCCTATAAATAAAGAGGAAATGCTCTCATTTGTAAGCTAATGAGCACCCACTATCTATAATACCACTATTTCTACTTGCTTTCAACCGGCCTCTTTTCTCTCTCTCTCTCTTTTTCTTTCGTGCATGTATCAAAGCCATCACCATCATCTTGTTGTCTTCCTCCCCACCAAGATTATATCTTCACACAACAACCCATAGCCTTGGTTAATTGTATTCATATTACTGCTAAATATTACCACTACCTCTTGTTATTTTATCCAAGCCGCGGGTATATTGTTACCAACATCACTATTCACTTCTCATCTAGAGTCACTAAAATCCTATTCTTTTATCACCATTCGGTTACCTCAATATCAACACCTCCACCAATCATCTCGGATTGTTTGATGGCCCGAAGCTAAGTCCCCATCCTTCTCCCTTTTTATTCTCTCGTTATTATCACCATTAGCTTTATTTCACTATTATTTTGCATGCATTTTTATATAACTTAGTCATCAAGTTTTCATATTCACACGTGCACACACCTTTGTATATACATTTTGTTGTCCTAATTTCATAAATATTTGTATGTACACGTGCCCATCTTTGCATGTCCATTCATGTGTGAATCTTGATCAACAAGTCACCTTAGTATTGGTATTTTCCTAAATATTTATACAAGTCTAGATATTTTTGTATGTCCTTTTTCTAAGTTCATATTAATTTATTCACATATAGGCCCAATAATTATTTCATATCACTTTCTATCTTATAATTAGTTTTATACCATTTTTTGTTATCCTATTATTTTACGTTACTCTACTAACTTGTGCAACAAGCTTTCTTGCATGCAGCTTCTAATTTTTGTACTTCAGTGATTTGTAGGCTCTGAGCTACTCTTCTCGAACTCTGTGCTTGACCTGTGGCACAAGTTCAAGATCTTGTGTTCTCCCTTACTTATTGTCATTATTATTATTTCTAACTCCTTTATTTTCTGTATCTAACCTCTAGTTGACATTATGGTCGGTTTATTCGCCTACATCAACTAGACTCTTTTATTATTTTCGCATTATTATATTATCGTCGATCTGTAAGCTAGTTATCCCTACAACCGCCTACGTACAAGGACGCAGTGGGAAGTGTCGTTCTTTATTGCGACCGCCTATCGGGACCTCGATACGTAGTGTCAGCGTTGTGATAAGACTTACATTATTATTACGCCATGATTATTATATTGTAAGTACGCTGTCCCTGCAACCACTAACGTGGCAAGGACGCTGTGGGAAGTGATAGCTATTATTAGCCCAAGATTGACAACCCAAGAGGGGGAGTGAATTGGGTTTTAAGACTTTTGCGAAAACTTTTCAACTATTTAAAACCATAGACCACTATTTTGAAACCTTCAAGCTAAATCAATAATAATAGCAAGTATATAACAATAATATCAAAGCAATTAAGTATAACAAATATCAAACACACGATCAAATAGTTTGCATTAAAGTAAAGAGTGTAGGGATAGAGAAAGTGCAAACTCGATTTTTACGAGGTTCAACAAATACGACGGTTTGCTTACGTCCCCGGCCCTCGGCAACTTACTTTGAGCTTCCACTATTCGGATCAAGATTGTGGGCTTGACCGACCCTTATACAAATGGAGTGAATTCTTCTTAGGCACACCCTAGCCTTTACAATAATCTTGACTCCGGCTCTATCACGCCTAACTTGGATTGTTTTGACTCTGGTGCCAATTCTCACCTACACGGATTGTTTAGACAATGGTGCCAATCTCACCAACTCACAGATTGTTTAGACTCCGGTGACAACCTCACCTACACTTGGGTTGTTTAGACTTCGGTGACAACCTCACCTAAAATAGATTGTTTTGACTCCGGTGGTAACCTCACCTATGCACGGGTTATTTATGACTCCGGTGCCAACCTCATCTTACACTTAATAGTTTTTCAATAAATAAGAGTGAATACACTCATGAACTCTCCTCTCAAAAATAATAAATACAATTTTGGCTTAGGAGATTTGAGAACAATACACTATAGATGCTCTAAGATTGGCTCAATATGATTTGAAAGTGTAATTGATGTGAAAAATAGGCTAAGACACTTTGAGAGTAGATGAATATCAATTTAGGTTCATACTTAAGTCTTAAATTGCATCAAATGAGGCTCTATATATAGGTATCCAAGAAAACTAGCCGTTTATAGCCGTTATTAGCTTTTGGCCAAACATTTTGTCGACCAAAATTAAAGGTAGTTGACCACAAATATAGCCGTTGGAGTTTGACACGTCATTTTAGCTCTAACGGTCACTTCCGGCCGCTGGTTTGAAAAGTGGTCGACCAAATCACTGTTGGTCATTTTTCAAACTCTGACAGGATTTTTGGCATTTTTCAGATTTTGACAGTTTTTGGCGTTTTTCAAAAACTGACTTCTAAATTTGTTTTAAACACTTTAAAGACATTAGAAATCAATTTGAAAAGAGTATTTTGGCTATTGCAAACTTATTTTACTTTCACAAAGATATTTAACAATAATTTAGAAAGTATTCATACCGAAACAAAATTCTAGTTTGCAAGTAGAAAATCTCTTTTTAGCCTATATCAAATAGTCATGATTTCAAACATATTTGTAACTTATTTAAACTTAAGAAATCATGTTTTGAAGAATATTTTGCCTATTCAAAATTATTATTTCTTATTTTCAAACTTCTATAATAAAATAACCATTTTAAGCTTAAGATTGTTTGAAAACTCTTTTGAAAAGTATGAGCCAATGCAAAGAGAATCTACGTGCAATGAACTAAATCAAATACAAGACTAAGACATGAAATATACTCTATCTAGACACGGTCTTGTATCTTGATTTTCCATTTTCAAGCTTGATTCTAATAGGTCCATATGCATCCATCTTCAAGCTTGCTTCCTTGATCAACTTGAGTTAGATTTTTTAAAGCCATTTCACTACACACTCAAGTTCAATTATTAGTACTAAATCAAATGTTTGTTATCTTTAAAATAAGAGTGGGTAAGATTGAAATCTCAATTTCCCAACAGGAAGTGTTGTTTTCTATATCGAACGCCTATCAGGATTTCGACACGTAGATAGTGTTGTGATAGCTCTTACACCTGTATACTCTTTATAATCTAACTATAATCTCAATTATTTCTTACTTTGTTTTAATTAATCACAGGTCATATTAATTAATCAGAACACAAGGTTTAATTCCAAGCACTAGTATATATAATTCATTTACCATTATATAACTCATTTACCGGTGTATATTTTTCATTTATCAGTATATATTTTTTATTTAGTATAGTATATAATTCATTTACCATAATATGTAATTCATTTATCAGTATACATAGATTTTTCATTTACCGGTGAAATCGAGTCCTGTCCAAAAAAGGAAAAAAGAAAAAAAAGACTTGAACCCAAATATGGTTGAACTCCTAATCTAAATTCCTAGATCCAATAAAATCAACAAGATGCCATAAATATGTTTTCACTTTGACATTTCAAAAAAAAAAATATATATATATATATATATATATACTTTGGCTCAAAGTCAAAGTGACCTCACGGTTCATCCAAGTCCACATCGCTATTTATTACCGAGAACAAGAAATCATCCTCTTTTGAACTTACAGACACTTCTCCTAAACCTAATAGAATGAATTCTTTTCTTTTCTCTCTCTCTCTCTCTCTCTCTCTCTCTTTATTTGGGTCATAAAAAATAAAACATAAAAAAAAACCAGAATTCTATGCCTGATTCAGAACCAGCGCTGAAATTCTCAAAAACTTAATAAAAAAACGGTGCCCCCAAACTACACTGCATCGATTTGCAGTAGAGCCCGACGCGACGAGGAAGAGAGCTTTGACCGACGATGATGAAGACGACACGGTTTCTCTCCTAGCCATAGATTGATGAAAACCCTTGAAGCGATTCATCGATTTCTGCCAGGTCCTCTTTGATTTGGTAGCATAAGCTGAGCAAATCAAAGAGGAAGACGAAGAGGTAGCGAGTTGGTAAGGATACGTTTGGTATTAAAAAGATACGAATAAGAAAAAAGGGATATTTTTGTTAACAACACGAAAAATGGATATCTATTAAAAGCTACCCTCAAAAGTAGGGCATTTTTGTACATACCCCCATAATTTATCAAAATCGGCCTTGAGCCCTAACCAAGGGACTCGTATTCGATTCTCATTTTACGGGTTCACATGTGTGTGAAAACCGAAGGGAATGGACCTAACTCTTCTAAGGTATTTTGTATAATGATTATTTATTTATTTATTTTTTAGCTAGGAGTATCACATTATTAGTGATGGACCGAAGGTTAGTCCTAGACAATATATAAGTTAAGATCACTTATAAAATAGTGATTCCATGTCACCAATATTGTGACAATCCTAAAAAATTCATTTCAAAAAATAATCCTACAAAAGACATTTTGAGCCAAGTTACTCCTAATTAGGGCTATTTTCCAAAACCAAAACTACAATGTGCCCATACTAATAAGCAAACGGAACAATTACGTTTTTTGGTATGGGAAATGGACCGATCTAAGAGTTTTTGAGGGCCTAACCCGTTTTCAAGATGATTATTTTTAGGATTTATCACAAAATTTTTGACTTAGCCATTGTATTTATGACTAATAGTCATTTTATTTATGATCAGTCATTTTTATTACGACTAATGTCATAATTATTATACTTGTTCATTCAAAAAAGGGTTTCTAACACTTATACCTACGAAAATCGAAAAAAATTACAAAACTACGGAAGTCAGACTTTTTTTTAATTTTTGTACGGTTTTTATTAGGAAAATATCACTTTTTAAAAAATATTTAGAAAATTACCATTTTTAAAATAGTTACCTATTAACGGTTTCTGAAAATTGGTTAATAGTTACTGGTTATCAGTTATATATCAGTTATAAATATCTTTGGTTTCTAGTACCAGTTTCTGGAAATTGATTACTAAAACTAGTTACTACTTTAAAAAATGGTATTTTTCTAAATATTTTTTAGAAAACGGTATTTTTCTAATAAAAATCGTACCGCACCTTAAAAAATACAAAACCACCTTATTTTTAATTTTTTTTTTTTTTTTCTGAAATACCGTATATTGTCTAATTTCACCTTCAAAAAATTATTTTGGCCCAAATTAATGTTTAAGGAAATAGATGGATCTAAGAATTTTTTAGGGTCCAAATATTTTGGACTACTTTCCACGATGATTTTTTTTTTAATGACTAGTCATAAAAATTATGATATTTTTGTGTTGACCTATGATAGTAGTTATAGAATTTATGATATCTATGGTTGTCATAAAATTTAGGACTATTAGTCTTAAGAAAAAGGTAAAAACTTTTATATCTAATCCAAAAAAATTTATCCCCAAAAATAAAAACAAGAAATGAGTTTCTATAAATAAAAAAAGACAGCCTTTTCACTTTGTACTAATAAATGACTGTTTTTTCCTCACAAAAGAAAAAAAAATTAAATGACCGTTTTGTTTTCATCTCTTCACTAAATGTCCACATATTTCTTTTTGCTATATAATCTTTTATTATAATCTTTTACTAGTACATCCATTTTATGTCTCATCATAACAGTATAAAAATTTTATGTAATAATATGTCATTTTTTATACTATGTACATCAATATAAATTTTAATAAAAAAAATTGATATACTAATTGTTTTGGAGTTTTTCCAATTTTCAGAATTAATCCTAAAATGAGAATTAGTAACAATTAAGCATGGGATTAGCAAGACATAAGCAAGCTTAGTGAAACTACATGTGCCATGAGATAAACGGCATAAACCCGAGAAAAAGACATGTAGTTTGGCTAAAACTACATGTCGTTTGAGCTCTCTTTCACCCTTACCGAAACTACAAGTCGTTGAAGCCGAACTACACGTCATTTGGTGCCAAACTACTTGCCGTTTTAGGGGTTCCTCTAGCCGAAGCTAAGCTGCATGCCATTTGGATCACATGCGAGCTACGTGTAGCTTGTGCACAAGCTATCCACTAATGCTAGACAATTCTAGAAGACCCTAGAAGCCTCCAACTCGTGATCAAAGGGCTTGTAGCTACAAGTACTTGTTGCCTAAGGTCTTCTACATTAAGCAAGCTTAAGCTAATATAAGCTTGACACCTAACCCCCTTGTCCACTAAGATAAAAATAGCTAATAGGTGTTTGACACCTCAATCCTTTGACACCTCAATCCCTTGTAGTAGAAGTCCCCTTGTTGTACAAGGCATTCCTTGCCTATAAATAGAGAGTTAATGCTCTCATTTGTAAACTAATGAGCTCATATTATCTATATTACAACACTTCTCTTCTATCTCTTAGCCGTGCTCTCTTTCTCTCTTTATCTCTCCCTTTAATTTTTATCTCTTCTCTTATATTCATCCGTGGCTCTCACCACCTCCCACTCTCCATATATTTCTTTTATTAAACCACCAACATCACCATCACGCCACTTCCACTTCTCCCCCTCATATATATATTTTTCACACCACTACCATTATCATCACTATTATCTATTCTTCTCTCAACTTGTGGCTACATTAATATCATCAATATTGCTATCTTTGGAATTTATCTTCAACTTGTAGCTAAGTCCTCTCCCACCTTTTCTATTTGTATTTTCACACACATATATATATATATACATCTTTTTATTCTAGCTTTACTCATATGCACATATACTTGCATGCACCTTATTATATTTTATTTACATGTGCCTAACCCTTAGCTTACCCGTGACTAGCTCCTAGCCATCTTAATTTCATTTATAAATATATACATATGTACACACACGTACCTATCTCTATATGTCCATGCATGTGTAAATCTTAATTGGTAAGCCTATTTAGTGTTGATATTTTTCTAAATATCTATATAGGCTTAGCTATCCTTGTATGTCCACTTTTTAAACCCATATTAGTTTATTCATATATCCTAAGCCCAATAATTATTTTACATCAATTTAAACCTCAAAATTAGTTTTATATCATTTCTTACTAGTCAATTATTTTCATACCATTTCCTGTTATTTTCCATTAACTTGTTTTACAAGTTTCATTGCATGCAATCTCTAACCCTTGCACTTCAGTGATTTGTGGGCCCCGAGCTACTCTCTTTGAACATCGTGCTCGACCTGTGGCACAAGTTCGGGATTTTGTGTTCTCTTATTAGCCTTCACTTATTTCTGTTATTATTATTGTTGTTATTATTATTGTCTCTAACCCCTTTATTTCTATATCTAATCTCTAGTTGGCATTATGGTCGGTTTATTCGCCTCCGTCAACTAGATTCTATTATCATTGCCGCATTATTATCATCGTCGATCCGTAAGCTAGTTATCCCTGCAACCGCCTACGTACAGGGATGCCGTGGGAAGTGTCGTTCTTTATTGCGACCGCTTATCGGGACTTCGATACGTAGTGTCAGCGTTGTGATAACACTTATGTTATTATTACGTCATTATTATTATTATATTGTAAGTACGCTATCCCTGCAACCGCTAACGTGGCAAAGACACTGTGGGAAGTGTCGTTTTCTATATCGACCACCCATCAGGACTTCGACACATAGACAGTGTTGTGATAGCTCTTACACCTGTACACTCTTTATAATCTAACTATAATCCCAATTATTTCCTACTTTGTTTTAATTAATCACAGGTCATATTAATTAATCAGAACACAAGGTCTAATCCCGAACATTAAAAGGCGACTCCACTGGAGAGTAGCCAAAGGGAAACTAACGTTTCCTCGGGATTCCCAAGATCTGCAAGTGCACCTCGCTATCTTATCCATTTTATCCGGTGGTGTATCGTTACTCTACCCATTTTATTTCTCAAACGTCCGGTGGTGTACCTTTACTCTACCCGCTTTACTTCCCAACATCCGGTGGTGTACCGTTACTCTGCCTATTTTATTTCTCAACATCTGGTGGTGTACCGTTACCCTGCCCATTTCATTTCTCAACATCCAGTATACCGTTACTCTCAATACTTCCTTTCTTGTTGTTAAAATTTCATCTCCTAAATACTTCCTTTCTTGTTGTCGAAATTCTATTCCTAAACACTCCCTTTCTTATTGTTGAAATTTCATTCCAACAACACTATTATTAAAGTTCCATCTCCCTCTTTTCAAAGTGGATAGTCAACAACAACATCCTCAACTACAACAACAAGAACCCTCCAACATTGAGTTGGCCAATGCAGTCAATAGCCTCGCCAATTCACTCAATGATCTCAAACGATCTCAGGGGGATATACAAGCATCTCATGCTCAAATCCTACAACGATTAACTGGAGAAAGAAGATCGAATGAAGCCAGATCTTTTACCCCGACTCTTGACCCAAGTGGCATTCTGCCCGTCACAACGAACCAAAGCTCTACTATACTAGGAGTACGTCGAAATACTGCCAATGCTGCTATCACTACACCAAGCGACACTGGCAACACTTCTTCACTGAATTTCATCACTAAAGAGCAATTACAAGAAATGTTCAAGCACGAAGCCGAAAGAGTCCACAGAAATGTGGCAGCTACAGAATTCCAATCTCCTTACCCTGCTTGGATTACTTCGAAGCCATATCCAAAGGACTATGTTAGCCCTTCATTCAAGAAGTTTAATGGCAAGAGCGGCAATGCTAGAGAACATGTTATCAGCTTCCTTGATGATCTTGGGGTTTACGCCTCTGACCATGAGCTCCGTTTGAGGGAATTCTCTAAGTCTCTTACCGATAGAGCTTATTCGTGGTTCGTCAACCTACCTGCCGGCAGTATTACCGCTTGGGAAGAATTAGTGACAGTTTTCTGCACCAAATTCTTCGTGGCAGAATGCAACTTGGAGTTAGCCGACCTTGCTACCCTAAAGCAACAGGAAAATGAGTCTCTTTCTCACTTTGTATAGAGATTCAAAGAAATTGCTCTTGATTGCAGAGAGATGGTATCCGAAAGAGGACTCAATCGCATCTGCATTAATGGGATGTTGACCCCATACCGAATTCACATCGACAATCATGTTATCACCAATTTTGCTTACTTGATGTTTCGAGTCAACAATACAGAGGCTTCTATGTCTCTGATGTATGTGCCAACTCTTGTCCAGGCAACGCCTTCATAAGGTACAGCCAAAGCTACGCCTTACAAGCAAAAAAGGATGATAGCTATGATTGACCAACGCCGACCACCAAGGAGAGACTAGGATATTCCTCTGGCGATCCCATTTACTAACGAGCAAATTGATATACTTGTTCAGGCTTGGATAGAAGATGGAGATATAATCTATCCGCCTAACACCAGGCCATCGACGCCAGA
The DNA here is from genome assembly GCA_002914845.1 of Trema orientale. Lineage (NCBI taxonomy): Eukaryota > Viridiplantae > Streptophyta > Magnoliopsida > Rosales > Cannabaceae > Trema > Trema orientale. Next base: position 412,914 of record JXTC01000076.1, on the reverse strand, counting down.
ACAATTAGCAAACCCACGGTTCTGCTTATTCCACCGCAGGACCGGCCATCCTACTTCTGAGTGTTACAAAATTAGAAGACATTATCTAATCAAAGATCGGAGAGGTGGAATACTGCATGACAATCAACAACGAAGGGCAGAAGTTAACCCCTTTTTGAGGCACAGAGGTGGCCAAGTGAGAATGTGCATCATCAAAGAATGCTCGAAGTCAGACCTGGCCTAGGGAAGTTCCTCCAAGGAACAGGAAATAAATGACATAATGCACAACCTCACAAACTCTCAAGTGTTCAAGAATATGTTTAACATTCTCGAGTTCAACGACGAGGCACGATGAGAAGCCACTTTTGCTTTATTCAAAATTTCTCAGAAATTTGGTTCGCAATGCTGTGCCATCAATCAAGCAGTAAGGTGAACTGCTAAAAGAAGTGAAGACACAATCACTTTCTCTGCAAAAGATGCACAAGCCCCACATCTGTTCCACAACAAACCACTTTATGTAGAGGCCAAAGTGAATGAATTACTTCTTAAACGTGCCCTCATTGACAATGGCTCCTCTGTCAACCTCATGCCATGGAATACTTTCAAGGCTGCAGGTATCCCTGAAGACAAGTTAGTCCTCCAGACAGTACCCTTGGTGACTTTTGCTTCTGACACTTTTAACACTAAGGGCTGTGTCAATGTGGACTTAAAAATTGGTCCCATCAGAGCGTCCACTAAATTCCACGTCATTAATGTGAATGTCCCCTATCACATCTTGATTGGAAGACTTTGGCTTCATCAACATCATGCGGTACCCTCTACCCTCCACCAGTGTGTAAAAGCAATCAAAGATAAAAAAGAAATCATGATCTTAGCTACCAAGACTCCTTTTTCAAGAGACGAAATTTTCTGGGCTGAATCCACTTTGTATGGGGATGTCGCCGAGAGCGTCAGTACTGCAAGGCCTCGCGGCATCAATCTAGGTGGTGCAACTAATACATCTTCTGAGGGTATGGAGATAGATCCGGTCACTCCCAAAAGGATCTTACTCCGAAAAGATATCCTTCCCGACGGTCGGACTATATATGGCTTCTGAAGGTATGGCGAGGCCAGTAATGACCTCACGAGCCCTCAAACAGAATGTGCCGAAGGGGTAGAAGCGATTCCCCTTGCGCCTGACAAGTTACAAGACGAGCCTTCAAACCCGCAAGATGGATTGAAAAAGATTTACTTGGGTATCAATGGAGAGGAAAAGTCAACTTTCATCTCCGTTAATTTGGGCGCTAAATTCGAGCCCGCTTTGCTTTCACTCCTCAAAGAATACTGCGATGTCTTCGCTTAGTCTTATGAAGATATGCCAGGGCTTAGTAGTAAGTTAATTACCACAAACTTGCTACTAACTCCACTTTTAAACCTGTAAAGCAAGCAGCCAGAAATTTCAGCACTCACATTCAGCTCCAAATTCAAAAGGAAGTCCAGAAGCTCCTTGATGCAGGATTCATCCGACCCTGTGTTCATGCTATTTGGTTGGCCAAAATTCTCCCTGTTAAAAAGAAAAACGGCCAAATCCGAATCTATATAGACTTCCGTGACCTGAATAAAGCATGCCCGAAAGATGATTTCCCTCTCCCGAACTTCGACATGCTCATTGATGCCACGGCTAATCACGAAATGTTCTCTTTTATGGATGAGTTCAGTGGCTATAATTAAATTAAGATGGATACAGAAGATGCGATCGAGACGGCGTTTCGCACTCCTTTTGGAAATTTTTACTATGTGGTCATGCTGTTTGGCCTCAAGAACGCCGGTGCCACATATCAGTGGGCTATGACTGCCATATTCTAGAACATGATTCATAATTATGTCGAGGACTACGTTGATGATCTCGTAGTCAAGTCCCGAAAGTGAGAAATGCACCTTGACCACCTAAGAAGAGTATTTCAGCGTTGTCGGCAATATAACCTCAAAATGAACCCACTGAAATGTGCATTTGGTGTCTCCGATGGCAAGTTTCTTGGCTTTGTAGTGCACAAAGAGGGTATTAGAATTGATGGTGACAAGACCAAAGCTATAATCAATATGTCTCAACCTCGAGACCTCAAGCGGTTAAGGCAATTTATTGGGAAGGTTTCCTATCTCCGGAGATTCATTCCTGCCTTAGCTACCATCATCAAGCCTCTGCACCAACTCACTAAGAAGTCCATAGAATTCAAGTGGGAACCGGAGCATGAGTATGCGTTCGGTGAAATCAAGAAAATTCTCACTCACCTACAAGTCATGATCGCTCTGTCCCTAGGAAAAGAACTGCTCATCTATTTGTCTGCCTCCGATGAAACAGTTGGAGTACTTATAGCGCAAGAGTCCGACGAGCAAGAAAAACCAGTCTACTATCTTAGTCGACTGCTCAAGGACCCGGAGAAAAATTATCCCTTCAATGATAAACTTTGTGTTGCACTAGCTTATGCAATACAAAAACTCCAGCACTACATGCTTACTCACAAAGTGAAGGTGATTACCAACTCTGATCCGATTAAGTTTCTCCTTCAAAAGCCAGTTCTAAACAGACGATATGCTAAATGGATGCTCATACTTAGCGAGCTCGACATATCGGTAGAAAAACCAAAAGCGATCAAGAGTCAAGCTCTGGCTGAATTACTTAAATATACCACACATGCTTTCGATGAGGGAGTGCTCTCCCTGGAAAAGGGAGAAGATGACTGGACATTATACTTTGATAGTGCCTCAACCCACAATGAAGGAAGTACCGGGATTGTACTCGCCAACAATCATAGAGAAGTCTTCAAGAAAGCTGTCAAATTAGCCTTTCCTTGCTCCAACAATAAAGCTGAGTATGAGGCTTTAGCTATTGGCCTAGACTTGGCCAATGACATGAAAATCTCCAAACTAAAAATCTGTGGAGACTTTAATTTGGTCATCAAGCAGTTAGATGGAGAATTCGTGGTCAAAGGACCTGCTCTGCTCAAATATTGAGAAGAAATTCGAAAGAAACTCCATAGCTTCTCCAATTACGAATTGCAGCACATCCCCCGGTCACAAAATAAGTACGCCGATGCTCTCGCCACTTTGGTACTCAAGATTACTCCAACCAACGAATATCTTATTCAAATCCCTTTGGCGATTAAGGTGGAACCTATTCCTTCAGTGGCACCATCCCTTAGTGATTGGATCTATTCTATCAAAGAAAAGATGGAAAAGCCCAATACCCAAAGCCTCAAAGAGACCAAGTCATATGTTTTGATAAATGACCATCTTTACCGAGGCTATCCAGCGGCGTCTTAGCCAAGTGCATTGATATGACATTTGGCGAAACAATCTTCCGAGAAATCCATAACAAGGCTTATGGTCTGGAAGGCCCATCAGTTGCCCGTCGAGTCCAGAGGTCGGGCTACTATTGACCTAATCTCAAAAGCCAAGCCGATGAATTACAAAAGAATTGCCAGCAGTGCCAACTTGCAATTAACCACAGAGAAAGTTGCTACACAGAATTACAAGACTGGAAAAAAATTTACATCGACTTTCTCAATTCCGGTCAGATGCTGGATGACGTCCCCTCGGCCATTCTAGTTAGACGAAAAACTGAAAGATTCTTTGTTCACAATGGTTCCCTGTTCAGACGCAGCTTCCAGGGGAAGCCTTAAAATGCTTAGGGCCAGCTGAAATTGACACAGCTCTCAGGGAAGTCCACGTTATGGACTCCGACGGACATATGGGAGGCCGTCGTCTCTTCGAGCAACTACTCATTATTGGCTACTATTGGCCAACTATGGAAAAAGATGCCATGGAATTTGCCAGAAAATGTGACGCCTGCCAGAAGCATGCCAATCTTATCCACGCCCCCGTTGTCAAAATGGAAAGTGTTCATTCGCCATGGCCATTTCACACCTGGTCCATCGATCTCATTGGGCCTATATCGCCTCCTACTAGAGGAAAAATCTGGATTCTGGCAGCTACAGAAAATTTTACTAAGTGGTCTGAGGCAATTGCCCTCAAAAGAGCCACTTCCGAAGCTGCCAGCAACTTTCTGAAGGAATACATCATTTGCCGTTTTGGGATACCCCGTAGAGTAATATCAGATAATGGGACACCCTTCACAGGGTAACCTTTTCAGTCCCTAATGGAAAGATATCATATTTTCTATGGACATTCTACACGGTATTACCCCCAAGGTAATGGTGCAATCGAGGCCTTCAATAAAACCTTGGTAGCCATCATTAAGCGAATGATCGATGCGAAGTCCATTCAATGGGATGAGTGCTTACCTTCCGCACTCTGGGCCTACAGAGTCACTAAAAATACCACTACCAAACAAACACCATTTTCTATGGTATATGGAGCTGAAGCTGTTTGGCCTGTGGAACTCTTTGTGCCCTCTGCGAAAATGGCACTCTCCTCAGATGCCGCCGAAGGCACTCGAGAATTCGATCTCGAAGTCTTAGAAGACCGACGAGATCGAGTTCAACAGGGGGTCTTATCTTATCAAAAGAGGTTAGCCCAAGCTTACAATCGACTAATAAGACCTCGCTCTTTTCAGGTGGGAGAGTTGGTGCTAAAAGCTGCCGATCACATCATGAAAGGATTGCACGTCGCGAAATTCACTCCAAATTGGGAAGGCCCATATCAAATCGCTGACGTCAAGCCCAGTGGGTACTGTGTCCTCCAAGAGATTGACACTGGTAAACTCTCTCCACCCACTAATTTAAAATTTATCAAGAAATACTATGCTTGATAAATTAAGGACTGCTATGGATAACCCTATACTGGGGATTGTCGTTTTTATATGCACAAACAAAATTGCCATCACTTTTTACTTTTTACTCTATGATGGGTGTTTTTCTCTCATATATATTTGTGAATTGATATCTCTATTTTCTCCGGAGTTTTATCCTATTTAAAAAAAAAAATACTATTCAGTCCTATTTTTTTGAAAACCAGTCGTGTCGAATACCCGATTCTCAGTACTATTTTACGAACATTTCAGAGTTTCTATCAAAATATCTATCTTCCTTTCGACAAATCTCTTTACAAAACTCTGTTAAAATAAGAGGCTATTATTTTCTACTGCAAGGTTCTCTATTTTCAAAACTGAGATCGGTACTCTCACATTTTCAAAAACGGGCTATTTTCGAATTTTTCTGAAGTAATTTCTGGGTACTACTTTGAGTACTTTATGTTCTGAGATACTTATAAAAGTCATCGCAAAAGGCATGAGAGATGTGAGGATAAAAGCCATTGAGAAAGGCCAGAGAAATAAACTGATAAAAGCCATCAGTTTCAAAAGGGGAATGGGAAAGAGTTAAGTAGGAAAGTGAATAATAAAGCGCTGAAAAAGACAAAAAGAATAAAGTATCTCTAGAACTAAAAGTCTTGGGTAGTCCTCAGAAAAAGCTTCGAGGCGTTATCATGGCAAGGAGAAATTGAGGTAGCAAAGTATGACCCCGGCGTGGGCCCCTTGTCACTGGTCAGTGATCCTAGAAGCAGCTTGTCGCAATACCGCCGGCCGGAATGCCAGATCTTCCATATCTGTATTTTTCTCCAACACAAGAGGAGCTATATGTTGCCGAAAAATGGCAATGCAATCACACCCATTATCTTACCTAGGATGACGCTTTGCACTTTAAATAGCGGGTGAGTGTGCGGGATCCTGTACCTACACTACGAAGCAGCCTCAGTCCCAGGGGTCGCAGCAAGTTCTCCCCTGTCCAGTTGACCGTAAAGTGGCTAAATTGGCGCAGTCTCTGCCAAAAGCCTGTCTCCTCCACAAAGGCGATGCTTAATTCCGCCCGGGTATGGCCATCCGAGCTGTACTTATTGCCCGAGTATGTGGATAGTATTCTCACCCATACTCCGCCTCACCTATCAAAATCTTATTGTCGCCTCTACGATAAGTGCTTTCCAACATGTTCAAGCTTCTGTCCTTACATGTAGTCTTTCCTGCATAGCTTTACATATTTTTCTATGCAGATGTCAAAACCTTATCGTGCAAAGCCGATAAGTACTTTTCTACATGCTTCTAAAATCTCATATTTCTGAGTCGTTGCATGTAGTTCTCCCTGCATGATTTTAACATATACCTATGCAGATGTCAAAACCTTATCGTCGCCTCTATGATAAGTACTTTTCTACATGTTCATGCTTCTGTTCTTACATGTAGTCTTTCCTGTATAATTTTACATATTTTTCTATGCAGATGTCAAAACTTTATCGTGCAAAGCCGATAAGTACTTTTCTACATGCTTCTAAAATCTCACATTTCTGAGTCTTTGTATGTAGTTCTCCCTGTATGATTTTAACATATACCCATGCAGATGTCAAAACCTTATCGTCCCCTCTACGATAAGTACTTTTCTACATGTTCAAGCTTCTGTTCTTACATGTAGTATTTTACTAATGCCATGAGAGCCAGCAGAAGGGTAGAGTTTGCCAATCTGAAACAGGGAGAGATGTCTGTTGCTGAATATATTCGCAAGTTCGATGAGTTATCACGATATGCACCTCACATGGTTGCCACTAATGAGCTCAAGGTAGATCAGTTTATGCAAGGCCTGAGGAAGACTATTGTCAGGGATTTGAAATCAGGTGGAATTCGAGGTTACCATTTGCTCAGATTGTAGACAGGGTATTAGACGCTGAGCAAGCAGAGAAAGATGTTTTAGATGAAGAAAAGATTAGGAGAGAAAGACAGGCAAGAGAGATGCAAAGAGGTTTCAGACCCAATTTTTAGGAAAATAGAGGAGGACAGATTCAATTTTAACGTCCTCAGGACATAAAAAGGAAGGGACCTCCAGCTCAACAAACCCGATCGGATCAAGGTAAGCGTCCCAGAATTGATCAGGGGATCACCGCCACTACAATACCACCTTACCCATCATGTGGGAAGAATCATTCTGGAGAGTGTCGTATGGGTGCAGGGCTGTGCTACAAATGTGGTAAAAGTGGTCATTTTATTAAGAACTGCCCTGAAATGAAAAATGATCAGAAGAAACCTAGTGGAAGGCTGTATGCTATGGCTGAGATAGACGTTGGAGATGAAACTCAGGTAGACCCATCTGTTATCACAGGTGAGATATTTATTTTTGGCATTATAGCTCATGTATTAATAGATTCAGGATCCACGCATTCACATGCATCATTAACATTTGTGAGGAGATTGGGTCGTCCTATGGATCAGCTCAGTACTCCATTTGGTGCCACACTTCCCTCTGGAGAAATTATGTATTCAGACAAAATTTTGAAAGGTTGTCCTGTGATGGTTGATGGTAGAGAGTTATTTGCAGACCTAATTGTGCTTGACATGGATGACTATGAAATCATCTTGGGTATGGATTGGTTGTCAAAGTATTTTGCTAAGATTGACTGTAAGAAGAAAATAGTGACATTTCATCCTCCTAATGCCGACCATTTCGTACTTGTGGGTACTCAATATAAAACCAAGTTTCCTTTGATTTCAGCCATGAAAGCTCAGAAATTATTAGAAAAAGGTGGTACAGGATATTTGGCTAGTATTGTTGATACATCAGTGGAGCAGAAATTGAGACCAGAAGATGTGTTGGTTGTGCAAGACTTTCTAGATGTGTTTCAAGAGGAGTTGCCAGGTTTGCCGCCTGTAAGAGAAATTGACTTTGCTATTGATTTAGTACCAGGTACTGTACCTATTTCTAAGACACCTTACAGGATGGTACCAGCAGAATTAAAGGAGCTAAAGACTCAGTTACAAGAATTGCTAGACAAAGGATTTGTACGTCCCAGTTTTTCACCGTGGGATGCACCAATGTTGTTTGTGAAAAAGAAAGATGGCACTATGCGATTGTGTATCGACTACAGAGAACTTAACAAAGTGACTATTAAAAACAAGTATCCCCTACCCCGCATCGATGATTTATTTGATCAACTTCAGGGTACCTCTGTATTTTCGAAGATTGATTTGAGGTCTGGTTACCATCAGTTAAGAGTTAGAGAAGAAGATATTCCGAAGACTGCTTTTAGAACTTGGTATGGCCATTATGAATTTCTGGTGATGCCATTTGGCCTGACCAATGCTCCAGCAGCTTTTATGGACCTGATGAACATGATATTTAAGGAATTCTTAGATAAGTTTGTTATTGTGTTTATCGATGACATTTTAGTATACTCACGATCTAGAGAGGAGCATAAAGAGCATTTGAGAATCACGCTACAGATACTGAAAGAAAAGGAGTTGTATGCTAAATTCAAGAAATGTAAGTTCTGGTTAGAAAAAGTATCACTCCTTGGTCACGTTGTTTCTCAGGATGGGATTTCTGTTGACCCAACCAAGGTTGAAGCAGTTAATAATTGGTCTAGACCTACCAATGTTACAGAGATCAGAAGTTTTCTGGGTTTAGCTGGTTATTACAGAAGGTTTGTTGAGGGATTTTCTAAGATAGCTATGCCACTTACACAGTTGACCAGGAAGAGTAACAAGTTTATATGGACTGATGAGTGTGAGAAGAGTTTTCAGGAATTAAAGCAGAGATTAATTTCAGCACCAGTCCTGACTATACCATTAGGTACAGCGGGATTTGTTAATTATAGTGATGCTTCAAAACAAGGTCTAGAATGCGTCCTTATGCAAAATGGAAAAGTTATTGCTTATGCTTCAAGACAGCTAAAGGATTATGAGCGCAACTATCCTACTCATGATATAGAACTGGCAGCAGTGGTATTTGCATTGAAGATTTGGCGACATTATCTGTATGGTGTTCATTGTGAAATTTTTACCAATCACAAAAGTTTGAAGTATTTGTTCACTCAGAAAGAACTGAACATGAGACAAAGACGTTGGCTGAAATTGGTAAAAGACTATGATTATGACATCAGTTATCATCCAAGAAAAGCCAATGTTGTGGCAGATGCACTCAATAGAAAATCATCTGGTAGTTTGACAGCTTTACATAAATTGGAGAAACCATTACGAGAAGATTTATGTAGATCTGGTATCGAGCTAATTACTGGGAAATTATCTGCTATGACTTTACAATCTACCTTATTAGACAGGATTATACAGGGCCAGAAGGAAGATCCTGAATTGATTGGACATAAAGAATTNGGAAGAAATTCTAGTAGAAGCGCACAATACTCCGTATTCAGTCCATCCAGGTACTACAAAAATGTACAATGATTTGAAGATTCTTTACTGGTGGGCAGGAATGAAAAAGGATATTTTCAAGTTTGTGGAACGTTGCTTAACATGTCAGCAGATTAAGGCTGAGCACAAAAGACCAGCAGGAGAGTTGCAGCCACTTCAATTACCTGCGTGGAAATGGGAGGAGATCACGATGGATTTTGTAGTTGGGTTACCAAAGACTGTATCTCGTCAGGATGCTGTTTGGGTTATAGTCGACAGACGCACTAACGTAGCTCATTTTATTCCAATTTCTATGACCTATTCCATGGAAAAACTTGTTGCATTGTATATTAAGGAGATTGTTAGACTTCATGGAATTCCAGTTTCCATAATCTCAGATAGAGATGCCAGATTTACTTCAAAATTTTGGGAGTGTACAACGAGCTTTGGGTACTAAATTGAAATTTAGTACTGCATTCCATCCTCAGACAGATGGTCAGGCTGAGAGGACTATTCAGATCTTGGAAGATATGCTTAGAGCTTGTTTTATGGACTTCCAAAGGTCGTGGAATAACTACTTACTACTGATTGAGTTCTCCTACAATAATAGCTTTCAAGCTACGATTGGTGTTGCACCTTATGAGATGTTGTATGGCAGAAAATGCAGATCTCCAGTTCACTGGGATGAGGTCGGAGAATGGCGTTATTTGGGTCCTGATATTATAAGAGATACAACTGAGGCAGTTGAAAAGATTAGAAAACGTATAATAGCAGCTCAAAGTAGGCAGAAGTTTTATGCAGATCTAGAACGTCGACCTTTACATTTTTCTATTGGTGATAAAGTATTTCTTAAGGTTACTCCTATAAAAGGTGTCATGAGATTTTGAAAGAAAGGGAAGTTAAGTCCGAGATTTATAGGTCCTTATGAGATTATCGAGAAAGTTGGAAATATCGCTTATAGGCTTGCGCTACCCCCCGAGTTATCAGGTGTACACAATGTCTTCCATGTTTCTATGCTGAGAAAGTATGTATCAGATCCATCCCATGTTCTTAGCCAGGAACCACTTGAACTGGATCCAAAGTTAACCTATGAGGAACGCCCCATTCAGATTTTAGATAGAAAGGAGAAAGAACTGAGAAACAAAAAGATTCCTTTAGTAAAAGTTCTATGGCGAAACCAATCGGTTGAGGAGGCTACATGGGAATGAGAAGATGAAATGAGAAGTCAACATCTAGAATTATTTGGTAAGCAAATTTCGACGACAAAATTTAATAAGGGGGGAAGGATTGTGATGCCTAAGATTCTCACATACATAATAAGCCAATAATAAATATGTTCATATTGCATAATAGACATATTAAGTAACTAGTATCAATTTCATAGTAAATTACTCATTCTGATTGCTAAATGATCTATATTATTGTACTAATGATTGTGGAAGTGCTCCCATGCAGTGTAAAGATTCAGTACTCTCAGAGAGAGAGCTTGGTGTGTGAAAGGAACAAAGAATACATTTATGAATAGTAATACTATATGAACATGCATTAAAATCATGTCTGTTGATAACTTGGTCAAATAGTAGTTTTTCGGTAAAATGTATTTTTCACGCTTTTCGGAGCCAAATTCACTGTGCGTTTAACATGTCAAATAGCTTTAATTTAATGTTTAGGACTCATTTATAGCATTTTATTTGTTGGACCCAGGTAAGCACGAGGTGGCAGTCACTGTACTGAACTGTGTTTAATTACACTAAGCTAGCTTAGATTAA
>JXTC01000076.1:327269-390271 GCA_002914845.1 Trema orientale | reverse complement strand
AGAGGGTACTGCTGATGTTTGAGATTAGAGGAGGAGCGCCTACTTTCTGACCGCGGCTTGTGTATATGAGCATTTTGACGCTGTGGTTTTCTGACAAAAAATTTTGTATCTATTTGAGTGTGTGTACATTATGTATATTTTTTCTGAGAGGTCCACTATGTGAGTATGTATATACGTATACATTAGATTATGTATAATTACGAGTGAAATTTTCTGTTTCCTCCCAGAAAGTTTAAAAGGTTTTAAATTTTCACTATTTTATCAGTTCTAAGTCGAGTGGCGTCTCCCGATTTTACTGAATATTTGTATAATTATGATTACGTACGTGTGTGGCATCGGGGTATATCACAGAAGTCAAAACCTCATCATGTAAACCTGATGAGTATTTATCTACATACTTTAAAAACTCACTTTTTGAATTTTTGCATGTAGTTTACTTTCTCACTCTTATATATGAATTTTCCTGCATGATGATTTTCATATTTTTCCTATGCAGCTATTTTAAAACCTTATCGCTTCTTCCCTGATAAGTGCCCCGCCATAAACTCATGGTTTCCTTTTTCCATGAGTGGTATATTTTCTCACAAATGCTTGTAATAATTTCTGGATATTCTCTGTCTTCTGAAACATCCTTTCAAAGCCTCATGATTTCTGAGAATTAAAATCTCTTATACCTCTTGAAAAATTGTCATGAGTGCTTTTCACGACTAATTTTTGCGCAAATATTTTTCAAGCATAATTAGTCAAATTTTTGGCATCTCTCCCTCTCCACCCCTTTTAAGGAATTCAAAGGGATTATCAAACTATTTTACAAAATTCTAGGAACTGAGTTTAAATTACTGGGGACTGTATTCCTCCTAAAATATTACTTCTCTCCCTAGCAATTTATTTAAAACACTGGGGACTTAATTATATTTTCAAAAATACCCTAGTACTTATCTCTCTTGCTTGACTTTTCATCTGGATTAATTTTTCTGCTATACAAGAAAATTACTTAGAAAAGCAGGAATATCAAAGCAAGCAATTCTATCCCGAGAATGTGTATTCCACACTCACAAAGAAAAATTCTTCGGATGCCGTTTACGTTGCATACATGCATGTGAAGTCCACATCAAGCCACAATACGTAGGCCGCTATGTTTAGGCCCAATGGGCCGCCACGGCCTCAACGAGGTATGAAATCTGTTTTAGATTTTTACCAATATCATTAGTAAGACCCAATTTTTACCACTCTTATTGGTAGAAAGTTTAGAAAATGAGCATTTTTCATAAATCATATATTTTGTAATATGCATACTTTCCAATAGTGGTATTTTTCAAATTTTTTTTTTCTATGTTCCTTCTTGGGCCAAGCCTTTTTATGGCCCATCTAATTCTTTAAATACCACTTTTGCGCTTTATGCCATGTTTCTATGCTCATTTTCTAGTTTGCTCATTTCTCTATAACACTTTGCAAACATATCTTCTAAGTATGGTATTTTTACAAAGCTTATCTCATGCTTTGGGCCGAGGCTCCTTGGGCCTCACTTGTGTCCAAAAATACCACTTTTACATGTTGGGCTGTGATTTTTGCATTCATTTCCTCACTTGGTCAATTATTTGCATTTTTTTACGTGCATAATTAAACCTCCTAGTGCCAATTTTTGTGTTCAAACGTGATTCCCCTTGTTTGCACACCTAGTACCACTTTAGGCCATGGATGTATCCACATACACTATTAATGTTATTTTTCAAAATCTCAAGCACGATATAGAACCCGAGAATACCATGGCATTTTTCAATTTTTTCACAAAAATTCTCTAGGCTGGCACCCTTTGATAATTTTCAATCCCTTTTTCTACTTTAAATTCTTTTTAATCCGTGGTCATATTTTATTAATTTTCTTGTGTTTCTGGACAAAATAAAGAGAGAGATTTTTTCTAATTCATTTCATAAAATATAAAATTACATAGGACATTTTGCATAAAATATAAAATTACATGGAATTAGCATATTTTCTTCCTTATTCTAATGCTAATTCCCTTTCTAAAAATCTCGAAGGATTACGCTCCTCCATTTCTAAAACTCCTAACGGTTATGGAAGTCCAACTTCCATGACTATCTTGTTTTAGGCTTCGCGATCTAAAACAAGAACTCTCCATAATAGGTCATGGCTCATTGTCCATGACTCGCTAATCTCCCTCTTCCCTCTCGCTGGAAACTTTGCCTTTGTCGGTAATCAATAGAAAAAAAGTATAAGTATTCAGTAAGCCAAAGGAAGAAAGAATCTTATAATCTCTGTCTAATCTTTAGACAGAGGTTCTAAAAGAACCCTCCTCTTAGATGTATTAACGACAATGTTGGTAGAAACATCTAAGGGTTTCCAAACTTCGTTCGAGGATTTCTCATGATCCTTGAGCTGTGCTATGTCTCCTAACTCTTCAATGGAGCCTCGTAGTACATCCTTGCTCCTCCAATCCGTGGTAATGCCCCACGGTATCTCCATGTAATTTGCTCGAACCAAGCTCGAGGACAATACCCTCGAAGCTCTCTTCTTCATTTTAGCTCTTATGGAAAACACTTGATTTTGTTTCAAGTTCTTTTCCATATTGCCTCTCTCTCTCTCTCTCTCTCTTTCTTCTTCTCTTTATTTCTGAAATACTTTCTCTCTATCAACTTTCTCTTTTCCTCTCATTCTCTCCTTCGGGTTAAAGGGTTAGGGACCGAAACAAGTCCCATGCATAGCTTAAATAGCCATGTAAACCCACGAGATGAGGCCCTCGGCCTCTCCGCACCTTTCTCACTCTTTCAAACTTTTAAATGTGCACTTGATTCCAAGAAAGGAATTTGATTACACCTACACATAAAGCTGAAAATGAAATAGCATTCATTGCTATCCTTCCATTTGAAATGACCACACAATAGTCACTTGGAAACCTAGGTTGCCGCCACTTGTCTTGCAATCTCTTCCTTTGCATTCCCTTTTGTCCACCTGCATTATCATAATATTTATCTCTACTATATATATATGTGTGTGTGCATGTGATTCTCGGGTTCCTACACTATAAAGTAGCTGAAATGGCTACTATTCCTCCATGCTCTTCTCTTCTTACAAAGCTGAAAGCTTTGTCTTTTTCTTCTCCTTGTAGCCGCCCAAGCTACTTAATAAGGATAGGTGTATAGCTTTTGTGCAAACACCTCACCACTTGCATGCCTTGTCACATCTACTCTCCTCACTTGTATTCTCGGCTAACACCTAAGCAATACCAAGCTAGGTTGATGCCACTTGCTTTTGTTTCTATGTGACTTGTCTTGAAACATTAGTACAACACTTGAGTATGCCCGTGTACCAATACCACCTGAAATGGTTTTATTCTTTAGATACTTTCATTTTCGGACAAACTAAGGAAAAACTACACTAGGATTTTTGTGTAGTGTCCCCTTGGACGTGTCCCTCCCATGCATGCATATTACATTTTTGCATGGATCTTTTTATTAGCAAAAATCAATTTTATCAAGTTAGACTTTTGCGTCATGCATGCATTTTATGATCATTAATTTAGTAGGTATCATTGCTAAATTAAATTTGAAACCATCCTAGTATGCTAGTAACATTGTTATTTTGTTGTCTTATACTAGGATTAAAGTCTAATATTTTTATTGACAACAAATTACATGCTTCAAAGTGATCATTACCACGCTTGTTTATATACCTTATATCATTCATAAGCAATCCTCATGCATGTCCCTTAGTTAAGCTATTTGAACTTAACATTTCTCTCGTGGACAACAAATTCATACACTTGCTTTTCTCCAAAACAATTGTTGTTGTATTTTTCATGTTAAAGGCCAAGGAATTCTTATATACATGTTTGCTTGCTTTTCTTTGAAATATAGCCATACGTATATACATGTGTGAAAGCAAGCTTTTCTTTATTTATATCATATTGAGTATACAAGGCTCGAGAAGGTATTTCATTTTGCAGAATACTCTCCTCATTAGTACACAAGAAGAACTAGCTTAATGGAAGAAACTCCGAGGTCCGTGGTGCTGACGATTCGAATACCTCCGAGGTCCCCGTTGGCTCGTGGAAGATTGAGCACCGTAGTATGGAGGCTGTGGCTCTACATGGGATGTTAACACTGGCACCGGAATCACTCGGCTTCGAAGATCCCAGTATAACTCTCGCGAACGGTCAATCTCCTCATATGCCTCCATCAAATTTGTCTCTGCCATCCTTAGGTTCGTCTCCAGAATGGCAATCTTTTGCTCTACGTAAGACTGAATCTCCGAAACATGCTCAAAAGCATGAGTAGCATGCATTTCAAGCTCTTGATTTCTCTGGACGTAGTAGTGCAATTCGGCTAGGGACCGTAATTGTATCTCGGTCAGCTGCTCACTTAAGGCATTGACTTAAGCCTGGAGATTATCCACACTTGCTTGGTCCACTCGAGGAGATACCGGCGTAGGCGGAGGAGACAATGGCGAACTCAGTATTATGTCCAAAGAACTACTCAAAGGATGTGGCTGAGAAGAAGACGAACCCCTCGAAGATATGTCGGACGAGCCCGAGTTCGAGCTAGGAGCCATAACGGGAAGCGGAAAAAGATAGATATGATCGATGTACAACCGAGAGGAAGACATGGCTTATGAAGCTTATGCGAGACCCTCTATTTATAATGCTTAATGAGCTCCGGCAAATAATCATATCCACTGTAGCTCAGGGGACTTAGTGTTTTGGGCTTTTCCCAATTTTCGGGATTAATCCTAAAATGAGAATTAGTAACAATTAAGCACAGGATTAGCAAGACATAAGCAAGCTTAGTGAAACTACACGTGCCATGAGATAAATGACATAAACCCGAGAAAAAGACATGTAGTTTGGCTAAAACTACATGTCGTTTAAGCTCTCTTTCACCCTTACCCAAACTACAAGTCGTTGAAGTCGAGCTACACGTCATTTGGTGCCAAACTACTCTCTCCCTTTAATTTTTATCTCTTCCCTTATGTTCATCCGTGGCTCTCACCACCTCCCACTCTCCATATATTTCTTTTATTAAACTACCAACATCACCATCACGCCACTTCCACTTCTCCCTCTCATATATATATTTCTCACACCACCACCATTATCATCACCATTATCTATTCTTCTCTCAACTTGTGGCTACATTAATATCGTCAATATTGCTATCTTTGGAATTTATCTTCAACTTGTAGCTAAGTCCTCTCCCACCTTTTCTATTTGTATTTTCACATATATATATATATATATCTATACATCTTTTTATTCTAGCTTTACTCATACGCACATATATTTGCATGCACCTTATTGTATTTTATTTACATGTGCCTAACCCTTAGCTTACCCGTGACTAGCTCCTAGCCATCTTAATTTCATTTATAAATATATACATATGTACACACACGTACCTATCTCTATATGTCCATGCATGTGTAAATCTTGATTGGTAAGCTTATTTAGTGTTGATATTTTTCTAAATATCTATATAGGCTTAGCTATCCTTGCATGTCCACTTTTTAAACCCATATTAGTTTATTCACATATCCTAAGCCCAATAATTATTTTACATCAATTTATACCTCATAATTAGTTTTATATCATTTTCTTACTAGTCAATTATTTTCATACTATTTCCTGTTATTTTTCATTAACTTGTTTTACAAGTTTCCTTGCATGCAGTCTCTAACCCTTGCACTTCAGTGATTTGTGGACCCCGAGCTACTCTCCTTGAACTCTGTGCTCGACCTGTGGCACAAGTTCGGGATTTTATGTTCTCTTATTAGCCTTCACTTATTTCTGTTATTATTATTGTTGTTATTATTATTGTCTCTAACCCCTTTATTTCTATATCTAATCTCTAGTTGGCATTATGGTCAGTTTATTCGCCTCCGTCAACTAGATTCTATTGTCATTGCCGTATTATTATAATCGTCGTTCTGTAAGCTAGTTATCCCTGCAACCGCCTGCGTACAGGGACGCCGTGGGAAGTGTCGTTCTTTATTACGACCGCCTATCTAGACTTCGATACATAGTGTCAGCGTTGTGATAACACTTACGTTATTATTACGTCATTATTATTATTATATTGTAAGTACGCTATCCCTGCAACCGCTAACGTGGCAAGGACGCTGTGGGAAGTGTCGTTCTCTATATCGACCGCCCATCAGGACTTCAACACGTAGACAGTGTTATGATAGCTCTTACACCTGTACACTCTTTATAATCTAACTATAATCCCAATTATTTCCTACTTTGTTTTAATTAATCACACGTCATATTAATTAATCAGAATACAAGGTCTAATTCCAAACACTAATATACCACATACAATAAATGATACCCCGTCATTATTTTTGTGATACCTGGTCATTATTATAGATCCAAATTCGGCTATTTTGCTACATTAAAAAAAAAATCAAGGGTATTATAACCAGTAAATGTTATTTTGCTAAAATTCGGTCATTTTAAGTAAATGTTCGATTTTCAAATATTTTAGTAAAATAACCAGTATATCAATGTATATACTAAGTGTAAAATATGATGTATTTAGTATAAAAACTATTATACAGTACATAAACTAAAGCTGGTATATAAATAGATATACCATGTGTAAAAATACATATATTTGGTCATTTACTTATAAAAAAGTGTAAAAAAAAGGACATCCACTCTAATTTCTTGGCCTAACTTTCTCCTAACTAGGTTAGGCCCAAAAACTAATTTATTCGGCCCAAGCCTGATGAAGCCTGCAGGAACAAATAAAGATATATATATATATATATATATATATATATATATATATATATATATATGGGTGCTTCAAATAGGTATCACAACATTTATCCATTGATGGGTACCCTACTTTGAATCATTTGATTTTGATCAAATGACTATAATTAATTTAGTTAATGTACCAAAAAGTCTAATATATTAAATGCTTATATATTTATTAAAAATTATTTATTGCTTAATGTGGTGGGTAACCTTTTTGTTACTTGCTGAGTTAGGATTTTTTTAAAATTCAATTCTATTAATTTAATTATTTAAAAAATAACTTTATAGTTTTTTCTAAATTGATTAATCCTATTTAAAGTTTTTTAAAAATGAAAATTA
Organism: Trema orientale; assembly: GCA_002914845.1. NCBI lineage: Eukaryota > Viridiplantae > Streptophyta > Magnoliopsida > Rosales > Cannabaceae > Trema > Trema orientale. The sequence goes on along the minus strand of JXTC01000076.1, from coordinate 383,154 downwards.
ATTAAAATTCATTGAATTTGTTTTTTTAAAAACAAATTTTCTTTCAATATAGTTCCTTTATGTATAGTAAGTTTTTTTTTTTTTTGTTCATTTCGTTAAATTAACTATGAAGAAAAATAAAATTAATAGTTTTTTAATTGATTGTTCCTATTTAAAGTTTAAAAATAGGAAACTAATTAAAATATGTACAAATTTTAAGTTGATTCATGCATAAAGTTTTTTTTTTTTTTTTTTAAAGAAAAACAGATTTCTTTCAATTTAGTTCCTTTATATCGTAGTTTTTTTTTGTTTTTTTTTTATTTTTAAGAAAACAACGTATTCATAATATAAAAATTATACCTAACTTGGAGTTTACCTTTCGTCTAGTTAAAAAGAAGGTTAATAAAATATTAAATTTACAATAGTACATATAGTTTTAAATAAAAGGTGATTAAAAAAAAAATTAAACTTTAAAGTTAAAATTCAAAAGGGACAGAAATAAAAAAAAATGAATGAGAAATTAATATATTGAATGAGTTGACTTGGTATTATAGGTTTATTTCTAAATTAGTTAAACATACCCATCCATGGAGCAAAAACAAAAACACTCATTGAAAACTTTATATATATATATATATATATATTTTTATAAGAGGAAATTTGATTTTTTATGGTAATTTTTCAAAAAAGTTGAAAAATCCCGGATTTTAAAACTGTTTGAAAAGTTCCGGATTTTAATTAGAAAAATACCACTTTTAAAACTATTTAGATTAATATCACTTTTATTAATTGATGAGGTACTTGAAGTAACCAATCAAGTTGCCTCAAATAACTTGAGCGGTTACCTCAAGTAACTAGATTGATTATCCCAAATAACTCAACTGATTACCTCGAGTATCATTGAAAAATACCAATTTTGAAGAGAAAAGTAATATTTTTCTAAATAGTTATTAAAAGTGAAATTTTTCTAAAATAACTTTTAGAAAGTGATATTTTCTAAATCAATTAGGGATTTTTCAAAAAATTCGGCCTATCCGGTCTTTTTCAATTTTTGGTACATTGGACTTAGAATTTTGTAAGAAACCATATTTATAATGAAGGGGGCATATGAGATCCCAATGACAGGTAATTTTCCAAAGTCAGCCTAATTTGATAGTGCTCCCAAGAGCAAAATGGGGGCTTGAACCTTACCCTCCCTAAGTGAGAGAAAGCGGATATTCATCTAATCCAGTCCGCACTTATTTTAGCATATTACATCTGATCCGCACTAAGTGCGGATTTTAAAAATCGCATTAAATCCGGTCCGCATTAATCTTTTAACCAATCTAATCTGATCCGTAAATGTGTGGATTGAATCGATTATTTTTGATCGGTTATTTAGTCCTAATTAATAAACCCTTATAATAAGGCTTTATGTTGGTTTTGTTCTGAATTATTTATTTTTAACACAAATTTTGGCTTTTGCATTTTATAAAGTATTAATAATTTTTGGTAAGCTATATAATATAATTTTATATCTTAAACTATAATCAATAGAAAATTTTATAACATATATGAATTATAAAAAAGTATAAATTATATATTATATATACTTTTAATTGCATATTGAATCGGATCAGTTATTTTAAGGTGAAAAATATATTCGATTCGTAAAAATAAAGATTTTAGAAATTTCTACTTTGCGGATTAGATTGGATTAGTTTATATAGATTTTGAACACTCCTAAGAAAACCTTAAATAAAGCATCTTACCATTTTGACCACCTCCTTAGGAACAAACATATATGAATCTTGGATGTTAATTGTCTAAAATGTGACAGTAATGAGGGATAGTGGGGGGGGCAAGGGCATAAGGTTGCCACCTATATATTTATGATGTATTTTATGAGATCATTATGTCATATGCTTACGAAACAAGGGTGAGATACAATATAATGAATAACCATGCGTGTGTATGACAGAAGGGATATAATAGGTAATTGAAGTGCATTAATCCGAATTGAATTATAGTGGGTTGGTGATTCAAAGTAGATCGTGACCCGATCTTTGAATTCAAATTGATAGAACGTTCGTAAGTTCAAAATTCATTGAACTTATTGACAATTATATTACTTTTTATTAGAGATTCTTGAGTTTTGTATATTGAATATTCTTCTAGACAAAGACTATTTAATGACACTAAGTTCCAATTCCAATCATAACAATATGTTGTCAACTTTAACCGACAAAGTCCTATTATGGATTAAAATATCACGATAATGTTCGTATTTTGAAGTATCGACATTGAATTAAGTGAAAATATATTTTTTTTCTCGTGTATCTGTGAAATATCCATAACATGTCGACAACGTCGAGAATATGTCGATAGCAATAAAATGTCAGTAAAAAAATGAGCTAATATTGATATATTTATGAATATTATAGTGACAATATCGTCGACATTTTGAAATGTAAATAAAAATATTATTTTCTTTTTTCAAGTCTTCTTTTTTTTTCCTAATAAAAAATTGTAGTAAAAAATATAAATAAATCATAATTTTCTCTACACAATATGTCGACAAAATTTTGGAACTACTTGTATTTATAATCCTACTAGATGGTCACGTTTAGAACTGCAAAATGAAGGTAATTTCTTTGGCTATTAAATATTTATTCAACCTCCTCTTCAAATTAATATTAATATGTCCATGCATATCCATCAAGATTTTTTATCAAGTTGGGGAAATTCAAATTACCCAATTTTTAGGTCTACTGTTGGAAGAGATTAGTCAATATATATGTAGCATATAAATAACTATCGTCAGAACTACTCAAACAGATCATAACTTGAGAAAGATATTATTCGATCCAAAATGAGAATTTCTCTTACGATTTTTAATCTTATAGAAACTTATTTTGATGTTGAATGAATTTGAACTATTATATATTATCATTTATTTTTATTTATTTTCAATGTAATTTAAGAGTAGTTATAATTTGTAAGGTATTAATATGAAATATAATAAATACAATAGTGTGACATGTATGTTGATTTTAAAATTATTCTATAAAATAAAATTTAATTATTTTTGTACTACATATATATATTTTATTATCCTATATATTATAAATATGATTTTTTTAATAAATAGAAACTAATACAAACTATACAATATCACTTCTCCTAGCATTTATTAGAGTTTTCCTAAAACTTTTGAGTTTTAAGACAAATTTTAGTAATTTTCTCGAATATTTTCGATATCAATATTATCATCGATATTATCCATAAAATCAAATGTCGACATCGTCACCACCGACATCGACAATTTAATCCTTGAATCCTATATATGCAGCGAAATTGAACTGAAAGGACCTCCATTTTTTATGTTTAATTTTATGCCAAAAATAAGACAAGCACTATGTTGTGAAGTAGCAAATTAAATAGAATCATTATTTGTTTTAAACTGCAAACTCATATTGTGATCACTGGAATTACTAAGTAATCACCGAATTTATCTGCCGTAATCACTTGGGCGATCGTTGCGGAACTCATACCATGTAACTTTGGTGAATAACGTCCAACATTGATTACAATTTTTTTTTTTTTTCAGAGAAAAGAATGAAATTAGAGAAACTAGACCATTTGTAACTGCTTAAAAAAAAAAGAAGATAAAAAAAAACCTACTGTAAAAACGCTTTACAAAATAGACCATTAAATAGTATAACAAGCATGGTCGAATTCGAGTTATATATAACTTAATAATACTATCTTGCATAGGCTACTAGTCACAAATATAACGTTGATTTTTCAGTCTCATGCTTATAGCAGACATAGACTGGTTCAGGTGGTCATAATTTATAGGCAACTGTCATTTTCTATTAATTAATGTTATTCTAACGTCAAATATAAGTTAACCTTTCTTTTTCATTAATAACTTGTTCAAAGCATTTTCAATTTATGTTGAAAATATTTATCATACGCTACTACTTTCTCCCTATACTTTTCCCTCTCGTTTTCATTTATAAGTTTCCTTTTGGGAGAACAATTATTTTTTTTTAAGTAGGATGGTGGTGGGTTTGGAGTAGGAATTAACTACACACAACTTTATATATAAAAGATATATAAATGAGGTCACACTCGTACACATATATTTATATAGCTTTCTAAATATACTGGTGTAGTAGCTAGTTGCAACATTTGATGAGTCACCACTAGTAATTGTACACATAAAGTGATTAGGTGATTTATTAGATTGGTTGATGATTTCTTTGATATTCGTTATTTAGATAAACTAATAAATAGTTGTTAGAGACAGAAAGAGATGAACACTAGTTGGGGAAGTTACGTGATATAGAGTCAACTAAGTCAAGTCCGATTACGACATGTGTGAACACCATTTACCGTCGATTACCATAATAATAGAAGTCAACGAGAAGTTTAATAACATGAATCTTGTGAATGAATACTAAGCCCTGTGCTAATTAATTAGTGGACCAATTAATCAACAGTTATATACTTAAGACTCCCAAATATATAACTATTCCTCCAAGCTACAAGGCTATTATAATAAACGTCAAAGAGAAAATTTCCGCCAAAAATAGTTACATATTTGGTGTAGGTCCAACCACATATTCGAATTTACGTTACTGATAAAGGGTCGTGATCATTGGTTAGATATATCTAACTAAAGCATACCTTATTTGTATATTTATATTTATTTATATGTTTATTACTGATGAAATTAAAACTTCTTTGTACTAAAATAAATAGTTGAGATATTGGAGTGGAAAACGAGGCCGGAGCTGGGGGAGCTTTCAGAAACTATTCGGCAGAAAAAAAAAATTAACAAATTAATAATAAAAAAGCAAACCCCATACTAACAAGTTATATAATATTTCTTTCTTTCAGGATTTTTTTTTTTTTAAATAAACGACACACAACTCGTACATTTCTTATCCAATAGAAAGCCTTAATACAAATATACATTTCTCGGAATATTTCTCGGCTGCGGCCTTTATTTTATTTTATTTTTTACAACGCCAAGGAATTTTAATTTTGTATTTTGAATTGGCCCATAAGTCTAAAATTGCAAAAAGAGTATTTATCATGCCACTTAAAACAAGATTCTGTCCCAGAAACGAACATGGCAAATATATATAAATGTACGATTTTAATATTTATCAATGCATGTGGGTGTTGTATGACTACAAATTATAACTATGGATAATGGAAACAGAGACTAGCAAGCTAGCTATAATACGGAGTAGCTAGCCATTTGTTCGTAATGCTCTGTATTTTTTTTCCTTCTGTTTGATTAACTTACACTAAAAACGTATAGTCAAATTTGTTAACCATTACCAATAATGGTAACTTTGCGATGTAACAATTTCATTTTTTTTAAGACTTTTTTTAAAGTAAAATATAAATGGTGAAAATTTTCTCCTACAGCATCTTGAGAAGATCTTCACTTTTTATTTATTTTATTTTTCCAAAAAAAAAAAGGTAAGATGTGAAAGATTTATTTAACAAGTAATAACAAAAAAGACCGTAAAAATTAGCTTACCCAAGCCAATAAGGCATCAATCAAAGTAGAGGTATTAGACACGATTATGTACATGGCATAATTACAAATATCCACGATTGTGTACGTGGGCATGTGTTAATGTCGGTTAAATTATACTTTATACGTCGAGTAAGAAATAATTAATTATATCGTGGGATTTTAACTTATAATATGTATACTATATACAAATATTGTCCATTCATATTTGGTAAAAATTTCCATATGAGCAACAAAAATACCCTTATGTATTTGCGAAAATTTTCAGATTCTTTACCTATGCCAAAAAGCATTCATCGATTAAAGTAATAGATATTATTTGGTAATTATGATGACTAATTAATATTAACCGGCCTGGCACTAAAAAGAAAAAAATAATTCATTATTTAATTAGTGACAATTTTTTTAGTTACAACAAAAAACTTTTGTGACTTAAATGTGATATTTTTAGTCACAATTATTTTTTTTTTTTGACTAAAAGATAGTATTTAACAAGCCACAAATTGTCACTAATATACTTTTTTTTTTTTGATATAAACAGGCTCCTCAAGGGAATATCATTAATCAAAGTAAAAGCTTCAAATTACAATATAAGTATAAGGATTATAATTTCAAACTCCTCAAAGAAATGAAACGAAAAATAGATCACAAATATAATTACGAACAAATATATGTGTTACCCTAATTATTTAAGAGAAAGAGATAACAAGGATCACCAGCAATCTATTGCCTTCAACACTTGCTCCTGGCTGTATTCTTGGAGGGGTAGACTATATGAGGCCAGTGCCAATTGAGATCCAAAACAAAAATCTGCCATTAAACAGATCTAGATCTGAGAAGAAATCTCATATTTAAGATCTGAACTGAATTAAAATCCACACAAAAGGTGGTACTATAAACTAGATCTAGATCTGGACTTATTAAAATTGAAAAAGAAAAAGAAAAAAGAAGCAGAGAGGAGGAGAAAGAAAAGGGTGAGGAGAGGACGCCGAAGAAGGAGAAGGGAAAATCCCCTCTCTAGCCTCCAAGCGAAGTGGCGCTAGCTTTTTTGTTAGGAGAAAATACAAGTAGTGAGAGAAACTAGGGTTTTTTTCTTTTTGGGTAAAAGATTTTCTGTATGTACTGTTTATTTTGTCACTAATACATTTTTAATCATAACTTTTTATATATAGTAATGAAACTAATTATGACTAAAAGTATATTTAATCACAATAAATTGTACTTTTTTGTGACTAAAATTATTGACCGGAACATAACCATGATGACATTCTTTTAGTCACAAATTTTTTGCTTTTAGTCACAAATTTTGTTGTGATTTAATGTAAAGTTTTTCGTATTGTGGAGAGCAAACCGATAATTATTTGAGGGTACATGAAGAAATAATTTATTGGTAATAGAAGACCACGATCAGAGAAAATTTTGCAAGAAATTTCAGATTCCAAAGTTTGTTTCTTAACTACCACGCACAAAGTTATGTTATAAATCAAAGCAAGGCCAAAGCTGAGAAATATATATATAATGAATACGTAAACGAAGGATATAATTATCTTTAAAATAATAATTCTAAAAGATCACCAACACCACCAACCAGAACCCCATTCCTCAGTGGCAACATCATAACATCGGCCTTGTTACTGTAAGTAAAAATATGTATTTACACATATACATGACATACACGTTTAAAAAGAAACGTTATGCATCATTGCTAGTCATATGCAGTATGTAAAATCCCGTAAGTTTTAAAAGGGTATCATGGTCTTTTGTCATTTTCAGAATTAAAAATTTTGGGATTGATTAAATAAATTTGGGCTTAAGTGAAATAAAATACTGAAATATGGGGCTGTTTCGCGATTTCAAAGGACTAGATTGGAAGAAAATTTAAAATTTGTGGGTAAAAGTGTAATTTTAAAAAAGCTTGTTAATGACCATTAAGGCAGGGGTACGTGGCCACCCTCATTTTTCCCTTAGCTCTCTCTCTCTCCTCCCTCCCGATCTCTCTCTGCTCTCCTTCTCTTCATGTATGGCCGAAAGCAGCTAACTACTGACGAGTTGCCTCCGGTCAACGACGGACCACGCCACTAACCCAGATCGAGCTGCCAGCCTCCCAGCAGCTCCCGCAAAGATCCTAGCACCGTCGGAGCCTCGTACCGCCGGTGAGAACTGAAAATAGCTGAGGAAAAGATTTTGCCACAGGCAACTTTTCTGGCCATCTCAGGTTGTGAAACCAGTTACATCCGATTCCTCTCAGGTTGTGAAACCAGTTACATCCGATTCCTCTCGACACGAAGAACATCATGGTATACAAATCTCAACTCGAAATTATCTTAGTTAAATTTTGTAATTGTTGAACAGTTTTGAGCTTTTAAGGTTTAGAAGTTCACATTTTAATCCAAACGTTAGATCGTAAAATTAATATCATATATATGATGTACTCGTGAAAATATAAAAAAAGAGATATATATTAACTATGTTTAGTGACGAGCATGGAAAATGAGATCGAACGGCTCGGATTTTGCCTTGTTTTGCCAGCCACAGGGTCGGATTTCGGCCCGAGCCTGAATTGATCAAGTTATATATCTAACCTAAGCTAATCTGAGTGCTAGGAATTCAGTGGTGAGGTCTGTTTTTCAATTTGAGGCTCCGTTTGAAGAATGACATTTTAAAATAAATGATCGAGGGTTTAAAAACGACTCCCGACCTTCCGAATGATCGCCAAACGACACCAAACGTACTCTATAGTATTGTGTCACTATCTTGTTGAGGAAGGGATTCAATTACTCGATTTTAAAATTGGTTATGATATAAATTTACATATTTTGAACAAATATGGAATTTTGTAAAAAATTACATAAAATGTGTTTACATAGATAATTTTGGATCTGATTTGATATTAAACTGCCTACGAGGTACGTCACACTGGTCCGCGTGCCATATATCTTGTTTTGAAACTATTTTTTACAGGAATTGGATTTTATGAGTTTTGCTAAAAATAGTTGTTATGCTGCCGAAATTTCTGGAAGATCCAAATGAATTGAGACTTTAGTTTTGAGAACTAAACTTGAATTGGTTAAAAACACTGTGTGGTCTGTTTTGTAATTCTATAGAAAATGGTACATATTCTGATTTATGCTATTTATATAGTATTACATTGCATATTCATCTCACGCTATCGACAGAATGACGGTGTTCTAATAAGATCATTGGAATCACGATATTTCAAAAAAACACTGGAAAATAAAGGAAAAAGAAAAAATGGAAAAGAAAGAAAACTCATGGTCATCAATCAGTTGGCTGGAATAAAACTCACGATTTTTAAATAGATGGCTGGAACTCACATATGTCATAAACATTAGACACTATGAAATTAGGTGGTATTCAGTGCACTTGTGAAGACTTGAAAAATATATACTTATTTTGAGATAATGTTTTACAATGGTTTGGAATATTTGAATCTTTGGACAATGAATTTAATTGTATTTCTATAAAACTGTTGAGTATTTTACCGATCATATAGGAACTTGAAAGTAAGTATTTTTATATTGGTTAAAAATCCGTAATTGAATCTCTACTGAGCATTCACATGCTCAACCCTTACTTCCTCCCACTTTCAAGTATTGAATTATTTATGGTAATTCTTCTGGTGGCTTGACAATCATATTTGGCATGTGCTTACTGTTTCATACCTCTTCCTTGGTTGGTTCCTACTCTATATCTCTTTTCTTTTCTTTGTAAAAATTGTTTAGCCAAGATTAGTGTATTTATTAAGTGGATGTATGAGGATGGTTTTGTTACTAAAATTGAATACTTGGAACTATAGACGGTTTTATGTAATCTATTTTGGACATTAGACTAAAGACTTTAATTGAACCTATTTTACCAAAAATTATAATTTGTTAATAAGTTTCCAAATAAATCAGTTAGAAATTTTTTTAAACTGTAATGGACATTTTCTTGATTTACTAAAAATTAATGAGAGGTTTCTTGGTTAAAGAAGTTATAATGATTTGGGAACTAAAAATGAGAATTCCAAGTGCTTGATTTCTCCTGAATTTTATAAACTCATTATTTAATTGCATATTCACAATAAATCACTAAAAGTTATGCCCTGGATTTCCGGTTGTAAAACAGTCAATGACAAATTTACATGTTGATTCTATACATGCATGATTGCCCATCGATTCTCATAATAATAATCTAACAATATATGTGGTATACATAGAGACGTAGAAAAGTTTTACTTTCATAAGTTAGGAGTACATATAAGTATTATGTATATATCTGTATATGATTCTGATTATGTGATTACATCTTGTTACTTATGTATATATCTGTATATCATTCTGATTATGTGATTACATCTCGTTTTCAGTGATTTTTCTATTATCGTTTACCCTAATTACGCATGGCATCAATAATTAATAAGTCTAGCTATTGTATCAATTGTATACGAACCAGGTTACAAATTCCGGAATTCTTTAAGAAAAATGGTGGCGGTTGTTAGGACTTCCTTTAATTATTAATATTACTAATTTAATAGTTTGGAGCTGGCTGTGGCTAGTTTCTAACCAACTTACTAACTGTTATATATATAATAACCGTACACTTCAGTTTTACCACTTTTACCAGCAATAAAAATTTGATATATAGTACGTACGTACCTCATGATAATGTGATTTAAATATATCGGGTTGATAGGGGTAGCAATTTAGGTCCTAAAACAATAACCCAACTTAAAAATTAAATGAAATTAGTGAATTTGAATTAAGCATAATCATGTTTATGTCAAAATTGTAAAATCCGGTTTTATAAGAGGGTAAAAGTGTAATTTTTGAACCAATGGTATTTTGGTAAATATTTATTTTCGAGTATTTAATTAAAATATCTGAAATAAATAATTCAAAATAAATCTGAGTTGAATCTGGACCAAATCAAGTCTAGGTGCGTTTGGACTAAGGTGAAAAAGAAAATTGAAATTAGGGACAAAAGCAAAAATAATTAAAGGCTTAATTGAAAGAATATTTTAAAATTTGGACCAAAATGCAATTAATGAAAACAGTAACCACACGTGCAGCAGCTGACACATGTGATACAGTTCCTGAGATTGCCTTTAAAACCCTAGGATTTCTCTCTTTTTTTTTTTTCCTCGCGAAGACCCCTGAACACCTCAAAACCACCCATCGTTGGCTACTATTCAGCAGCCACAATACCCTGCCGCTATCCGCTAGATGTGCCTGCCCGTGCAAAGGAGAGGCCGCCGATGAAATAGTGATAGTAACCCCCGCTGTGTTTCATCGCCCCTCATCGGAGATCGGGCTCTCCGAATATTCTACCACCTCGACGGTTTTTCGTTTGCCAGAGCTTTGTCTGATATTGTTTCGCCACACCGCCAGCGCAGTTGGATTCGTCTCATCGTCACCGTTATTTCCCAACCAGTCTCGGCCGTCATCTCATCACCGGTAAGAATTTCACAATTTTGGTCATGTTTCAAATAAATATTGTGGCATTTTTATAACTTTTCGTTAGAGAATTATTTTGTCCGAAGTAATTATATAGCGTTGTAGAGTACGGAAAATCATGAATAAATACGGGTATTAGGCATTGAAATGATATTTAGAAGTGCGTTAATTTTCGAATTGAAAAGTGGACATTTTTTAAATAATTCTAAAAATAGACATTTTTGTAACTTTCGGATATAAAATATGACTATGTTTCGAATTAGCATAAAAATCGAGGCACGTGGCTCGTGAACAGTGCTGTTTTGCATGCCACATGCCGGGTCCTGCCCCAGTATCCAAATTTAACGAATTATATGTCTAACCTAGCATTTTTGGGAACTAGGAATTCAATGGTGACCTCCGTTTCTCAATTTGAGACTTCGTTGGAAAAGTTACTTTTTTAAGTGAGCTTATCAGGGTCCTGAAACGATCGTCGGAGCACCCAAGTGACTAGGGGGAGATTTTTTGAGTGTCGTTAGGTTGGTATAGCTACCATCTCGAGGTAAGGGTTTGATTACTTGATTTTGTATCTGTTTTGATTTTTAATTCATTAAAATTAATTTATGAAAAATCGTAAAATTTATAATAGTTTAATAAATTATTGAAACTTATTGGATTATACTAGGATTAGACTGTGTGAATTTTATACATATTTTTAAAATTGTGATTATGGGGTAAAACAATGATGTACTGCCCATGTTACAGTAAATTCCAAAATAATATCAAGTGAGATTTTAAAGCATGATTTGATTGATTCTTGAATGCATAGTTATTATGAATTGTTATATGTTGTACATATTATAGGATCACACACTTGAGTTCTATTATTGTATCGCAGTAGTTTAGATCACTGGTGAGTTGCTGCAGTGCTAGGTGAGAGACCTAGGCTCCTGTGTAGGTTTACTGACACGCCTTCCGGTAGTGTCAGGATGCTAGGTACCTCTGATAAAAAGGTATTACAGGGCCATGATGAGAGGATGAGAGCTTACTTATATACTTTGTTGATGTACGATATGTACAATAACGTGGTTTTGATTTTGATTTTGAATATGTGATTATTCTAGATTTCAATTATTTATAAACTTAATTTATAAATAGATTTGAAAGGTACTAACTATGTATGTTTGGAAAATTGTATCCATTTAAAAAGGTAATTGAATTCCTACTGTGTATATGAATACTCACCTCTTATTTTTCCCCTATCTAGTATGACCTTGGAAATTCAGGAGCAGAATAGTAAGGAGCTTGTTACTTTGTTGAATAATTCGTAACTACGTAAAATAACTCTGTGTATTTATCTTGACTTGTAATAGCATTTAAGGGCCCGTTTCACAGATTTGGTCTGTAAAACTTTTATGCATGGATTGTGAGAATGTTGATGATGATGCTTAGTTTTGTTTATAAATTTTATTTTCAATCTACGCTAACGGTAATCGTATAACTGTGAAAATTTTACTTTTAAAATTATTTTACAATATTTTTAAAAATAACTATTAAATTCTATATGTGAAATTACCTTTCTGCTACTGGCCCAAGGTTTAGGTTGGGACAAAAATCATGCCAACCTGCAACACAACAAGTTAAATAATTTGTCATTTTTAGGGCGACCTTATTTACCCAAAATTGACATAATTTGATAATCGTATCACAATATAACACTTTTATTACATATTTACAATCCAAATTAAATATCTTAATTTATTTCTTACACAATATGCATTATATTATGCAAAATTATATGATTTACTACACATAAATGACATGAAATCACACAAAAATAATGACAATTTAACAATTTTTTTTAAAAAAATTATAATTATTTATTTAAATAGGTTATATTAGTTATTTATGTTTATTGATCATATTTTGTTGTAGTTAACATTTATTGATACGCTTCATAAATAAGTCGTATTCATATTGATATATATATATATATGGTTCCCAATCCAGTAGGTATTTTTTTTTATTTATTCATAGGTATTTTTTTTCTAGCCATTGGATCATGATCTAACTGCTACTATAATTTGAGTAGTTAGAAAAAAAAAATAATTTTCTCTCTCCTTCTTTTACCATGAAAAAACGTGCATAACTAATTTTAATTGGCTAAAAGAAAACCTATAGATAGATAAAAAAAAATACCTACTAAATTGGTGCCCGTATATATAGATGATTTGACATGTTTAATAATAATAACTCTTTATCTTCTTCTTCTAAAAAAAACAATACTGAATTTTAGTACGATGAAATTGATAGCTGATTAATGTATCAATTTTCATTATTGCCAACTAGTTATTATTGTTAATTAATATTATTTGACATACCACTAATTATTTTTGGTGAGAGTAATGTTATGGGTAGCTTATATCTCACATAAAATCTAGTACAAAAACTTACACCAGTGGTGTGGCATCATTTTTAGTAACATAACTTTAAATGGTATTGTCACGACCCGAGGCCGGGGTCAGTGGTAGAATGAGTATTTCCTAAACTAGAAATACCAGGAATAAATTTTAAAAATAATTCACAAACACTCAGAACCTTTAATTTTTTAAATTGGCCTCTATAAAATATTTAGTTGAAATAATACCCATAGTTATGTGTCACTCATTAAATATAGACATTAGTAAAATCAAATATTCTATAATCATGCATTGAGCATCTATCTCACACTCAAATATAGACATAGCTTATACAAATCATATCCAAATCTCACAAATAAACTTATTCAGTTATAATTAAATCTAAATTCCCACTTAAGTCTATAATCCACAAGTCTAGTAGGAATCACTAAAATACAAACAAACTAGTAAGCCTTCAATACCTCATTCTAGGTCTTCCTGTTCAAATCACACTGAGTGTCACCTGAGGAGAAGAAGGGAAGAGGGGGGAGGGAGGTAATTTAGTGCCCAGTAGAGAATCCACTCTAGGTTTTTATAATTAATAAATATACTCATGTTGAAAGTCCTGCATAGTTAGTGATCTATTCAAAATGATTCACAAAATCCAAGTGAAATCTTTGTCCAAATGTTCAAACATTCCAAACCATTGTAAAATATCATATCAAAACTAATATATATCTATTCAAGCCAATATATAACTATGTATACAATCATGTGATATCCGAGGTATCCTAGTGGGTCACTCGTAAGTCCGAGCCACCTATAAAAGCGACCGTAAGTCTGAGCACATAGCGTGGGGTACCGTAAGTCTGACGGTCGTGTAAGTGTATGAATACATACAAATGCCATATAAATGATGGAATAGAGATATGCACCATTTTCTCACAAATCATAAAATAACCATGCAATATTCTTTAATCAAACAAAATTTAGTTCTCAAAACTGAGCTCCTTTTGGATTTTCTAGAAATTTCAATAGCTTAACGGCCAATTTTAATCAAAACCCAAAAATCTAATTTCCTACAAAAAACAGTTCAAAACAGTATATATGACATACCAACTTGTGTAACATACCTCCTATGCAGTTTAAATATCAAATCAACTCAAAACTAGATGTAAACACATCTTTGCAAAATATTTCACAAAATTCCATATTTATTCAAAATATGTAAATTTATAAATAAACTAATTTTAGAATCAAGTAATCAAATCCCTACATCAAACGAGTGACTAGATAGCGCTACGGTACTATGGAGGGTGTTTGACATCGTTTGGCGATCATTCGGATGGTTTGGAGTCGTTTTCGAACTCTCGATCGCTTGTTGTGTAAGTTTGGTTTTCAAACGGAGCTTCAAATCATGAAATGGATCTTACCACTGAATTTTAGTACCCAGATTAGCTAGGTTAAATATATAACTTGATTAATTCGAACTTGGGCCGAAACCTGACCCCTCGACATGCAAAAAGAGACAAATTTCGATCCGTCTGATCTCATTTTTTGTGCCCGTTTCGAAATATAGTCTATATATATCTCATTTTTCAATATTTTATATGTACATTCCAAAAATAATATTAGTTTTACAATCAAATGGTCCAATCAAAAAGTCAACTCCAAAATTAAATATACATAAAATTGTCCAACAAAATTGAAATCAAATTGGGTAAAATTGAGTTATGAGACATCTACCAGTATACTGCTTGTGAGGAGATGAATCCACGGCAACCGGTTTTGACGGTCTGTCATTGTAGAATCGATGCATGCAGCTCCGCGGTGTTTTTCGGCGATCGATGATAGAGGACAGCTTTTCAGGCAACGAGGCTCTGGCTAGGAGGGGGTCATCGAGGGTGGCGGTTCGGCGGTGATGGTGGTGGCGCTTGAATCTCGCTGGAGGGTCGTCGACGGAGGCTCGCCGTGAATTCGGTGTTTTGCCGTTCGAGAGGGAGATCGAAGGGAGGAGAGAGAAAGAGCTGAGAGAAATGAGTAAGCTGGCCATGTGGTACACCACCATTAATAGGCCATGCAATTTTTATAAGTCCGTGTTTTTAAAAATTTCTTTCATTTTTATTTTTTAAATTTGCAATTTAGTCCCCTCTTTCAAAAAATTTCACACTTTAATCCAAATTCGAATTTTAATTATTTTTTATTTAAAATAAATGCTATTTCATGTGGTGTAATTTTATTTTTTTAGTATTTATTATTTTTTTATTTTTGTAAAATATTGGTCTCCTAGCTTTAGTCTATTATAATAAAGTCATCATCGGCTTACAAAGCATTGTCTTAAACGTATGGGGTCCAATGTATGTACTCAATATATAACCTATATACAGATTTTATATATATGCGGTGGCCTGTATGTCTATAAATACAAGCCACTCCAATCCCATTTGGTCACAAACACTAGCTAGATCAGAAAACCGCGAATTAAATCTAGTTAAGCACTACAACTCTCCCTATTTTCATTTTCCATTTTTTGCAGAAGAAAATGGTTTCAGGAGGTGATGATCATCATGATCGTGATAGCAATATCATAAATATTCATCATCATTTCAAGGTGAAAGTGAGCGAGACAGAGGTGGTGGCCGCGGCTCTTCCTCTACAAGACCACTGGCTGCCTTTGTCTAACCTCGACCTACTTTTGCCACCGGTCGACGTGGGAGTCTTCTTTTGCTACGACAACAAGACGAGCAGTACTAGTCCCACATCGACCGGGGACATGAGCTTCGGAGCCATGGTTGGGCTACTTAAGAAGGCCCTGGCACAGGCCTTGGTCTCCTTCTACGCCTTCGGTGGAGAACTCGTCCAGAATGCCGAGGGAGAGCCCGAGTTGCTGTGCAACAACGGCGGCGTCGACTTCGTGGTGGCGTCGGCCGATGTCGAACTATCCGAGCTCGATTTATACAACCCGGACGCCTCCGTCGAGAGCAAATTGGTGCCCGCCAAGAAGCGGGGCGTCCTGGCTGTGCAGGTTAATTTGTTGTTTTTCTACTACTACTAAAGATATAGTATCTTGTAATCTCTTAGATGAAGCACATGAGTGAGTAAAAAAGAAAACATGAAAAATTTCAGACAAATATCAATAATAATATTGGTGATGATGATAGTTAAGCGAGACAATGACCCAGAATTCGTAGTACTTGCGTGCTTTTTTGTCATGTTACAAAATATACCAAGATACTTTCTATAACTATATATGTCATCATGAGAAAAATGAAGGATATAGAAGAGAGGATTATTGTTGAAATTAATGTTAATTTTAATTAAATAAAGTAATTTATTAATTGATTTCTGATCATTTGTAGGCAACTGAGCTCAAGTGTGGAGGGATAGTGGTGGCATGCACATTCGACCACCGCATAGCCGACGCCTACTCCGCCAATATGTTCCTCATCTCATGGGCCCACATGGCTCAATCCAAGCCCTTCTCCCTCCTCCCCTCCTTCCGCCGCTCCCTCCTCAACCCCCGCCGCCCCGCCGGCCGCCACGTTGACTCGTCCCTCGACGACATGTACGTCCCCATCACCGCCCTCCCGCCTCCCACCGCCGCCGCCGCCGGCGAATCAGACCACCTCGTCGGCCGGATATACCACGTCAAGGCGGAGCGGCTGGAGGAGCTCCAAGCTCTTGCCGGCTCCAACGGCTGCCACAAGCGGCCGAGTAAGCTCGAATCCTTTAGCGCGTTCCTATGGAAGATGGTGGCCAAATGCGCCGCCTCCGATGGTCCGGAGAAGGTCTGCAAGATGGGGGTGGTGGTGGACGGGCGGCGGCGGCTAAGCCGGCCAGCGGAGGCGATGGATTCGTACTTCGGAAACGTTCTCTCGATTCCGTTTGGGGGGAAGAGAGTGGAGGAGCTGGCGGAGAAGCCGCTGAGCTGGGTGGCCGGAGAAGTGCACGAGTTTTTGGAAGTTGCAGTCACGGAGGAGCACTTCTTGGGGCTTATAGACTGGGTGGAGGCCCACCGTCCGGTGCCAGGGCTGGCGAAGATATACTGCCGGGGGAGCGAAGACGGGCCGGCCTTTGTGGTGTCCTCCGGGCAGCGCTTTCCGGTGTCGGAGATCGATTTCGGGTGGGGGAAACCGGTTTTTGGGTCGTACCATTTCCCGTGGGGTGGCGACTCCGGGTACGTGATGCCAATGCCGAGCCCCGCCGGGAACGGTGACTGGGTGGTTTACATGCATTTGCTCAAGAAGCAAGTCCAGCTCATAGAGGAGGAGGCTGCTCATATTTTTAGACCCTTTACTTTTGATTACGTCCTTAATAATAAATAAGTATTAATAATACAATATTTTTAACTAATTCGGTATGTATTGTAATGAAAATAATTTAAGCATTATAAAGTACCTTTTTTTTTCCTTAGTTGATCCTTTCCTAATTAATTTGATGGGTTAATGACACAAAGATACCCTTGAGTTTGAGTTTTTTGCAAAAATTAACTTCACATTTGAGTTTTGCAAATAAATACTCTAATATTTGAAATTTCTACAAATATTTACCTTATTTTGACAAATTGTGTTTTTTTGTATAGTATAAAGACCTTTTTACCCCTCGTTAAATTATTATAAACTTCCCAAACATAATGCTTTTAATATAAATTATTAACTTATTAATTATTTATAATATTTAGATTCTTTTAAAAAAGAAAAAAAAAAACAAAAATTGAATCTGAACTTTCTCCTCCATAGCCATCAACATTCTCTCTCTACCACCTCTCTTCCACCTTCTCTCTCTACCATCTCTCTTCCACCGTTCAACACTAATAAACAACAAAACCCCTAACTGTACAAACCCATGTTGCCCATAACTCAGTTTTGATTTGAGCAAAAAAATTCGAATTACCTAGTTTATCCATTTCGCCTATGTGAAAGCTATAACCTCCTTCAAAGATTCAAACACAATAACTCCACAAACCCAGAACTGCAAAGGTAAAAAGGT
This sequence comes from Trema orientale, assembly GCA_002914845.1. NCBI lineage: Eukaryota > Viridiplantae > Streptophyta > Magnoliopsida > Rosales > Cannabaceae > Trema > Trema orientale. The sequence goes on along the minus strand of JXTC01000076.1, from coordinate 364,813 downwards.
AAACAAATTCAAGTAAGTACTAAAAAAAATACTAAAAGAATCTCACAATTGCACTTGTACTCTTAGGTACAACAAAATTGGCACAAAATTGGAATAAGTTTTCCAATTGGACTGAAAAACTCGTGTAAATGCACATCAGAAGGAAGAAGGTTTTGTGGGAGCCACCGAAGAGGGAAAGCTTATCTAGAGTGGTGAGGAAGAAGGTAGTTCTTATAGATCTGTTCATCAGCTTAATCGAAGGACAGCATGCTCCCGGTCCTGGTTTTTAGCGAAGAGTTCCCCTACCATCAGCCACATACCGTGAAGTCGACGACGATACTCCTCAAATCAAATATGGTTCCATCGCTGTTCAGGATGAAAAAGATGAGGAGGTGGTGTGGTTGTTGATGATGGGAGATTGGATTTCGTGAAGAGGAACAAGAAGATGCACATTTTTTAGAGAGAGAGAGAGACAGAGAGTGAACGGCCAGGTAGAGTGAGAGAGAGAATCTCTCTGGTTTCCTTTTTCTTTTCTTTTTTTTCAATTGATTTTAAAAAATAATTAAAAACAAATTAAAAAGAGTATAACGGTCTCCACACTATTCAATTACTGGATAAGGTGTATATTTGTAAAAATTTTAAATATTAGGGTATTAATTTGTAAAACTCAAAAGTGAGGTTAATTTTTGCAAAAAAACCTAAACTTTAGGTATTTTAGTGTTATTAACCCTAATTTGATTTTGTTTGCACTTGTTTGCACTACATTAATATATAACCACTCAAACGACAAAAACAAAAGCAAAAAACAAGAGAAAAAAAAATGGCGCTACATATATATGCATCCACGTATAGATTATATAAAGTTTGTGGTGCCATATATATTACACATATAATCAGCACCCACACAATAATTCTCTGGTTAAGTAATAAGTAATTTTGATTTCCTTCCAAAAAAAAAAAGTGATATCATTTGACTGAAAGATAAAATAGAACAATGTTAAAAGGGTAATTATATATAGCACAAAAATATTAGGCTTGGAAAGAAATAGCCTAATTTCCACGCATTTAATTTAGAAAAGCTGTCCATTTCAACGAGCACATATTGATAATTCCAAAATTTAAGAAGCAAACGAAAAAAGGTGAATGGACAATACCTTGTATTTCACGTGATGATTAGGCGTATATATTATTTTATTTATTTATTTTTTCTTGTTACGATATTACGTCTTTTTCTGCCTTTTCCACGATTTGGGATTATGATCCATGTCTGTGTATTCTGTCCACTTTCCTCTCTCTATTTTTTTTTCTTTTTTTTTTTTTTTTGCTTTTTTTAATCTTTGGTTGAGATCTACATACAGAGTGTAAGAGAATCATGAAAATTTATTTCGCTCACTTTTAATAATAATCACATATTAATCAATGTTAAGTCAGGCTACTCATTTATCAAAACAGAACGACTAATTCGTAGAATTAAAAACAAATAATTGGGAAACACAAAAAAGAGAAACCAAACTTTTTATCGTGGTTTAGCACAACCAAATTATCCTATATTTACGGGACCTAATTCAGCAAGCAATCAATATATTAGAAATATGAATAGAATATAAATACAGGTCTCATACAAAAATCTAGAACTCTCTTCTAGTTTGTCTCCGATTTCCTCCGTGGAAGTTGCTTCTTTAACCTTGTGTTGAACTCTCTTCAGCTACCATTGATAAGCTTTCCAACTCCGGCAAGATCACACGAGTCTCTTCTTGATTTCAGATAACCATGGAGCTCTACCTTCTCACTGGAATCAATGGTAGACTCTATGAACAATGAAAAACTTAGAGCTAAATGCCCAAAACTCTAAAGAAAAGAAACTTGCTCATAAAGCAAGTGAGCCTCTCAAAAAATCTCTGAAAGTAATGCTCAAAGGATATGGTAACATCTGAAAAGAAACTTTCTATTTATATAGGAAAGTTCAAAGTGACTCAGCTAAAAATGATAGTTGTCATCGTAATATCTAAACATGCTTTGACCCAGATGTATCACACAAACTCAGATCTAAAGGTAGTATCTTGATAAAACAATTAGTCACATTGATGAGACACATAAATGCTAACCAAACTCAGATCTAAAAGTGGCATCTTGACAAAATAATCAGTCACACAGATAAGTTACACAGAGTCAAACTTCTCTTAAAAAAGTCAAACGTAAAGGTATCGTCTTGACAACACATGCTGAGACACAGATATGACAAACAAAAATACAATTCCAAACTTAACAACTATGAACATGTTAAGTTTATTATCTAGATATGTAGACCACTAGACTTAATACCTAACCATTGAAACCAATTTGGATAAAAACTTCAGAGCTTCAGCTACTTCAATTGAGTGCTTTGACAAAACAGTCTTGCAGTATGATTGCACAAAATAATACAACTATACTCTAGACTGAATATACAACTGAAATATAACTTTGAAATATTATTCATTACATTTCAATAAAATCATAAGGTGCTAAACAAATTACATGCACTAAAAATCTCCCCATTTTGGCATCCTTGCTCAAAACACCAAATGAACAAGAAACTAAACACCTAAAAATAACTACAAGTCCTCTACCTGTAGAAAAGTAGAAACACACCATAAAAACACCAAAAGAACTAGAAAAACACCAAAAAGTACCAGAGAAACAAAGCATAGTTCAAGAAAGCATAAAAACCAAATCATAACAAGAGAACCACAGAATAATCAAAATAACCACTACTCCCCCGTTTTGAACAGAAATGAGGCCAAAATAGAAATAGTAACAAAGAGAGAAGCTATGAAGGTGCAAGCCTGGATGATTTTCTGGATGGCAAGGAGGCATTGCAGCATCTAATTTGATCTTCCTCTTTTAAGGCTTCTTAGAACTAGGGCTGGTACTGATAGTGGCCTGCAAAGGTAGCAGGTTAACCATGAGAGTGTTCAGAGATGCATCAGAAGCATGGCCAGATGCATCAGATTCACCAGTGGCAATGGATGCGGTCTTGGTACCCTCCATTGAAGTGCTGGTATATACTTAATACTTGGGAAAAATCATACATGTATGGAAACTATGGAAAAATATATGATCACATCATGAATGCAGTGGAAAAAGTATCAAATTTAGGCTTTAAAATTTTTACATGAAAACAGTTTTTCATGACCATAGAACATGCATATATTAAATACAAGATCATGTATAATATAAATCAAATCTAGATACATAAACCCCAGATATGAGATTAGGGTTTACCTCTTGTAGCGTACTCTTCTTTGATCTCCTTGTTGATGGTAATCAAATCTCCAATCCTAAATCTTCTTGTCTATGCTCTAACTCTTGCTTGATGAGGCGAGTAGGCACCAAGTTGAATCCATCGTTAGAGAACGATCAAGAACATCTTCTTGATCTTTTGAAATACTGGGACGTGAGATGAGACTGTGAGGTTGCGGAAAACTTTTTCGCTACTCTCTTTCTCAGCGTTGGCTGAAAATTCTCTCTCTCTCTCTCTGTGGTGTGTTGCACTAGTCTTAGGATTGTGCAGTTTTTTTTCTCATGTATCTTATATATATGTGGCCTAAAACTACTAATCATAGTCCAACTAGGATCGGACTTGTTCTTCAATTTGTGCTCTGGGTGTATTTTTATAAATATGTTCAACTCATATAACTTATTTATAAAAATACCAACTTCTGTGTAGAATTATTATTTTATACAGTTTTATGAAACTAATTTCACAAATATCACTAACCAATTAATGAGATTTATTGAGCTAGACAAGAGACCTAATGGATCCAAATAATCTAAGCTCTAATAGCATGATAAATACATAATAACTCTTATTATGATATTTATATAAATACTATTAGTAAAGGGGCCGCTCCACTAAAGACCCGATACTGCACTCTTAGATTAAATGTCACGCAACTTTTATAGAGATTTAATCAACTAGACTTGATTAACCGATCCATCTAGCATATTCTATACTACATATAAAATCCCTATACAATGTTGTAGTTGGATAGGTGAAATTATCGTAATACTCCTCTAATATATATTTACCTTTAAGTTACCATCTTTCTATCAAGGAATATTGTTATCGATAATTGTGTTCTCAATGGCCATTTAGACAAATCTATTAACCAATTCACAAATTGAATACTAAGATCTTAGATTTAATTATTCTATGAATCTTGAAAGACCCTAAAGTGGCATTAATATATAGTGTCCTTAACTCTTCGGTATTCCTGTCAATTCATAAGTCATAACCTCCAATATGCCAGAGTTCACCTCTAATTTCACAGAGGCTAGTCGTTTAACAAATCAAAAGGTTATAATCTACGTAAGCAAGTCCAGTCAAATGTCAAGGATTAAGATTTATATGCTAAGAGCTAGTTTGTGGAAATACTCAAAATTGAGTTACAGTACTCTAATTCTTTATATTACCGGTCCAGTTCAATACACATAACTTGTTTATGTTGTACTAGTTTTTCTACCAGAAATTAGATATTTCAATGATTTAAGACACATCATTCCCGTTGAAAAAGACAAATACTACAATATTTTGTAAATAAAGTATTCCATCTTTATTTATAAATTGTGAACTAGTTAATTTAGACTTAGATAAAGAAACAAGTCTCTCTATAATTAACACTGAATTATGTTTGTTTCTTTACACAAAAATAAAGTTATAGAATCTTATTCCGATAAATAAACTATTCAACTGAGATAGTTTAATCTAACAAATATCATAATTACACATAAGAGAAAGTTGTTTACACTAAAAAGATAAAATTAGAAATTTTTTTTTAGGACAAATATCCCAACAATCTCCCACGTGTCCAAAAAGCAGTTACTCAAATTAACATACTAAAAGCCCAAAAATGTTCCAAATGACTGAAATTAATAAAAATAAAAATTAAGTATTCAACTAACAACTTAAATGACTAAGAAAAGTACGAAACGGTAGCCTTCTTTATACATCTTTGATACTGAGAGAGTATTCATACTAAACTCTGATGCATAGTAGCAATCTTTCACGATCATAGAGCTATCGTTGATCTTCAGATAAGCATCGCTCATGCCTTTAACTCGAACTCTTCCATTGTCTCCAACTTCCACATGACGACCAGCATCTGTTAATTGATTTAGTTCAATAAACCACTTCTTGTCGTTGCAGACATTGACATTAGTTCCTGAGTCCACTAGCTAGAGATTTCGCATATCCTCAGCTGAGAGAGATTTTCTTGGCCTTCTAGATGATCTAACTACCAGAGAAGATCTTAACCTCTTTTCAGTAGAGGTATCCTCAGGTCAATTATCGTTCAAACTCATTAAAAGCTGTGATGTCTCCATAGATGTCCGTACTTTACTCCGTGTACAATATTCCTTTCGCTCTTTCCTCTTTCTGGAAACCTTATTCATCTTATGAAACAGTATTTCTCCAAAAACTGCCAAAATGATAAAATTTCCAATTAGACAAAAGTCATAAAATAAATCCAATTCATAATCAAATTTAATGAATTTAATTCACAATTAAATTCTGTAAGTTTAATTCTCAATTAAATATATAGGGAAAAATAATCGAATACAAACATCTTTATTTCGATTTTATTTTACAGTAAAATAATAAACGCCTCAACAAGGGTGTTCATTATCTTGAGTTAGATAATAAATACCTCAACAAGGGAATTAATTATCAAGAATGAACTTTAATGTAATCACTAACTCTTGTGATTTACCAATCAAAGTAATTGATTTTAAAATCAGCAGACAATTCGTACAAGATATTATAGTACACATAAAGTATATTAAGATAAATAAATATAATGACACATAATCAAATAAGAAGATTATGTGTTATGCTCTTATTGGTCATTTGGAAACTAAGGATAAACTATGGATAAGTATACAAATTATGATCCTCCTAGTACTCAACTATGTTTGCTAGTTTATCTGAATATATAAGAATTTAGAATATTTAATATTAAATCTATTAAGATAAAATGCTTGTGAAGAATCCATAAGGCTGTCACAAATATTCAAGGTATTTTATCTACCATAGATCACAAGTTACCTATGGGTAATCATGTGAATCTACAAGTTAAATGTGAACCATTCACTTCAGATAAAAAAGACAAATATCTCATATTCCAAATTGCTAATTACCCTGCTTATCGGTCCATAGAAATACTAACATAGTACCTACGGGAGGTTAATAGCATCCTATGTTGAATGTGTAACTATCATTTCAATTTACAAGCTTTCTTATACAATACAGTCTCCTACGGGAGATCAGTACATAAAGTCCACTTGCAATTTTATCCTAAGAAATTCAATACTAGTGATACCCAGATAAAAACTTTCCTATAGGAGCTCAGCAAGATTCTGAGGCGAGGCACATCTTTAGAACTATTGAATCAGTGATGGAGACCATGGATGTCTCATACCCGTTCTCACTCAATCTTTATTTAAAAAAAAAAAATTAGGGATTCCTGATTTTACCCAGTTATCTAACTTACTTAGTAACCACAAAATCAATTATGTATATCTAATTATGCGACTTAGAGAGAATGAGCTAATTTAAGACATTATGATATACTATTCTAGATATGGTACTATGATTGAACAATTATTATCTAAAGCCAAAGTACTAACCCTATATTATACATCTCATGCATATAAAAGTAGACAATAAAAGCATACAAGACATAACGATCAAATAAGAAGGTCTGTGGATTGCAAAACATTCAAGCAAAAAATTTTCATGAAGAAAATTCAATTATTTGATCAATAATCTTTCAAACAAAAATAAAGAATTGAAAACAGTATTTAAACCAAGTCTGGTATAAAAATTAGTTTTGAAAAATCTAACTAAGAAACTTTAATTGCTAAATTATTCATCCAATAATTTTAAAGATTCTTAGTTGTAGAATTTTATCAAATTAAATTCCAAGTGTATTTATAAAAATAAGTAAACAGTTATAAAAATATTTTGTATAAAATTTTTATAAATAATTATAAATAAAAGTAATGAATACAAACAACTTTATATACATTCATTAATTTTCTCAAAATTAATCATTTCAAAAATAAAGAATGGTTTAAATAATTTTGGACTAAAAAAATAACAAAATTTTAAAATCCTCCCATTCAATATGACAGTCATATCGAATGTATTTTATAAAAATATAATTATATCATAATAATCAAAATTCTTTCTATCACATAAAATATTACCATAACTATCTCATAATTATCAATATTTTATGTCATGTACCATCGCACAAAATATTACCATCATTATCACATAATTAAAATATTTTATTATTCAAAAATATTTTAGTCTCATTAAAATCAAGCTCCAATTTCTTTGCACATTATGAAAAGAAATAATTATCCTTATAGTATTATTATCTTTTTAATTAATATAATTAATCTCAATAATTACCATTAATTATTAATTATTAATCATATTAATAATTATTAAATAATTATTAATCATAATCGGATCAAAATTGTGGGCTTGACCGACCCTTGTACAAACAGAGTGAATTCTTCTTAGGCACACTCAAGCCTTTACAATTGTTTTGACTCCGGCACTATCACGCCTAACTTCGGATTGTTTAGACTCCAGTGTCAACCTCACCTATAACCGGGTTGTTTATGAATCCGGTGCCAACCTCACCTCTCAAATACAAAGTATATTTTTGGATTAAAACATTCAACAAAAATTCTCTCCTCTATGTAATTTGATACAATGTAAACTTAGGGAGAATGAGTATAAGCATAAGATACGATCTAGTTTGGCTCAATAATTTTGTGAAAAGGTATTTGAAAGTTTGATCACAAAAAATAGGCTTTTAAGACTTGAAAGATTGTTAAAAGTAATGTAGGATTATTTAAAAAAAATTGTTCGAGTCTTAAAATAGCTTCTATTTATAAGCCCTTTTGAAAACTAGCCATTTTGGACCATTTAACACAGTTTCTAGAATTTTCGGTAGACCGATAAAGTTTCCGTTAGACTCCCAAAAACTAGCCGTTGGAAATATGGTTGCAACGGTCGAAATCTAACGGTCAAAATGAAATTTTAGTTTTACCGGGCAGTCTACCGATAGAGATTTCTGGTCAACCAGTAGTCATTTTTGGACTACCTAAAACTTTCTATTTTTGACAGCTTTTTGGCCTTTTTGTAAATTCTGACAACTTTTGGCGTTTTTCAAAATCTGACTTCTAAACTTATTTTAAAAACTTTAAAAACATTAGAAATCAATTTGAAAAGAATATTTTAGTTATTGTAAACATGTTTTAGTTTCACAAAGGATTTAACAATAATTTAGAAAATGTTTATACTAAAGCATATTCTAATTTGCAAATAAAAATCTCTTTTTAGCCTATTTCAAATAATCATGACTTCAAATATATTTGTAACGTTTTAAAGATCATAGGACTTATTTTAAGGGTGTACATTTAATTTTTCAAATCAAATGAATATTTTGAAAGTAGTTTAAGAACTTTGGTTTGAAAAATCTTTTTGTTAAAAAAACAATTTGAGCCCATAAACAATCATAAGATGTGCATACGTAAACTCTTATACAAGACTAAATGCTTTTATCCTTTTTCTAACTAAGTATTGTATCGTTGATCTTTGATGGTCTTTACGCTTCAAGCTCTTCTCTCCATAATCCATCTTGAATATCTTTTGTGATTTGTTCATCAATTTACTATATACTCAAGTAGATTATTAGTCCTTAATCATATATTTGTTAACGTCAAAACATGAGCATAAGATTGAAACCTAAAAGGTCAACAATCTCCTCCTTTTTGATGGTAATAAAAATTTGATTTATATAATAAGGATTTAAGTACAAATTTTATTTATTTGATAATACGAACTATGATCATATTAAAAACTTCTCCTCAAAATATGCTTAAGAAAAATTAAGGCAAGATATACTATCCTTTAATTGCTTATAGGTTCAATATGTGCAATTTTGAGTTTTATGAGAGAACTATTGAGAAATAGAAATTGCTTAGCATTTTACCATATATTTCTCATTTTATCATATATTTCTCTCCATTGATAAATCAATAAATCAATATGCTTTCTCCCCCTTTTGATATCATCAAAAAAAAGAAACATAGAGTATAAGATCTGAAAATAAAAAGCATCCATATAGTCTTAAGGGTCATTCAATCTGGAAAACGAGGCTTTTTCGGCACAGAGAAGTGAGAGAAATGAGTGAAAAGTATGTGAAAAATGCTAAAAAATATCTGGCAGAAATCGCTTAAGCGGTAAGCTGGAAAAGACTTTTCAGTAGGTCGATTTTGGTAGAGAGTTTTAACTTTCTGGGTATATTTTTCAGTCTACCAGTCCGATTTTTCGGTCTACCAATTGTTTTTTTTTTTTTTGGTGGAAACGAAAAAAAAAATGAAAAAAAAATAAAATTAAAAGCACTCTTATCATGTAAAAATAAACATGAAATTAATTTTAAAAGCTTAAGCAAACAAACTAAAATTATTAATCAAACAACTCAAGATAATTCATTTAAATCAACCATACTAAGCTCTCTACAAATCATACAAAAATGGTCTTCGCTTAAAGGCTTAGTGAATATATCCGCTAATTGATTTCAGTACAAACAAATTCTAGCATTATGTCATCTTTTTGTATATGGTCACGAATAAAATGATGTCTAATATCAATATACTTAGCACATGAATGCAAAATAGAATTTTGGATAAATTAATAACACTAGCATTATCATATTTAATAGGCATATGATCATAATTCATACCAAAATCTTTAAGTGTTTGTTTCATCCATAGAATTTGTGTACAATAACTAGCCGCTGATATATATTCGGCTTCGGTAGTAGAAAGAGCAACTGAATTTTGCTTATTGCTAAACCAAGATATAAGTACATAGCCTAGAAAATGACAAGTGTCACTTGTGCTCTTGCAGTCGGTTCTATAACCGGTAAAATCTACATCCGAATAACTAGTAATGTTAAAGTGTGTACGTTTGGGATACCATAATCCTAGGTTCATTATGCCATGCAAATATTTCAATATTCTTTTAACAGCACTAAGACGTGATTCCTCAGGATTTGATTGAAATCTAGTATATAAGCATACACTAAATATTATATCTGGTCTACTAGCCGTTAAGTAAAGTAGTGATCCGATCATACCTCGATATTTAGTGATATCCATAACTTTTCCATTTTCATCTTTGTTAAGCTTGATTGAAGAGCTCATTGGTATTCCCATAGTTTCTGAATGCTTCATCTCAAATTTATTGAGTATATCCTTGATATATTTTGATTGATTGATAAAAATACATTTTTTGCTTTGTTTGATTTAGAAGCCAAGAAAGAAATTTAGCTCTCCCATTATGCTCATTTCAAATTCATTATGCATATATTTTGAGAAATCTTCACAAAGGAACACATAAATAGCACCAAAAATAATATCATCAACATAAATTTTTACTACCATAATATCAATCCCATTCTTTTTGATAAAAAGAGCAATATCCGCTTTCCCCATTAAAAATCTATTTGAAATTAAAAACTTACTTTATCTATCATACCAAGCTCTAGGAGCTTGTTTTAAACTACAAAGAGCTTTTTTTTAATTTAAAAACATGGTCCAGGTACTTTTGATTTTGAAAACCGGGAGGTTGAGCCACATATACTTCTTGTAAAAAATGTATCCATTTAAGAAGATACTCTTTACATCTATTTGATAAAGAATAAAATCCCTATGACATGTAAATGCTAAGAGCATCCTAATGGATTCTAATCTTGCTACGGGTATGAAAGTTTCTTCATAATCGATTCCTTCTTCTTGATTAAAATCTTGGACCACTAATCTAGCCTTGTTTCTCGCAACCACCCCATGCTCATCAACTTTTTTTCTAAAGACCCATTTAGTTCCAATAACTAATTGATCATTAGGTCTTAGAATTAATTCCTAAACATCACTTCTTTCAAATTGATTTAATTCTTCTTGCATAGCTAAAATCCAAGATTCATCTTTTTCAGTATCTTTAAAATTTTTAAGTTCAATTTAAAAAAGAAAAGCCATATTGTTACAAATTTTTTTAAGTGATGCTCTAGTCTTGACACCTTGTAAAGGGTCATCTAGAATTTGAACTTGAGGATGAGTATGGCTAAATCTTAAATCTTGAGGAAGAGTTAGAGTTTTACCATTTTCACTTTGTTCACTTTCCTTAAGACTTTGATCTTGTTGTAGATGAACTTCTTTTCTTTCTTCGGCTCATTGATGCTTAAATCATCTAAACCTTGTTCCATACCTACAACATCATCATCGTCTATATTTCTCTCCTCAGAAAGAATATTAATTTTATCAAAAACAACATGCATAGATTCTTCTACAACTAAAGTTTGTTTGTTGAAAATTCGATAAGCTTTACTAGTAGTAAAATAACTAAGAAATATACCAACATCAGATTTTAAATCAAATTTGCCTAAATTATCTTTAGTATTCAAAATAAAATATTTGCAATTACAAACTTTGAAATAACCAATGTTGAGTTTTTTATCCTTCCAAAGCTCATAAAATGTCTTGTTCAAAGTAGATCTAATCATTACTCTATTGACTATATGGTAAACAGTATTTATGGCCTCAGCCTAAAAATACTTTGTAAGACATGTTCATTAAGCATAGTTCTTGTCATTTCTTGTAGAGTTCGGTTCTTCCTTTCTACAACCCCATTTTGTTGAGGAGTTCTAGGTGCAGAAAAATTATGATCAAAACCATTTTCATTGCAAAATGTTTCTAGCTCATCATTTTTAAATTTACCACCATGATCACTTCTAATAAAAGTAATGGTATACCTTTTTTTATTTTGCACCTTTTTATAAAAAGTGGTAAAAAATTTTATCACATTGTTTTTATATGCTAAAAATAGAACTCAAGTAAATCTTGAAAAATTATCAACTATCACAAAAGCATAATATTTTCCACTAAGACTTGTAGTTCTTGATGTTCCAAATAAATCCATGTGAAGTAGTTGCAATGGTCTAGTGATTGAAATAAAATTTTTAGATTTAAAAGAACATTTAACTTGTTTTTCCAAATTGACATGATCAAACTTGGTAAACCATTCATAAGATTTTTCTTTGAAAGTTTTGAAATAATTCCTATGCTAGCATGTCTAAGTTTTTTATGCCAAAGCTAAGAATCATCTTTCATAACTGAAAAGTATTTGACTTGATTTGAGTATCTTTCTATATTGATAATGTAAATATTATCTTTTCTTTCTCCAATGAAGATGACTTCTTTTGAACAAGCATTCTCAATTAAGCATTTGGAAGATTCAAAAATAACTTTTTAACTTTTATTACAAAGTTGACAAATACTTAGTAAATTATGCTTAAGATTATCAACAAGTAAGACATTTTCTATGTTGGATGAAGATGAGTTACCGATGTTATCTATTCCCATAATTTTGCCTTTAGCGTTGTCTCCAAAAGTAACATACCCTCTATTTTTCTTCGTAAATAATGAAAGCAAAGAGAGATTACCGGTCATGTATTTGGAATAACCGCTATCTAAGAACCAAAGATTTTGATCTTTCTTCTTCTTTTGTATCTACAAAAAGAATCAAACTTTGATTTTTGGTACCCATACTAATTTGGGTCCTTGAGAGTTAGTCTCAGATTCTTTTGGAATCTATGTTATCTTTCCTCTAAAGTACACATTCTTTTTAATAGAGCAAGAGTATGTAGTGTGACCATCTTGATTGCAATAGTGACAGGTATATGTAGTGTCATTAGAAAAAGCTTTCACAGAATAGTTTTTGAGATATTTTTGTTTGATAAATGGTTTGTATCCTAAGTCTCTTTTATCAAAAATACATCTTTATCCACCAAGCATTAAGTCAAAAATTTTTTTTCTATTTGTAAATTTGTGGACAATATTGATCAAATCTAAAACTTTTTCATTTAAAGTAGTATTTTCAATTTTTACTCTTTCACATATCTCATAAGACAAATTTGCTTCTTTCATTTTAGTAAAATCATCAATTTTTTTTAACAAGATAAGAATTCTCTTTTTAAGAGCATTATTATTCATAATGAGTTGTTTATAGTTCTTATGCAAATCATTTAATAATTCTTCATAAGGTAAATCATTTTCATCATACTCATTATTAGAATCATCAAGTAAATTATTACTAGAGTCAAGAGAGTTTACCTCATTTTCAATAGCCATAAAGCACATATTGGCAATTTTCTCTTGTGTTTCTTCGTCGGATCATTCTTCATTGCTATCATACCAAGTAGTCTTCATTGCTTTTTTTTCATCTTTTTCCTCAATGGACACTCGTTTTTCATGTGTCTAAGCTTCTTGCATTCAAAATACATGATAGGATCATCCCTAGCTTTCTTTTCTCTATAGTCATTTCCCTTGTTGTTGTTTTTCTTTGAAGGGTTTCATTTCTTGAATTTTAAGTACTTTTTGTACTTCTTAGTGAGAAAAGCAATGCCATCAATCTCACTATCATCAAATTCATCATCATCTTCTTCTTCTTGAGCAGATGTCTTGAGAGTGATAGTTTTCTTTTTCTTTTCATTTTTGTCCTCTTAATTGTGCTCTTTCATCATAATCTCATGAGTAGTTTTCTTTTTCTTTTCATTTTCGTCTTTTTGATTGTACTCTTTTATCATAATCTCATGAGTCATGAGTGATCCATGAGTTCTTCAAGTGGGAGCTTGAAAATATCTCTAGCTTCTCTAATGGCCACCACATTTCTTTCATGAGCTTTAGGTAGGCTTCTAAGTATCTTGTTCACCAATTCGGTTGAATCATAAGTTCTACCAAGAGCATTAAGAGCATTAGTGATAGAAGTGAAGCAAGTAAACATTTGAGCAATTGTTTTATCACTATTCATTTTGAACAACTCATATTGATGTACAAGCGTATTTATTTTTGTTTCTTTCAATAAGTTAGTTCCTAGATGTGTAACATCTAGCATTTTCCACATTTCAAAAGTATTAGTAGTTTTTTTTACACTATTATAAATGCTTCTATCTAAATCACAAATCAAATAATTTCTAGCTTTAGCATTTTTAGAAATTATGATTTTGTCTTTTTCATCAAAACCTTCATGTATGTTTGCAACCCAAGTATCACCTTCTCCTTTCTTAGGAATGATAGGACTATTCGTAACAATATATCATAAATCATAATCCATAGAAGAGATAACATTCCATTCTACTTTTCTAATAGTTAAAATCGGTTCCATCGAAGAATGGAAGTTTGGTAACGGAAAACCCCTCTTTTTAAGAATTCATTGGGTAAGCTTTCTCAAGACGGTTAAGTCAATAATTTTCAAAAATTTGAGCACCAAGCTCTGATACCAATTGTTACCCTAAGATTAGTTAGCCCAAGAGGGAGGTGAATTGGGTATTGAAAACTTTGGTAAACTTTTCTACTAAAAACAACTAGATTATGCAAATAATGAATAAAGCAAGTAAAAATAGCAAGTAAACAAATACAATCTCAAAGTAAATAAATTAAAGATGTAGGGATAGAGAGAATACAAACGCTATTTTTACAAAATTCAACAAACACGACAATTTGCCTACGTCCCCGGCCCTCGACATATTGCGTTGAGCTTTCTACTATTGGATCAAAATTATGGGCTTGACTGACCCTTGTACAAATGAAGTGAATTCTTCTTAGCCATACTCAAGCCTTTACAATAGCTTTGGCTCCGTAACTATCATGCCTAACTTCAGATTGTTTAGACTCTGGTGTCAACCTCACCTATAATTGTTTATGAATCTGGTGCCCAACCTTACCTCTCAAATACAAAGTATATTTTTGGATTGAAACACTCAACAAAAATTCTCTCCTCTATATAATTTGATACAATGTAAACTTAGGGAGAATGAGTATAAGCATAAAATATAATCCAGTTTGGCTCAATAATTTTATGAAAAGGTATTTGAAAGTTTGATCACAAAATATAGACTTTTAAGACTTGAAAGATTGTTAAAAGAAATGTAAGATTATTCAAAAAAAAAATTGTTTGAGTCTTAAAATAGCTTCTATTTCTAAGCCCTTTAACACAGTTAACATAGTTTTGGACCATTTAACACAGTTTCTGAAGTTTTCAGTAGACCGGTAAAGTTTCATGTAGAATCCCAAAAACGAGACATTGAAAGTGCGGTTACAACAGTCAAAATTTAATGGTCAAAATGAAATTTTTAGTCAATCGGACGGTCTACTGGTAGTCATTTCCGGTCTACCTAAAACTTTCAATTTTTGACAGCTTTCTGGCGTCTTTGCAAATTCTGACAGCTTTTTGCGTTTTTCAAAATCTGACTTCTAAACTTGTTTTAAACACTTTAAAAACATTAGAAATCAATTTGAAAAGAATATTTTGGCTAGTGCAAACTTGCTTTAGTTTCACAAAGGTATTTAACAATAATTTAGAAAGTGTTCATACTAAAACATATTATAGTTTGTAAATAAAAAATCTCGTTTTAGCTTTCAAATAATCATGACTTCAAATATATTTGTAACTTTCTAAAGATCATAGGTCTTATTTTAAGGCTGTACTAAATTTTCAAATCAAATGAACATATTGAAAGTAGTTTAAGAACTTTGGTCGGAAAAATCTTTTTGTTAAAAAATAATTTGAGCATATAAATGATCATAAGATGTGCATACAGAAACTCCAATACAAGACTAAATACTTTTACCATTTTTCTAACTGAGTCTTATATCGTTAATCTTTGATGGTATTCACGCTTCAAGCTCTTCTCTCTATAATCCATCTAGAGGAGGGACAAGGCGGCGTCGCCTGGCTACGGTGCACGGCTTTGCCATATGCTGAATGTGCACTGGCATAGCTGGCCATGCACGGCCACAATGCAGGCCACGTTGGCCATGCCCGAGCGCTGCATGGGCTGCGCGTAGGCGCAGCAGCTGCTGCACCGTAAGTGTACGCTAGGCACGCACGTTGGGCTCGCATGCCATGCTGGCCATGTATGGCCCGCGCGCTGGCAGGCCGCATGCATCAGCCATGCACGCCTATTTTTTGAAAAAAAAAATACTGAAAAAATTAAAACAATATCAAAAAATTCTGGAAAAAATTCAGATTTTCAAACTCATTGAAAACATGTTCATGAATCTATCAACCAAAAAATTCAAGAACACTCAAACCTAATTTTGCTAGAATCACAATCCACGAGTTTTCTCATCATGCAAAAAATAATAGTATATGTAATTAAACATCATTCATCACCGTAAATCATTCAATTATCATAAACAAAAAATTACTCAAACTCAATCATATAACCTAGATCATACAATTTTATATCAATATTATGCTATACATATGAACCTTCGCTCTGATACTAATTGTTGGTATATACCTAGTACTTAGAAAAAATCAAACATGCATGGAAACTAGGGAAAAACACATAATCACATCATGAGCGCAGCAGAAAAATTAGCAGATTTAGGTTTTAAAATTTTTACATGAAAATAGTTTTTCATAACCATAGAACATGCATATATCAATTACAAGATCATGTATAACATAAATCAAATCTAGATATATAAACCCTGGAGATGAGATTAGGATTTACCTCTTGTATTGTGCTCCTCTTTGATCTCCTTGATGATGGTAATCAAATCTCCAATCCTAGATCTTCTTGTCTATGCTCTAGCTCTTAGTTGATGAAGCGAGTGGGCACCAAGTTGAATCCTTTGTTGGAAAATGATCAAGAACACCTTATCGATCTTTTGAAACACCGGGATGTGAGAAGAGACTATGAGGTTGTAGGAAACTTTTTCTCTCCTCTCTTTCTCAGCCTTGGCCGAAAATTCTCTCTCTCTCTCCTTGTGGCATGTTGCATTAGTGTTAGGGCTCTGCAGCATTTCTCTCATGTATCTTATATATATGAGGCCTAAAACTGATAATCCCAGTCTAACTTGAATTGGGCTTGTTCTCCAATTTGGGCTTTGGGTGTATTTTTTATAAATATGTTCAACTCATATAACTTATTTATTAAAATACCAACTTTTGTGTAGAATTATTATTTTACACAGTTTCATGAAACTAATTTCACAAATACCACCAACTAATTAATGAGATTTGTTGAGCTAGACAAGAGGCCTAATGGATCCAAATAATCTAAGCTCTAATAGTATGATAAATATATAATAACTCTTATTATGATATTTATATAAATACTATTAGTAAAGGGAACACTCCACTAAAGGCCTAATACTGCACTCTTAGATTAAATATCATGCTTTTTATAGAGATCTAATCAACTAACCTTGATTAACCGATCCATCTAGTATATTCTATGCCATATATAAAATCCCTATACAATGTCGTAGTTGGATAGGTGAAATTATCGTAATACTCCTCCAACACATATTTATTTTTAAGTTACTATCTTTCTATCAAGGAATAATGTTATCGATAATTTTGTTCTCAATGGTCATTTAAACAAATTTATTAACCAATTCACAAAGTTAATACTAAGATCTTAAATTTAATTATTCCATGAATATTAAAAGACCCTAAAGTGGCATTAATATAGTACCCTCAACTATTTAATGTTCCCGTCAATTCATAAGTCCTAACCTCCAATATGCTAGAGTTCATCTTTAATTTCATGGAGGTTAGTCTTTTAACAAATCAAAAGGTTACAATCCATGAAAACAAGTCTAGCCAAACATCAAGGATTAAGATCTATATGCTAAGAGCTAGTTTATGGAAATGCTAAAAATTGACGTATGGTACTCCTATTCTTTATATTACCGGGTCCAGTTCAATACTCATAACTTGTTTATATTGACTAGTATTTCTATCAAAAGTTAGATACTTTAATGATTTGAGACACATCATTCTCATTGAGATAGACAAACACTATAATCTTTAGTAAATAAAGTATTCTATCTTTATTTACAGATTGTGAACTAGTTAATTTAGACTTAGATAAAGAAACAAGTCTCCTCATAATTAACACTTAATTATATTTCTTCCTTTATATAAAAATAAAGTCATAGAATCTTTTTCAGATAAATAAACTATTCAACTGAGACAGTTTAATCTAGCTAATATCATAATTGCATATAAGAGAAAGTTGTTTACACTAAAAGGGTAAAATTGAAAATCTACTTTTTAGGGCAAATATCCCAACATGAAGTAGGAGTGGCTGCACTATCTTGAGGTTGCTCCCCCTGAGTAGAGTCTGGGGCTATTGGAGCATAGAGTCTTTCCCTGAGTAGAGTCTTTCCCACCTAGAGCATAGACATCTGGGGCTATTGGTGGAACATCTGATAGTGTTGTGATAGTTTGAACAGGCTCTCCCTGAGTAGTAACATGAGTAGAAGTTGGAGCAGAAGAATGATTAAGCACAACAGTAGGATAGGAAGAGCGGTGAATCTGAAACTAGGTGATCATTGCTTGAAAAAGACTCTCTATACTTGCCATTTTAGCTGCTATCATTCGCTCAAACTGGGCAATCCGGTGTTTGACACTCTATCTCTGAGCTGCCTCAGTTTTAGTGGCTTGAACTGCTTTCTCACACTTGGAAAATAGCTTGTACTGCCAAGAATTTGGCTTGAGACCAAAACTTTTCAATTCTTTGGAGAGTGCAGGAGTAGTGGCCATGGCAACGCTTCGAGCACTTTCACAATGGCTCTAAAAAGTGTTCATAGTTAGTTGGGCAGATAGTTCATTGGCGCTTCATTCATGAACTCATCTGAAGAATAGCTATTAATGAGAGCTTGAATAAAACAAGGGTATGGCAGAATTCGTGTTGTTCCTTCACTTTGGCCACTTGCAACAATGGCATACATCCACTTTGCCAAGTCTACTGATTTATCAGTGCCTAAAGCATAGATAAACTTGGCATATACCACTCCAACAGTAAAAGTGTGTTTCCTAGGAAACCAACTTATATGTGTAATTTTGTAAAGTATTCTATACTTCAGTGTGAGACAAAGAACAATTATAGAATTAGACTGTGGTCAAGTAAAATCTCTACCATTTAACTCAGTTGCTATGATATCTAGATCAAATTCTCCAATATATGACCCATTAGTGGGTTCAAAACCAAGAAATTTAGCTATAATAGCATAAGAAAACTCAATGATGTGACGACGAAAATATACCTTGGAAAACATTAGATGATCTGGATCATTGATGGATTTTCCAATGTTGGCATAGAACTCTTGGACAACTGTGGGTCATGGAGGAGCTAAATGCTAAACGGTATTGATCCATCCTCTTCCAGCAATCACCGTTGGTAACTTTCATTCTTTGAAGTCAGAGATTTACATTTCCTTCTCAGGATAAACAGAACATTTGCTCACAAACTTCTTATATTGAGTCTGTAGATTCTCAGTATAATAGGAGAAGTTGTACGCCTTCTTCAGAAGTGTCTTGAACTCTGGTAAAGAAGGAGCTTTGGTAACCAGTACTTTCACTTTGGCTTTCCCTTTCTCTTTGGTAGTGGCTTTCTTCTTAGAAGATAACTTGGGAGAAATAGAGGGCTTTGATGAAGCTCCACCTACTTGTAATTTCTTTGACTTTGCTGGATTGGAATGGGGCACTGGAGCTTCAAGTATATCAGAGCCTATGACTGGTGTATCAGAGCCAATAGTGTGATTTTCTATCACAGTTTGCTCTGCCTGTGGGTGCACATTCCTACTTGGCTGATCTGCACTCACAACATCCTTTGTAGTTGCTGCAGTCAATAAGAGATTGTCTGAACCTAGTGCTTGTGTCTACTCAGTAGGTATTTTTGTCTAAGGGATTGAACTAGCTTCTAGTGTGTTATCACTAGGCATGCCTGTTGGAGCACCTGAGTCAGGAGGTTTGTCAGAACACTCTGGAACCCTGTTAGAACTAGGGTTTAAGTCCATTATCTTCGTCGAAACTTTCTTAGATAATTTCTTCTTAGAAGTGGCCCCCTTCCTCTTTTTCGACAAAGGTTTCTCAATTTCTGGAGGATTTACAGAGGAATGCTTTTCTAGCTCTAAAGAATGTGAAGCCGGAGGTGCAGTAGATGCCTCCAAAGGAACTAGAACCTTTTCTATTTTGTCTGCCATGAAATCTACTGAAAAAAAGTAGGTAGACAAAAGAAAAGCTAGCCACAAGCAAGTGTTAATGGAACAGAAAGAAGAAGATGAATAGAGAAGGAGAGAGAGAGAGAGAGAGAGAGAGAGAGAGTGGGAAGCAGATGAACAAAGAGGATGAGAGAGAAAAAAGAAAAGAAACTAAATAATCGAAACAAAATTTTAAAATAGGCGCAAACTAAAAAGAAAAGTGGAAAAATAGGGAATTCTAAAATTTGAAAACACGTCTCTCTCTTATTTTTTTTAATGACATAATAAAAAATGACAAGAAAAAAAAATACGAATGGCCAACCACAAATGACAGTTGTGATTGTGAAATCAAGCGAACAACCATTTATGACAGACACAGTCAATTCTTAAGAGATAAAACAAACAGAGCATTTAAACAACAGACAAAATATTCTCCAAGAATGATATGACAAAATTTATGAGGTGGATATGAATTTGAATAATTTTAGTGACAATTGTTTTTAGGCCTCTCATACAATTTATAATAAGAGAGAAATCGTTTGCACTTGATTTAGCTAGATATATTAAATAAATTCAAGGATCATTTACTATATGTGTTAAGCAATTCAAGAACTTTCACTTAACTCATGATATAGAGGATGAAAATAGAAACACATATATGAATAATGGTCAAGTATATGGCAGAAGTCAACTAGTGACAATACCTTCTAATTGAGGTCAAGCACATGGAACTTGATGATTATCTTGAAGAGAGTTAGAAGATATGATTGACCTTGTTAACTCAACTTAATCGCACATAGCCAAGAGACTCATATGCATTGTGTGCGCATGTAAAACTATCAAGTTTGGTTCTTGCTGCAGGCCACGCTTAGTAGTTTAATTTGTCTCTTTTTATGACCATTCTTTGTAGTTAGACTTTTCCTTATGCACGTTAGTATATGCACATTATCAATCTTGCACTAAGCTAGTCTTTTCTTTCTCTCCATTTTATTTTTCTCATTTATTTTTGGAAGTGGGGTATCTCATCACTCTAAAGTAACCCAAATCAGTGGTTGCACACATCCCAGAGGGTAGCCTTCTTCCTTGGTAGATCATTCAAGACATAGGGATCACTACAAATTAGAGGATTACTAAAGGCTAGCTTTTACACCTAATGAGAGGTAGCTCTTTCTGATTTATGTGGATTGATGTCTCAAGTCTATGTCAAACCTATATGGTCACAAGAAACATAATATCTTCTAAGTCTAGACAAGCTAAAATATATTAGTTACAGTGATTAAGATCAATAAGGTAGGATAATCACAAGTTGAATTTCAGCCAACAAACAAAATCATAAGTAACAGATCAGGGATAAGACAGTTCAGTCATCATTAGATTATAGTCACTTGAACTACTTAACACACGCAATTAGTATTCCCTAATTTTATTAAATATATAAGAGTAAATCACTCAACATATGTTGAAATCTCTCTAAGAAATGGAGCAAACTCTAATAGCCTAGGGTAATGATTCAAATCTTAGGGCATCCAAGGCTTTTGTAAACAAGTCACCTAATTATTTTTCTATTTCAACATGTTCTATGCTTACCAAATTATGCTTGACTAAATCACGAATGAAGTGATGTCTGATATCTATATGCTTTGTCCAAGAGTGCTGAACATGATTTTCACTTGTATTGTCACAAAAGATAATTACAGTGTCAAGCTTGATTCCATAATCACTAAGCATTTGCTTCATCTAAAGGAGTTCAGTAAAACAACTACCTATTGCGATGTATCCGGCCTCAGCTGTAGAGAGTGATATAGAATTCTGCTTCTTATTGTACCATGCAACAAGATTGTAGATAGAAGCATCCACCTAAGGTACTCTTCCTGTCATGAAGGCTCCCTGCCCAGTCAGCATTACAAAACCCTACAAGAAAAGGATTAGTGTCTTTAGTCATCCAAATGCCAAAGTCTGAGGTGCCATTTTTATATTTGAGGATCTTCTTCACAGCTATAAGCAATGATTCCTTAGGATCTGTGATTTTGAGTATAAGTACCAACACTAAAACAGATTTCAAGTCTGCTAGCTATCAGATATAATAGGCTACCTATCATACTCCTAAATAATGTCTGATTAATCCTAGTTCTTTTTTTATCTTTGCTCAATTTAATGCTTGTGCTCATTGGAGTTCTCACTGTTCTTTAGGAATCTATACCAAACTTTTTGGCAATACACTTGGCATAATTTTCTTATTAGATAAATATTAGTTTAACAAAATTATAAGTATGCTTCTCACATGTGGAGCCAAAAATAATATCATTCATATAAATTTGAGCACAAAGTATACCTATTTCAAACGTTTTGATAAAAAAAAATTTTCTTACCCACCTCTATGATATCCTTTGTCAAGTAAATAAGTGATCAGCCTCTCATACCAGGCTCTTGGAGCTTATTTCAGACCATACAAAGCCTTTTTTTAAGCTTGTATACATGGTCTGGATGATGTGGATTCTCAAAACCTGTAGATTGCTCTACATAGACATCTTCATTTAAAAATCTATTTAGAAAAACACTTTTGACATCCATTTAATAGACTTTAAAATTTAAAATGCAAGCAACAACTAGAAATAATCTAATAGATTCTAATCTAGCAACTGGTACAAAAGTCTCATCAAAATCAATGCCTTCAACCTCCGTGTAATCTTGAGCAATAAGCCTAGCTTTATTTTTAGCTATATTCTCAAACTCATCAAATTTATTCTTAAAAATCAATTTTGTTCCTATAATGTTACTGTCAGCTGGCCTAGGAACTAATACCCGCATATCATTTCTAATGAATTGCTCAAGTTCTTCTTGCATAGCCAGATCCAATATTCATCAATAATAGCCTCTTTTCTATTTTTTGGCTCATGTTATGACAGGTAATAGATATGACTTACTTCACTTACGTGTCTTCTTCTAGTAACAAGAATGTCACTAGGATCACCAATGACTTTGTCCAGAGGATGAGCCTTTCGGATTCATGAAGGTGGTCCTCTCCTAGGCTCACTTTGTTGAGCTTATACCTGTTCACCACTTTTGTCACCTGAATCAAGAATTCCTATTGATGGATCACATGTCTGATCACTTCTTTCACTTGTTTTATCAATATAATCATCTTATTTCTCCTGTAACAAATCAATGATTGATTCTACCAAATTTTCTTAAAAAAATTCAGAGAAATCATCTTTATCATCAAAAGCAACATTTATTGATTCCATAATAATTTGAGTACAAATGTTGTATATTCGAAAAGCTCTACTATTTTGGACATACCCAATAAACACACCTTCATCACGTTTTGAATCAAATTTGCCTGAGTGTTCTCTATCGTTAAGAACATAGCACTTTGATCCGAAAATATGCAAGTAGTGGAGATTAGGTTTCTTACCCTTCCAAATCTCATAGGTTATTTGTCATGTACCTAGTCTCAAATGCACTCGATTGCTGAGATAGCAAGCTATATTTACAGCTTCAGCCCAAAGTTTCTTAGGAAGCTTCTTGCTATTCAATATAACTCTGGCCATCTTTTGAATGGTCCTATTCTTTCTCTAAACTACCCCATTTCGCTCGGGTATTTTGGAAGCTAAAAACTCATCTGAAATACCTAACTCAATGCAAAAATTAGCATACAAGATATTTTCAAACTCCTTCCCATGATTACTCCTAATTCTAACAACCTTTTTAATTTTGCATTTTTTCTTATTTTGCACTCTAATGACAAGATTTTTAAACACCTAAAATGTGTCTGATTTTTTTCTAACAAAATCAACCCATGTAAAACGAGAGTAATCATCAATACACACATAAATATACCTCTTTCCAGTTATACTTTCAATTTGAACTGGACTTGTGAGATCCATGTGCATGAGTTCCAAACACCTATTTGTCACAAGGTATTGAATTGACTTGTATTGACTCTTTGTCTGTTTTCCCATTTGACATGGTCTACAAATGGGATTTTTGGACAGTTGAAGGACTGTGACACCTCTTACAGCTTGATGTTTGGTGATTGTGATCATATCTCTAAAATTGAGATGACCAAGCTTTTGTTAAAGTTATAGCCTTTGAAAGCGAAAAAGTATGAATACCTCAAAACTCAAATATTACTCATTGAAGCTCTGAAATCGAAACAAAAAATAACAAAAATGGTTAAAGTTTGACCATCTCAAGTTCTGTGTTTATGGATAACAGAATATGTTTTGACATTATTGAGAGTGTAGAAGTTATCACTCAACCTATGTCTCATTAATACGCATTCACCACGACTATTCATCACTTGACAAGTCCTTTGATTGAATTGTACTGAAAGGTGGTCATCATACATTTAGCTAATACTGATCAAGTTTGCCTTTAATTCTTCTACCAGCAATACTTTTTTAAGATTTGGAAGTCTTTGCACACACAAGTTTTCAATACCAAGAACTTGTCCCTTTTTTCCATTATCAAAAGTAACTGATCTATTAGTATTCTCATTAAAATCAGGTAAAAATGATCTGTTTCCAATCATATGTTTTGAGCACCTACTATCAAAATACCAATTTCTGAATTGTAAGCAACTAGTGAAGTGTGTGCTATAAGACATTTCATTTGCTTAGGAACCCGAATTTGCTTAACCTTATTTTCATCTATTCTATTATTTTTCATGGTCAGCTTAGCTCTTTCTCTCAGAAGATTTAACAATTTGAAATATTTTGGTCGAATGTGACCTGTTTTTCCATAGATATAGCAAATGGGAATAAATTTTCTCACCCAAGGATGAGGTTTAGAACACTCACCAATTTCTAGCTTCAGTCTCCTCTTGAACCCAAAAGGATTATACTGCAATATTCCTTTTTGAGAATTACGACTCTTACTAGTGTACCCTAGGCCTGATTTATTTGTTGGGTTTTGTCCAACTCTAAGCATCTAACTAAATTTTTATGAACCTTTTGTCAAGTACGGCATCTTTTTGTTGGATTCATCAAGCTCCTTCTGAGTTTTGACATACTGGTCCTACGAATTCTGCAATCCTACTCTCAAATCTGTAAGCATTTTCACATATCCTTCCTTTTCTTCCTTAAGACAACATATGAGAGCTTCTTAGGTCCTGACTTTATTAGCCATTCTCAACTACTAATCATATATATTTTGATAAACATCTTGTTGATTAGGGTCTGAGAACCTAACTTCATTCTCATCATCAGAAATATCACTATCAGTACAGTCCAGATGATTGTCTAGATATTGATCTTCTTTTTAGATTTTACAGTAAATGCCATAAAATTGCTCGTTACATTAGAGTCCTTTTCTTGCTCCTTCATTTTTTCTTCACTTTCACTCTAAGTAGCATTCATTACATTTGCATTTTTCTTGAGAGTATTTGCACATTCCACCTGAGTGTGACCAAAACTACCACTCTATCTACATTGTACTCCTTTTTGCACTAGTATCTCTGTCAGATCTGACTCCAGTGTTATTCACTCTAGGTTGAGCTATGTTTCTCCCTGAAATTTATTGACCAGAGACTACTCTTTTCATATTTTTGTTAAGAAACTTTGAGTAATTCCTGGTTAACATAGCTAAGGTCTCATTGTCTAAATCTTTATCCCCTTCGATAGTCAGATCCTCCATCTCATCAGCTATCTTCAGTGCTATACCAAATCTTTTCTTCTTTTTATCTCAAACTTTGAAGTTCATCTCATAAGTTATCAAGGAACCAATGAGTTTATCAAAGTTAATATCCTCCAGCTTCCTGTATTCTTCAATAGCTGCAATTTTTTTTATCTAAACTTTTTAGGTAAAGATTTGAGAACTTTCTCAACCAATATAGCATTAAAGTAAACTTTTCCCAAGGCAAAAGACTCATTACATATAAGATAATTCGTAGAGTGAAAATCTGAAATAGTCTCATCTTCGAGCATATGTAGATTTTCAAATTGACTTTAAGCATCCTAAATCTAGATTATTTGACCAATTCAGTTCCTTGAGTTTTCTTTTCAAGTTTTTCCCGTGCATCTTTAGCTACAATACAATTTGAGATCACCTTGAATTGATGGATATTAATAGAGGCTATAATCATATTTATTCATTTAGAGTTCCAGTTAGTTGAATTATATTCAACAATTGACTATTTATTTTCAGGTTTAAGAGTTTCCTTACCTTGGTCATCAGTTTCAACCGGAGGTGACCATCCATACACAATAGATGTCCAAACTCTTTTAACAATAGACTTCAAGAAAGCTCTTATTCTAGCTTTCTAATATGGATAGTTTGACTCATCAAGCAAGGGTAGTCTAGGGATAGATCCACATTCTCGTAGCTGATCCATTTCTGTAGAAAGATACAAAACAGAGTACGATTTCCAAACAAAACAGAGTATCACGACTTAGAAACCCAGAAATCTCACTGAATATAGTAAGCAATGCCTGTTTTGATACCAATTATTAAGTCAGGCTACTCGTTTGTCAAGACACAATGACCAATTTGCAGAACTTAAAATAAACAGTTGGAAAATATAAAGAAAAGACATAAAACTTTTTATTATGATTCAGCACAATCAAATTGTGCCTACATGCACGAGACCTAGTCCAGCAAGTAATCAATCTACTTAAAATATGAATAGAGTACAAATACAGGTCTTATACAAAAATCTAAAACTCCCTTCTCGTTTGTAGCCAATTTGAACTCCGATTTCCTCCATGGAAGTTGCTTCTTCAACCTTGTTCTGAACTCCCTTTAGCTGCCGTTGACGAACTTCCCATTTCCGATAAGATCACCTGAGTCTCTTCTTGATTTCAGGTAACCATGGAGCTCTACCTTCTCACTGGAATCAAAGGTGGACTCTATAGGTAATGAAAAACTTAGAGCTAAATAGTCAAAACTCTAAGGAAAAGAAATTGCTCATAAAGCAAGTGAGCCTCTTAAAAAATTTCTGAAACTAATGCTCAAATGACATGGTCACATCTGAAAAGAAGCATCCTATTTATATAGGAAAGTACAAAGTAACTCAACTAAAAATGACAGTTGTCATCGTAATATCTAAACATGCATTGACCTAGATGTATTATACAACTTATCTCTAAAGATGGCATCTTGACAAAACAATCAGTCATGCTGATGAGACACACAAATACTAACCAAACTCAGATATAAACGTGACATCTTGACAAAACAATCACTCACACAAATAAGACACACAGAGTCAAACTTCTTTTGAAAAAGTCAAACGTAAAGCTATCCTCTTGACAACACATATTGAGACACAGATGTGACAAACAAAAATACAATTCCAAACTTAACGACTATAAATATGTTAAGCTTATTGTCTAGACATGCAGACTACTAGACTTAACACCTAACCATTGAAATCAGTTTGGAGAAGAATTTCAGAACTTTAGCTGCCTCAGTTGAGTGTTTTGTCAAAATAGTCTTGGAACACGATTACACAGAATAACACAACTATACACAAGACTAAATATACAACTAAACTAAAACTTTGAAATATTGTTCATTACATTTCAATAAGATCATAAGGTGCTAAACAAATTACATACACTAACAATCAATAACCAAGTGGTATCTTTTGGTTAATGAAATATATAAAGAGGTGTATGTATATGTATATAAAAATTAATTACGCACACTACAAATTAGGAAAAAAAAAATTCCTGTTTAGTGGAGAATCATGATATCGTAAGCAAATGCATGCTGTGTTTTATTGTTTTATTAACCAAAGCCAGCTAGATAACTTTTTTCAATAAATTAATATCGACCATTTATTTATAGTCTATATTTCTTTGACGTAGATCGGACAGAAAGGAGAAAAGGACGTTGAGTTTGGTCATCCATGAGTGTACTTAATTATTCTTATAATTCCTAGCCTCCAATAAGATGTATGGATGGAATATAAAAGATTAATTAGTTCACCTAGCTATATCTACATAAAGAAACATATAAAATCTGAGCTAATTCACCACTTCTTTGGAGTTGATTGAGTAATTCATAAATAAATATATATATATAATTTGATTAAGAAAGCTAGTGCGATGGATATTGCATTGGTTACATGTATGTATATTTATAATCAACTATTCCTATCTTGATTAAACGAATCTAAATTTTCTGCACAATTTTAATGGTTCTATATTTATGCCTACTAACATTGTCCAAAAAAAATAACTATTGGCTTGTACACGTTGCAAATTATTGGATGAAAATAACTATCTATCTATCAGTTATAGGGCGCGTCTACAGTAAGGGTGTCCCTACGTAAGGCCATGTCTATACACCGTTTGATGAGAATCTGTGTATAAACAGATTCCCCACAGATTCCCATCAAATGGTGTATAAACAGGGACCTTACGTAGGGGCGCCCCTACTATAGCCGCCTCCTCAATTATAATCCACTTTGGCAATGTTTTGAAATTTATATACTCATATATTTCTTAATTTGGAAAGCGGGAAAAACTCAGTCAGCAAGTCTTCCTTGTGAATAATTTAAGAGATTTAAATAAAGACGTATAGTATGTGAAGTACAAGGAACGTTAGTTTGCTAGCCGAATTTCCCATGCTTCATTTTTGGTAATAAGAATATTAACATTACAGCTTAAAAAAAAAAAAAAAAACCATAGTTGGGCAGGTTTCTTGTGGGCTCTATATCGTCTCCAACGTATACTTAATTACATTTGAAACTTGTGAAGCCATGCATGAAGTTTACAAGTAAGAATAAGAACTAGTGTTATGTTACTATCTACAACTACCATTGATATTTTTCATCCAGAAAGAATAGAGCCTAGAGGAAGCCTGCTCCCAAAAGTAGAATAAAGGAAAACTAATCAAGGCAAGGCAAGTTATGTATACAGACAAATGAAAAAAGTGACTAATATATAGTACTAGTGAAATTGATTTCCATGGATAAATAAAAAAATATGTTCATTAACTAAATCTTCATTGCTTTGCTAGGCTGATTTAGACTTTACCCTTTTAACTTTGTTTCTTTTCTTTTCTTTTTGCATTTATATTTTGCCTTGACTAATTCCTTTATATATTCTCTCCTTTTTGGGAGTTGGCTGCATTTTAGTTTGGTATGCGGGCACGGGAAGAAAAATATTTTGTATTCAGATTGGATAAAACGTCATCCATGCGTCCGTTATTTTGTTAGAACTTATTAATACTAGTAAATTAGTTAGCCACTTTGGGAAATATTTCTCAATTTTGGAACTAAATTAGTTAGAAACTTGGGAACTAATTCTCAACATAAGAATTTGACACTCATGTGCTATGCGAATTTAGAGTGGGTGTTTGTTTTTAGAAATTGATTTTTTTAAAAAGATGTCTGTTTTAACTATATATATATGGGCACCAATTAAAATTTATCATGCACGTCTTTTTATAGTAAAAAGTAAGAGAGAGAAATAAAATTAATGATGTATGTCTTTTTATACACATCATTACAGTCGTTAGATCACCGTTAGATGATGATCCAACGGCTAGGAGAAAAAATACCTATACATAGGTGAAAAAAAATACCTACTAGATTGGCAATCTATATATATATTGTAAAAACCCAGTTTTAAGAAGGGCAAAATGGTCTTTTGACCAGTTTTTAAAAAACAAAAAGAATAGAAAAAGGAACGGATTATATATGTATATATATATACTTTTTATTCTTTTCTCTCTCTCCCTCCCGTTACTCTCTCTCTCTCTCTTTCTCTCTCTCGGGTCACCCACGGCCGAAGCAAGGAGGAGCCACCTCCGGCCACCGTCCGGCCTGCCCTCCACCCGGCGTCAACTCACCAGGCCGCCACGGAGCTCCGCCGGTCGTCGCCTGCTGCCGCCGATCGTCCGTTCGCCGGAAAACTCCATTAAAACCGTTTGACCCATTTTTGGATTTTTGGCCGCCGGCGAAGATTCCGGCCGCCATTTCGCCTGAAACCGGTCCCCTTGGATTCGTACCGTCGCAAGGATCGTCAAGGTATATATATCTTGACTCAATACTGTCCGGATCAAAATTTGCCATTTTTGTTTATTTTGAGTTATTTTTAGTTTTATATTTAAATTTGTCAATCCGGCCGTTAGATTGTGTTTTCGACCTCATATTTAGAATATACTCGGAAAATGGAGAAGTTTGATATATATATTGTGTTGTTTGGTGATCGGCACAAAAATCACGATCGGACGGTCGAGATTTTGTCTCGATTTGCGTGCCACCGGTCCGGTGTGGATCTGGACCCGAATTTGGCAAGTTATATGTCTAACCTAGCTATTTTGGGTGCTAGGAATTCAACGAAGAAGTCTGTTTGCGGAATTAAGGCTCCAGTGAGAAGTTGACTTTTCGCAAGAGGACGATCGAGGGCTCGGAATTAGTTCCCGACCCTCCGGGTGATCGTCAACGACACCTTGAGGACTCAATAGCTTAGAATCGCTATTCCGGTGAGGTAGGGGTTCAATTACCAAATTTTCTACTTATTTTGTTTTGAATTATGCATTATGACCTATTTCTTGAAATTGTCGATTTTCATGGATTTTATGGATTTGATTGGATATCTGGTGGACTTTTGAACTGTTGAAATGTATTGGATTGTTCTGGGATTGGTTTGTATGGTTTTTATGCAGGTTTAAAAATTTTAGTTTTGGGAAAATACAGTCGTTATGCTGCCCAATTTTCTGTAAATCCCAGAATAATTCCAAATGAGTTTTAAAGCATGATTTCTTGATATACTTGATGCATGGTTATTACACACTTTATGATATGTTGTACCTACCATAGGATCACACACTTGAGTTCTATTTTAGCATCATGGTATTTAGATCGCTGGCGAGTTACTGCAGCGCTAGGTGAGAGACCTAGGCCCCTGCGTAGGTTTTGCTGACACGCCTCCGGGTAGTGTCAGGATGCTGGGTACCTCTGTTCAAGAGGTATTACATGACCGTGATGAGAGGATGGGAGCTCATAGATATACTTATACTTAGTTGATTTATGATATGTACAACATGATTATGAACATGGTGACTTTGGTTTTTGTTTTGATTTTGAATATGTGGTTGTACTCGAATATTTGTAAACTTGTTTTATAACTGGATTTTCAAAAGGTACTAACCATGCAGGTTTCAAAAGTTGCATTCATACTAAAATGGTAATTGAATTCCTACTGAGCATGTGAATGCTCACCCCCCCTTATCTTTCCCCTCTCAGGTGGTGTACAGTGTGATTTGAGCAACTCCGAAGCGGAGTGACTAGGACTAGAAGATTTGTTCTAGTTTAGTAGTTGGTAAATACTTGATAACTCACTTTGGAACTGTAATAACATTTAAGGCTCATACTATGGATTCAGCCTGTATNTGGGGTTTGGGTCGTGACAGAATATTTTTGGTATCAGAGCAGAGGTTTAATTACCTCGGATGTGACACCATAGACAAGATTGTGACTTCTTTTTCAAAAGTACTTGCATCACTGTCTCATTAATATTTTGGCATATGAATACAGAATTATAATGCCTGCAAGGAGAAGAATACCGAGGCAAGAGCCTAGGGCTGAGACTCCTTCACCACAACAACAAATTCCTGACCCTCTGGCAAACTTGTGTGATGCTTTAAGAGCATTATCGGGTCTAAGGATGGAGCGAGACCCTGAGGCCCGTCAGGTTAATTTCTTCAAAGACTTTATAAAGCTCAATCCACCATCATTTGATGGGAGGCCTGATCCCACTCTAGCTGAAAGATGGCTTAGAGATATCAAGAGGACTTTTGCTACTATTGGGACACCAGCTGAGTTCTAAGTAACCTTTGGTACTTACAAGCTAATTGACGGAGCTGTAAATTGGTGGGAGACTGTCAAGTTGACTCAGGATGTGACCAATATGACTTGGGAGACCTTTGAGGGATTGTTCAGGAGTCATTATGTTAATGCTAGTCATAGAACTGCTATGATTAGAGAGTATGAACGACTCAAACAAGGTAATATGACAGTAAATGAGTATTATGTGAGGTTTATGGAGTTAGCACAATATGCCTATGCACCTGGAACAGATCCTACCCTCCAGATTGTCAAGTTTATGGAGGCTTTGAGACCAGCCATCTTGGAGAAGATTGTCACACAACCCTTCAGCAACCTTGTTGACTTAGTTGCTGCAGCCCAAAAAGCTGAGGCTTTTCTTGATGATCGGTCAACAATGAGGGATCATGCAAGAAACAAAGGCAACGGGAGAAAGATAAACAAGAAGAACCAAGGACAATGGCAAGGGCAGAATTCTCAGAACAGTGGAAGTAGCAACGGCAGTGGCTCTTCAGGGAAAAGTCGCTATGGACCTTATGGATGTTTCAATTGTAGACAGCAAGGCCACCAAAAGAAGGCTTGCCCCTACCGTCAACAAAAATCTCCGTTGTCTCAGGGAGGATCACAGGGAAGTCAGAGTGCCTCAGTTCCTTTTCAGGGCAATCAGATGAGATCAGTGCAATCTCAGACCCAGTCCCAGGCATTCCCCTCCACTCCTTACCAGTAGCCTTATGGTTCTCAGTACCAACATCAGTATAGGCCACAAGATTCGGGCTACAACCAGGGCTATACTCAAAATTTCTAGACTTCACAAAGTTCAGGGAACCAAGGAGGACGTGGATATACTAGTACCGGTCCAGGAACTAGTAGCAGTCGCCCAGGTCAAGGAAGAGGAAACAAAGGAAAAGGCAAAGCTTCTGGTCAAGCTTATGCCTTTGCAGAAGTAGATGAGGCTCATGACCACACTGGTAGAGGTGTTGTTGATGGTATGATTCTCATTTCTCACTCTTTGGGCTCATGTCTTAATTGATACTGGTGCTTCTCATTCCTTTATCTCCATGTTGTTTGCACAAATGTTGGGATTAGAATGTTCTGTGTTGGATAATGTGTTGACTTTGAGAACACCCATGGGTGGAGTTACCGATGTTTCTACTGTCTGTCATGGTTGTCTTATTGTGATTGATGGTAGGAAGCTACTAGCAGATTTGGTAGTGTTACCTTTGCAACAATTCGATGTGATTCTCAGTATGGATTGGCTTTCCAAATACCGAGTAACTGTTGATTGTTTTAATAAGAGAGTGACTCTTTTTCCAAAGTATAGGTATCCTATCGTCTACCAAGCTCATTCGAATCCTTTGAAACCAAGTCCTATTCTAAAAGTATGCATAGATGGAAGGAAGAAACTAGAGTGCTATGGGAATTTATTTGCCATCGATGGTGAGATGGGAACCGCCGATCAGTACCCTTGGATATCAGTGGTTAGCGAGTTTCCAGATATTTTTTCCGAGGATTTACCGGGGCTACCACCTGATAGGGAGATCGAGTTCTGCATTGATTTGATTCCAGGAGCTCAACCAGTTTCTATTCCAGCCTATCGCATGGCTCCAGCAGAAATGACTGAGTTAAGAAGTTAGCTGGATGATCTTTTATCAAAGGGATTCATTAGGAGCAGTACCTCTCCATGGGGTGCTCCTGTTCTATTTGCCAAGAAAGCTGATGGAACGTTTCGGCTCTGTGTGGATTACAGAAAACTAAATCAGCTAACAGTGAAAAATAAATATCCCTTACCAAGGATCGATGAACTGTTTGATCAACTTGGTGGATCTAGATTCTTTTCCAAAATTGATCTTAAATCTGGTTATCATCAGTTAAAGATTCGAGAGGAGAACATACCGAAAACTGCATTCAGGACTCGTTATGGACACTTTGAGTTCTTAGTTATGCCGTTTGGTCTGACTAATGCTCCAGCAGCATTCATGGACCTTATGAATAGAATTTTCAGACCTTATTTAGATAGATTTATGGTTGTCTTCATCGATGACATCTTGATCTATTCTAAAACTCGAGAAGAACATGCTAAGCACTTGAGAATTGTGCTTCAGACCTTAAGAGACCATCAACTTTATGCCAAGAGATCCAAGTGTGACTTCTGGATGATGGAAGTGAAATTCTTGGGCATGTTATATCTCATGAAGGAATTTTAGTTGACCCTTCCAAGATAGAATCTGATCTAGAATGGGAGAAACTGAAAAGTGTAACCGAGATAAGAAGTTTTCTTGGTCTAGCGGGTTATTACCGCCGTTTTGTTGAAAATTTCTCGAGAATCGTAATGCCTTTGACAAAGTTGACGAGAAAGAATGTCAAGTTTGTTTGGGATGATGATTGTGAAGCAGCTTTCATAGAATTGAAGAGAAGATTGATAACTGCACCTGTTCTTACTATTCCTAACAGTAATGAACAATATGTCGTATACACTGATGCTTCTAGTTCAGGATTGGGATGTGTTTTAATGCAAAGTGGCAATGTAGTAGCTTATGCTTCCTGCCAGTTAAAGCCACATGAGAAGAACTATCCCACTCATGACTTGGAGTTAGCAGCAGTGATCTTTGCTCTTAAGATTTAGAGATGCTATCTATATGGGGTGAAATTTGAGATTTATTCTGATCATAAGAGTCTGAAGTATCTGTTTACTCAACGAGACTTGAACTTGAGACAAAGAAGATGGATTGAGTATATGGAGGACTATGACTTCGAACTTCAGTACCATCCTGGAAAAGCTAATGTTGTAGCTGATGCCTTGAGCAGAAAGTCTCATAGCATGCTTGCTTCCTTGATACTAGAAGATTGGAAGAATTCAGTTACCATTGGTGACTATAACCTAGAGTATAGGGAAAATGGGAAAACCGCTTGTATCAGCAACATTGTGGCTACGCCATCACTTCTCCAGATAGCACAACAAAGTCAGTGGCAAGATCAAGAACTGAGAGCAATCTGGAATCAACTTCAGAATGGTGAGCAGTTGAATGGTTGGAGTACCAATAGAGAAGGGTTCGTGCTTTTCAATGGAAGACTAGCTATAGCCAATGACCCTCATCTTAGAGAGACTATTCTAACTGAGGCTCATAAGTCCAAATTCGCAGTACATCCTGGTAGCACTAAGATGTACCATGATCTGAAGAGGCAGTACTGGTGGAAAGGCATGAAACGAGATGTAGCTACTTTTGTGGCTAAGTGTTTGACTTGTCAGCAAGTCAAGGCAGAACACTAGAGGCCAGCTGGACTATTTCAGCCTTTACCTATTCCGGATTGGAAATGGGATAAAATCACTATGGATTTTGTAACAGGTCTACCAAGAACTCGAAGAAAGAATGACGCTGTTTGGGTGATAGTTGATCGGATGACAAAGATCGCCCACTTCATACTGATCAGGATTGACTTTTCACTCACACAACTGAGTCGTCTTTATATGGATAACATTGTTCGCTTACATGGGGTACCGTCAAGCATAGTATCTGACAAAGATCCAAAGTTTATATCAAAGTTCTGGAGAGCTTTGCAAAGAGCTTTGGAAACGGAACTGAATCTCAGTACAGCTCATCATCCTCAGACAGATGGCCAATCTGAGAGAACTATACAGATTCTTGAGGACATGCTTCGCTCATGTATACTGAATTTTGGTGAAAGCTGGGATGATCACCTATCATTGGTGGAATTTACTTACAACAATAGCTACCAAACCAGTCTTGGCATGGCTCCATATGAGGTACTATATGGGAGACCATGCAGATCACCCTTGTGTTGGGCTGATGCAGAGGAGCGTATTACTCTTGGGCCAGAGCTAGTATAAGAGACTACTGAGGAGATTAACAAGATCAGAGAGAGACTTAAGATTGTTCAGAGTCGCCAGAAAAGCTATGCAGACCCCACAAGACGCGAGGTAGAATTCGACGTTGGTGACAGGGTATTCTTGAAAGTCTCGCCAATGCGTGGAGTCACGAGATTTGGAGTTAAAGGGAAGTTAGCTCCAAGATACATTGGACCATTCGAAATTACTGATAGAATTGGACCTGTTGCTTATCGTCTGGATCTACCACTGCAATTGGGTCGAGTACACAATGTATTTCATGTCTCAATGCTCAGGAAGTACATACCTGACCCATCCCATGTTATCCAGTACTTGGAAGTACCTATCCAAGAGAATGTGACTTATGAGGAGTACCCCATTCGAATACTGGGGAGAGAGCTCAAGGTGCTTCGTAACAGAGAGATTCCACTTGTCAAAGTCCTTTGGGAGCACCACAAAGAGGAAGAAGCTACTTGGGAACTTGAAACCAAGATGTATGAAAAGTATCCTCATTTGTTTAACTTCCAACTTGAGGTTGTACTTTGAATTTTGCTTTGTACCATGAATTTCGGGACGAAATTCCTATAAGGAGGGGAGAATGTAAAAACCCAGTTTTAAGAAGGGCAAAATGGTCTTTTGACCAGTTTTTAAAAAAAAAAGAATAGAAAAAGGAACGGATTATATATATATACTTTTTATTCTTTTCTCTCTCTCCCTCCCGTTAGTCTCTCTCTCTCTCTCTTTCTCTCTCTCGGGTCACCCACGGCCGAAGCAAGAAGGAGCCACCTCCGGCCACCGTCCGGCCTGCCCTCCACCCGACGTCAACTCACTAGGCCGCCACGGAGCTCCGCCGGTCGTCGCCTGCTGCCGCCGATCATCCGTTCGCCGGAAAACTCCATTAAAGCCGTTTGACCCATTTTCAGATTTTTGGCCGCTGGCGAAGATTCCGGCTGCCATTTCGCCTGAAACTGGTCCCGTTGGATTCGTATCGTCACAAGGATCGTCAAGATATATATATCTTGACTCAATACTGTCCGGATCAAAATTTTCCATTTTTGTTAATTTTGAGTTATTTTTAGTTTTATATTTAAATTTGTCAATCCGGCCGTTAGATTGTGTTTTCGACCTCATATTTGGAATGCACTCGAAAAATGGAGAAGTTTGATATATATATTGTGTTGTTTGATGATCGGCACAAAAATCGCGATTGGACAGTCGAGATTTTGTCTCGATTTGGGTCCCACCGGTCCGGTGTGGACCCGGACCCGAATTTGGCAAGTTATATGTCTAACCTAGCTATTTTGGGTGCTAGGAATTCAACAAAGAAGTCTGTTTGCGGAATTAAGACTCCGGTGAGAAGTTGACTTTTTGCAAGAGGACGATCGAGGGCTCGAAATTGGTTCCCGACCCTCCGGGTGATCGTCAACGACACCTTGAGGACTCAATAGCATAGAATCGCTATTCCGGTGAGGTAGGGGTTCAATTACCAAGTTTTCTACTTATTTTGTTTTGAATTATGCATTATGACCTATTTCTTGAAATTGTCGATTTTCATGGATTTTATGGATTTGATTGGATATCTGGTGGACTTTTGAACTGTTGAAATGTATTGGATTGTTCTGGGATTGGTTTGTATGGTTTTTATGCAGGTTTAAAATTTTTGGTTTTGGGAAAATACAGTCGTTATGCTGCCCAATTTTCTGTAAATCCCAGAATAATTTCAAATGAGTTTTAAAGCATGATTTCTTGATATACTTGATGCATGGTTATTACACACTTTATGATATGTTGTACCTACCATAGGATCACACACTTGAGTTC
>JXTC01000076.1:292303-318806 GCA_002914845.1 Trema orientale | reverse complement strand
TACGGCACCCGGAACCAAGGCGTTTTCTGTGGCGCCGTGAAAGGCCTTTCAAGGCACTTAATAAGCGCCTTGAAAGGCTTTTTTTGTTGTAGTGGTCATATCTTAGAGAAAACTACACCCTATACCCCTTTTCTAGTCTATATGTTAGTGAATATTTCTTTTTTATTTTATTAACTTGTATATCCTTTTTTAAGTTAGATTCTACCATTATATCCATATATAAGTTAATTTAACCAATCAGTATATATAATTGATTTTATTTTTACCAATGTACATAAATAATTTACTGTAATATATGATTGATTTACTGGCGCATAAAATCAATTTACTCTAGCATATACTTAATTTACCATGTATATATATAACTCTTTTATCACGTTACATAAGTATATATTATCTATGCACCAGTGGCCAGTCATTTTATTTACCACTGACAGAGTGGTATGTAACTTATTTATATTAATATACTAATTACCATTTTGCATTGCATGGTGGTATATTTTACTTTACCATTTTATATAGCAAATTTACGATCTTATATCACAAATTTAATAGGGTACACATTCATTTATTTATTTATTTTTTTAAAAAAAAGTCAAATAAATCACTAATATACTAGTAAAACCGCTGCAATTATAAAACATAAATCCAAAATCATGCCACGCGTTAGTAAAAGTTAAACTCTAAATCAATAATTCGAAATGATATGCTATCGGGTCAGATCAGGAAGACATCCAATCAGATTTCGACGTCCGATCGGCAGCGACATGAACTTGCTCCGACAACATCATTGGCTGAATCTCTCTTTTCAAGCAAGCAAGCGTCCAGAAACGATAGAAATGGTGTTATTCCCAGATCTGAATCATTGTTGTGCCAAAAAAAAAAAAAAACCAAAAATCGCGTTATTCCCAGATCTGGACTATTGTTGAGCAGAACAAGGGTGGGAAGCCGGAAGATAGGGGTGGGAAGCCGGAAGATAGGGGTGGGAAGCCGGAAGATAGGGGTGTTCATGGCCGCTCTGGATGGTCTAAATCGCCAATCCAGAAACCAATCCGAATGTGCAGTTTGACCGGTTTACCAATTCGTGCGGTTTGAGTTGGTCGATTCAAACCGGCAAGACACATTTTTGCGGCTGATTTGGGCGGTTTCCGCGGTTTGAAAACTTACAAAATTTGAATTATTACAATATCAACTAAGCTCATATCATAATCATATTTAAAGTCCAAATATAAAATGAAACCATAACATAGTTAGAAGCTACAACTAAATCGAAAGTCCTAATAAACTTATATTATAGTTACAACTTACAACCTAATCAAAATTGAATAGCAAACTTAAAATATTTAATCTTAAACATATAACAATAACAAGATTTAAAGTCTAAAATATCATAAGAGTCTTAATGACATAGTCTTAAATGAGTTAAAAGTAATACTGTTTGGCGGTTTTTTTGAACACCCCTATCGGAAGAAGAAGAAAAACGAAGAAAGCTTTGTAGTCTTGTCCGCTTGAGCAATGGAGGCCTTAGGATTGAGAAAGAGGTAAAACATAGGCCATGGAAGTGAGAGAAGACGATGAATTGGCTCACGAGGCAACTGTGCTATTTTGGGTCTTGAGGGATAAAATTGAAATAAAGAAAAAGACTGATTTTTTTTTTTTTAATGTACGAGTAATAACCTATTCATTAGGCCGAAAAAAGGGGCATTCCTAAACGTCTCCCCATTTTTTAGGCCATATAATAAATTTTTAGTTCTCACTAAATATTACTTTTAGTCACTTTTTTTTTTTGACTAAAAAGTTGTGGCTACTTCTTTCATATAGTGAGGGAAAATAATAAGAAAAATAAGGCAAGAGATGATCACTAAACTAAAAAAATTTCAACCATGAACAGTTGAACTTAATTCATTCCTAAATTTTAACAATTGATCCAACAAAATTAAACAACAGAAGCCTTTAATTAATAAATTTTTAATACGCCGCATCTTTATTTTCAATTAGTGATAATTTTTTTTTTATGGAATTAATTATAAGTTGTTGTACACACAATTAATTGGTTTCAATCATGGTCAATCATGGTTTCAACTAATTGTATACGTACGTGCTAGCAATAATTCAACAAATGAATATAATTACGAAAAGGTAGCATACGTACGTCGACAGATATCATAATGGACTTTTGGCTATTAAAGAATATTTAAGTGAAAGAAAAAGAATTGTTTATACGTATAATTAGAAAGAAACACCTTATTTGGATCTATACAAGGTAGTCAATCATTCACTGGTAATGATAGATTAAAATATCGCGATATTTGTCAATTGTCACAATAATATTCGTATTTTGAAGTCTCGACATCGATAGATATTTTTTCGATGTATGTGTGATATAATTATAAAATATTAATAATGTCGAGGATATATCGATATTGATAAAATGTCGGTAAAAAATGAGCTAATATCGAGATATTTATGGATATTTTGAAATGTCGATAGAAATGTCTAATTTTTTTTCGAGTATTCCTTTTTTTTCATTTTTTTATAAAAAATGGTAATAAAGAATACAAAAATAAATCATAATTTTTTCTCTATAATATGTTAGCAAAGTTTTAGAATTACTTATATTTAATGAGAATATTTACACTACTTGTATTTATTATTTTGAAATCTCTACAAGGGACTCTCGTGACATTTGGAAGAAATTTTAGACCAAAACGGGAAGTTCTCTTATGACTTTCAACCTCATAGAAATACATTTTAGTATTGAATGTATTTGAACTATTCTATATTATCAATATTTTTTATTTATTTTCAATATAATTTAGAACTAGTTATAATTTTTAAGGTATTTATATGAGATGTATTAAATAAAATAGTGTGATAAGTATTCTAATTTTAAAATTATTCTATAAAATGAAATTCAGTGGTTTTTCCACGATATACGTATATTTTATTGTCTTATAAAGTATAAATACATTTTGTTTTTAAATAAAAACTAGTATAAATTATGCAATATCACTTGTTTTAGCATTTTTCAGAGTTTTCCTTGAAAAGTATGAATTTTAAGATAAATTTCGGTATTTTTTCAAAATATCTTCAAAATCGACAGTATCTTCAACAATATCCGTAAAATAAAACATTGACATCGACATTTTAATCCTTGCTGGTATTGGCATTTCGACATCCAAGCATTAGAATTTAGAGCCAACTTTTTGAGTACGTGCACGTATAAAAGATGCATAACCATAGCTAATTAATTGGCCTATAATCCAGGCTGCTTTAATTTCCACTGCATGCTTAAAAACGCGCCAAGAATATATATATTCATATCTGTTTGTTTATAACTTGAATTTTCTAGATTTTGTAGTGTTAATTTCTAGTTATAATATAATGATTGCACTTTTAATTATCATTACTCCATGTATCTTCTCATTGAAACCCAGAAAAAGCTTTCATATAAAGGGGAAATAAAAAGGGAGAAAATCATGCATGTGTAGATAATTGAGATGAACGAAACAATTTAATTAGCTTTCATATATGTAGATAATTGAGTCCCAGATACCTAATTATGCATGCGTTTGTTTCGATATTATATATTAATGTTATGATCTTCCAGTAATATGTAAAAAGCGGAATGCTAAATGTAATTTTTTTTTACAAAGTCTCAAAAACAAATATTCAGACATCAGTCAGACTATTACGACTAGTAACGCCTAAAAAATTAATCATGAAAAGTAGTTTTTTAAAAAGTCACTTGGACCCATAAAAAACTCCTATATCCATTTCCAATTTAAAAAAAAAAATTTTAAAACCAAATAAAAGCTACAATATGTTTTGATACATGTCGATTTTTACCTTGTTTTTTGTTTTCAAATCCATTGGTTTCATATATCTATGTCTTTGTCTTTTTTGAAAATAAAAATATGTTTGGCAACTATGTTTTTGTTTTTAAAAACAAAAAATGAAAACATGTTTTGTAACTACTATTTTTTTTTTAAAGTAAAAATTAAAAAGAAAATGTAAGAATAGCCAATTACATTTTAAAAACATCAAAAAGAAATAAAGAATGATAAGAAAGGAAGCAGAGAAATAAAGAGGAGCGAGAAAATGTAGAAAAAAAATGATGAGAGAGTGCGTAGTAGATCGGGGGCGATAAAAGGGGAAATCGAGAATGAGAGGGAAATTGAGAAATAGAGAGATGTAATAGAAAGTTGAGGTCAATACATATATAATGTAAAATCAATAAACTCCATTAATTAGTATAATATATATTAAAAAAAAAAAGAAATTATAGAAACACAAACTAATTGAGAATAAGAACATTTCTTGAGAGGACTTCTTGAGAGTGATGATGTCTCATTAGACTCAACTAAAGAAAAAAAGGAAAAAAACCTGCTGTTATTAGTTAGAAAGGAAAAGTAAGCAAAAATCCAATCATAAGATCCGAATAGTCTTGTTTAATGATCCTAATCATTCCAAGTTGGTATTTGTTTCACATTAGTCAATTTAACAAAGTAACTCGTTTGAGGTGTTACAAATTCATCCCAACCATTCCAAGTTGGCCGAATGTGCTGGGAACTAAGATCTCTACTGCTGACTCCATAAAGTTTTTTTTTTTTTTTTTTTTCCAAATTCCAACATTAATTGCGGTTTCAGAAATCTTTCACGTACACACATTAAAACTACAGTAAATCTCCTTAATACATATTCAAAATTCACTGCGAAATGTGCACAAATGGCTTCTAAATTGAGATACGTTATCAACAAGACCTTCATGACCACGATAGCTGTAACCTGGACGGAAACATCTCTTCAACAATATGAGAAGCACAACAGAGCAAGAGTAACCCAACAGGAGCTGGGAGATCGATCGAGAAAATTAACTCATATCATGTACCAGATGCATGAAAGGACACACAGAAAGTTGACTATATATCTCCAAACACATATGAACGGAGCATTAGTAGTCACAACAATTAATAGTCTTCAGCATCATCCGTACACAAAATCCACTTAACAACCATATAAGAAAAGTAAATGCTTGAAAATGTAATCCCATATATATAATAAAACCAAGAGACTTTCACAACTGCATTTGTAAAGTGGAAGTTCTTTTTCTTTACAATAGAGCAACGTTAAGCTAAAACAACCTCAGCTTGATATACCCCAGCAAAAAAAAAAAAAAAAAGAAGAAGAAAAAATAAATCTCAGCTTGATATAAGCAACTTCCATATAGAGATTTCATTTAGTAATAAGGCAAAGCTCAAACTCACTAATTAGGTACTGTACGAGCCACGGGAAGCTAATAAAGAAAATCAATTAAAACTATCTCCTGTTTTGCGTACTCAATTAGGATTTTTAAAATCTTTTGGGGATGTTATGGTTATTGAGTTGTAATGAAAGATTACGATCAATCTTACTTGTCAACAGAAAACTAGTTCTAATCAATCTGAACTTTTTTCAGATTTAAAATCACCATGACTCTAGTTATTAGTTAAATGTGTAAGGAAAGCTGATCAATATGATGTTGGTTACAATGACAAATATTAAACGGTTATCTAGAAATTGTACTAAAACATTTTCAGTTAATATCTACCTCTGAGTTCTGATATGCACGATTCTACTTAAGCTTGTTTTGCGTTTTTCAGTCATAGTTAGCTTTATCATATTCTTCATGTCCCTATAGATAATTAAATATAGTGTTTGCCATTAGCAAATATACTCAAGCTAGTTTTTTGTCTCTCAATTTTTTATTAGTGCTCTTTTCATGTCAGAACGAATAAGTGGCTTCATGTTCAAAACTTCATCATGTGAATAATATTATGTCGTCTTTTAAGAGCTTATCAAACTCAACTCAGCTTATGAATCTGAAAATGCGACCTTGACATTTGTTCTATTTTGGTGTTCCAAGTTAGTTGACATATACTACATTTTTTATTTTATTTCAACTACAAATTGTTCAAACTTATCTACTTGGTACATGAATACTATCAACCTTTAATTTCTCTCTCCGTATTAAACATTCTGTTTTCTTTATGAGACTTGAATGTTCTTGAATTTGAATTCTTTTATTAAGTTATTGACATTATTAGGAATTGGAGCTGCTTTTACCTCCAAAGCAAAACCCATTAAGCCTCAAAAACACTCTCTATCAAATAGAACAAATAAACCCCAAAATGAAAAGAGCAAAGGATTCATAAACCCATCACAAAAACGGCAAAACACAGATTTTTTTTGAAAAAAAGCATAGGCACACACACATTCTCATGAAATCGAGATCAAATAAAACGGACCCAGAACACCTTTCTTAAACAAAGCAAATTATCTTTAACTAGAGAGAGATTATGCAACACTAAAAATATTAAGAGAGATCCATATCAATGGAGGCAACGGAGACTGAAGAGAGAGAGAGAGGAGCTAGGGAGGCCAAAGAGAGAGAAGCCATGGAGGGACTGAAGAGAGAAGCTATATGGAGATGGAAGAGAGGGGCCATGTAGTCTGCGTTTGAGAAGAGAAGAAGAAAAAGAAGCGAAAAAAAGTGTCAAAAAATTTCAGAAGTTAAAAAAAATTGTTGTCAAAGTTAATTAAAATAAAATTTTAATGAAAGTCAAGGGAAAAAAAAAAACAAAAACAAGAGCAAAGTGAAAGTAGGTTACCGAACATGATTTCCCCAAATAATCTGACACTACTACATAAATAAACAGAAAACTGTTTTAAAAATTGGTTATCAAACAAATCCATATAGTTTTTCTTTTTCTTTTTTGGGGAAAAAAAATAGTGTGAAAACTCGGATCAATTATGTAATTTTCCTATTTGTAGAGTGGGGTTTGAAACAGAGATAATGATGCAGCGGAAAGGATTGATCAAGCCAAATCCATGGCTAACAAAAGAAGAGAAGAGCAGTAAAATTTCTATAAATCCCAATATTCAGTCTACCTCTCTGTTCTGTCTCATGAGAGCTATAACAAGATGACGTAAGGGTCTAAAAACAAAACACAGCGCACAACCCTTTTTGTGTCAAATGACAAAACAAATAGCATAAACAAAATGACATAACAGCTAAATATGGAAACGACAATGAAAGAAAGAAACGACCGCTAGCCCCTACATCAGTTCTCCCCTCCTTATGAAAAACTTGCCCTCAAGTTCACTTTGAAAATGAATCCTGGTAGTT
The DNA here is from genome assembly GCA_002914845.1 of Trema orientale. Classification (NCBI taxonomy): domain Eukaryota; kingdom Viridiplantae; phylum Streptophyta; class Magnoliopsida; order Rosales; family Cannabaceae; genus Trema; species Trema orientale. The sequence goes on along the minus strand of JXTC01000076.1, from coordinate 311,638 downwards.
CAATGATTTGAGCATTAGTTACATTCTTTAACTCAACGCTCCGTGATATATTGGTGCAACATTCTTTCTTCATCAGCAATAGTAATATATCACGTCTCCTCGTAGAAACAACTAGGGGTTACAAGTTGTATTTGCTCTGAAATATACCAGGACTCTGTTTATCTCCCACAAGTACATTTTTTGTTCTTGACAATGGCAGTAGCATTAACCACAGAATGCCTTTGTCTCAATTCTCCCAGTAGTCACCCTTTTCATAGCGCATAATGCAAGATAAAAGATGAAAGGACAAGAATGCTCTAACTTTTTTTTTTTTGGGTGATTTTGATAAACACTAATAGAAAAGATCCTTCTTTAATGCGTCAAAACCCCACAAACATAGCAAAGGAATCTTCCAAACGGTTAAGAATTTCATGTAAAGCATGTAAAGTCCTGGCCTCTTGTTCTTAGCATCTCTTGTGCTGAAGTTTGAGACAGACCATAACTGAATTTCAAATTTGTTCGAGGGAAGGTAGCTCTTGAAATTTTGAGTGAAAAGGCCATTGAGCTTTCTTTTGCAATTTGGCGGCAAGGTAACAGAACATGAGTTTTAGCTTCTCGCTTTCTATTATTATGGTAGAATCCAACCAAGAATTCTTTCCTAAGTTCGTGCCTTTTTAACTGAACCAGCTCATTATTATTCAAACTTCTTGTAAATACAAATCCATTGTTGCACTGCTTTGGTAACTTTTGTTCTTTGTTATGGAAGTTTTGTTAGGAATCTAACTAATTCAGATTCATCGCTACCAGGATCTCATTTCTACGAATATCAGAGAAATAAAAACAGCCTCTGAAAAGAATTCCACTATATGAAAAATTCTCTTTTCTATCCAATGACCCTAATATATCCATGCACTCTTTCACAAGAGACTCTCACAAATATTACACAAGAAAACAAGAGAACTCACACTTTCATTCTTCTTGAAAGGAAAAACACAAAGAGACTAAAAAAGAATTTCCCGAGAAGATGAAAATACTTGAAATGGTACATATTTGGGTGATTAGTAAGCAAGAAGATAGCTCATTATATAGGGCTCAAGCCTCCTTTCCTCTCTATCTTTTACCGATGTGAGACTTTGGTTTCTTTCACATTTTTAATATTTAGCCAAATTCTAATGATCTCTACCTTGGCTAAATAATAAAAATATCCATAGCTTTCGCTACAAATACTGTCTTTACTAATAGTCATACTCTACCATATAAGTACACACTTAGAATTAACGAATTCTAAGAATTTCACCTTGGCTCATGTCGAAAAAACTTCGTTGAAAAATTATGGTGCGATTTCCAACGTTTGGCTTTTCCTAGAAGCTTATCAGCCATCGACATCATCCGCCACACACTCTACATCAATACCAAATCAATGCCCGTGTGCAAACTTATAGATCCTGAATGCTATCATATCTTCTTCCATGACAACTTTAGAGATTAGCGACATGCCATAAGGATTAGAACCATCATCAGATTTGGAGTTTTTAGCCAAACCCACTCCACATTTTTGATAATTTTTTTTAGGTGCCAAGATTGTCTCGTTGCAGTTGATAACTGACAACATATCAAATTGGATATACAAAAATAGATAAGATAAAAAGGGAGTTATATTTCCCTCTATTTGTTCAGCTAAAAATTTGGCGTTTCTTTCTTTCAACGGGTTGAATAAATACCGACTTGGTACTATAGGTTTCAGTTCAATTCCAAATTTTGGTACCCATTGACTTGTTAATATTTAACTGAAAGGTGTTATAGATAAAGGCTACTACTACTTTTTTCCGTTAAAATAAAAATTAAAATTATAAAAACTTCACTAGGGTAATCACAAGCCGGACGACCCATATAGTGGCCATATAGGCCAGGACTCATGATATAATATCACGAATTCGAGAGGAAATGACATGAATAGGACTAATTTGGGTTAAAATTGATTTTTTTGTATATTTTTCTAAAAAAAATATTTTTAAGAGTGTCAAAAGTTTTTTGATCACAAGAGATTCTTAACTATGAAAAACCTATTATTTAAAATTTTTTCGTGATCAAGAAATTTTTGACCATAGATCAAGATATCTTTGACATTCTTAAAAATGTTATTTTATTTTGGCCCAAATTAGTCCAACTCATGTCGTTTTCTCCGAATTCAATTACGCCAACTGTATCCCTTGACCCCAATCCACGTAGAAGCTAGAACTGAAAATTTTAACTCCAGGCATCGGTGCCGATCAAGGATTCAAGTTTGCGCCTTTATTGTCCTCCATATTTAAGATTACGTGCCTTTATACATTATATATTGTCATCTTTGGCTGGAAAAGCCCATAGTCGATATGACGATACTTACCATTAAAAAAAAAAAAAAAAAAAGCGCCATAAATCTGGTAAGTATTTTTTTTTAAATATTTTTTTTAGCCGATCTAACGATTATAATAAAATACGTGAAAAGATGTGTATTATTAATGTTATTTTTTTCTCTTATTTTTTATAATAAAAAAATGGGGATAGTTACGGTAGGGGTGTCCCTACGTAGGGTCATGCCTTAATTATCGTTGGATGAGAATTTGTGGGGAATAACGGGAATCTGTGGAGAATCTATTTATATACAGATTCCCATCCAACGGTGAATAGACAGGGCCCTACGTAGGGGCGCCCCTACTGTAGACACGCCCTAAAAAAATATGCATAGTAAATTTTCTTTAGCTAAAATGATACATATGTATAGATAAAAAAAAAGGGCGCGTCTACAGTAGGAACGCCCCTACGTAGGGTCCTGTTTATTCACCGTTGGATGGGAATCTGTATATAAATAGATTCTCCACGGATTCCCGTTATTCTCCACAGATTCCCATCCAACGATAATTAAGGCATGATCCTACGTAAGGAGCCCTTACCGTAGCCATCCAAAAAAAAAAAACCCACTGAATTGGTGCCCATTAGAATATGTAAAACCTCCTACTTGTTTATATATAAATTATAATATTTTTATGAAAAATGGAACCCACAATTAATTTTATTGAAATAACTCACTCTCTTTTGTTTTTCATTTCCTCCGACAATCCATCTTCCAACCCATCTCTCTGTCTTTTTCTTATTTTTCTTTTTTCTTTTCTGTTTCTATTTCTTTCTTCTCTCTGACACATCTTCTTCACTCTCTTTTTCTTTATTTTTCTTTCTTCTATCCTTCCTCTTTACTCACGGCTTCATCGCCACCTATCTTTCACCAAAAACCACCAGTACCCAGCTCAGGGACTTGGCCACGTGGACGCGAGAGGGAGAGGGAGCTTGTGAGGGGTGCCATTTCGCCAACACTTGCCAAGACTCGGACCGCTTCAGGCCAACTCACGTCCCATCGTCGGTGAAGGACGATGGCCCAAGGTCCCTATGATGGCCTCTAATCATTTTCCAGTGAGCAACGGCTTCGGTAAGCGATTTTCCAATTTCTGGCAATTTTTCAAATTAATTATTGACGTTGTTGAAATTATTTAGTTTGGAGAAGTTGGTATTATTGTAACTATTCTAGAATAGACTTGGTACGAATATATGTTGGGGAAAATTAGACATTATACGGTAATTTTGAAAAAAATTTGAAAAATACGATGATTTAAGTTTTTTTAAAGTGTGGTACGGTTTTTATTAGATAAATACTTTTTTTTAAAATTATTTAAAAAAATACCATTTTCTAAAATAGTAACTAGTTTCTAGTAACCAGTTTCCAGAAATTGGTAATTAGTAATCAAATGTATTTGTAACTGGTATATAACTAGTAACTGATAATTAGTAACAAGTTTTCAGAAATCGGTAACTAGTAACTATTTTAAAAAATAGTATTTTTGTAAATATTTTTTAAAAAGTGATATTTTTCTAATAAAAAGTATGAAAATTTGAAAAAAACCTGAGTTTCGTATTTTTGTAATTCTTTTAGTGTTTTAAACGTAAAAGTGATAGAAACCCTATATGTTGTGAGAAGAAGAGATCAACATATTTGAAATTAAAATCTGGGCTTGAGCCCAATTCTGAAGGAGAGGTAATATTTGCATAAATAACTCTCTAGAGTTTCTATTTTAATATGTAAATTTGAGAAGCTGATAATTTTGTAAGTTAGATTTATAAAAATAATATTTTTCAAAATCTGACATAATGTTGGGTTGTAGTTCTGATATTGCTGGTAATGGGTATTGGGCCAAATGTGGAAACGTTGGTATTTTTATAAATAAATCTAGAAAGTTATTATATTCGTAATCCGATTTAAAAAAATGATACTTTTGCAATCTCAAAAAATGTTGGGCCGCTTGGGCCTCGGGCTAGAGGAGTAAAATTGGGAAAAGTTATGTTTTTGTAAATATTTCTAAAATAATGGTATTTTTATAACTAATCAGCAAAGTTGCTATTGATACTTTCGTAACTTTAGGAATTTGGCCCAAATTAAGGCTCAGAACCTCAAAACGAAATTTCGACCTCAATTTTGTATTTAGTAAGGTCGAGAAACGAGTTTTAATATATAACATTGATATGTTTCAAAGTAGCACGAATTCCGATGCTTGTGAATAGCACTGTTTTACGTGCCACGAGCCGGGTCTCAACTCAGGACTCAAATTTGACAAAATATATGTCTAACTTAATTATTTTGGGCGCTAGGAATTCAATGGTAATGTCCGCTTCTCATTTTGAGGCTCTGTTAGAAAAGTCTCTTGTTAAAGTGAGCTTACAAGATTCCCGAAATGACTGTCTAAGCACCTAAGTGACCAACAGGAAATTCTTCAAGCATAGTTAGCTTGATATAGCTATCATATTGAGGTAGGGGTTCAATTACATGGTTTTATACATGTTTTAAATTAAATTTTGCATTATGACTGTTTTGTGAAAAATCGTGAATAAAACGATATTTTGATAAACTATTAGAAAATCTTGGATTATTCTGGAATTAGACTGTGAGACTTCTGTACATATTTGTAAAATCGTGATTATGGGATGATACAACAGATTTGTTGCCCATGGTACAGCAAATTCTAGAATAATGTCAAGAGGAGTTTTTAAAGCATTGTTTGGTTATATTTTGCATGGTTATTACATATTTTGTTACATGTTGTGCATACCATAGGATCACACACTTGAGTTCCATTATTGCATCATGGTAGTTTAGATCTTTGGCGAGTTGTTGCAGCACTAGTTGAAAGACCTAGGTCCCTACGCAGGTTTTTGGCTGACACACCTCCGGGTAGTGTCAGGATGCTAAGTACCTTTGGTAAGGGATATTACAAGACCGTGATGGGAGGATGAGAACTTACTCATTTACGTTAGTTGATGTATGATATGTACAATCATGTGTTTCTGATTTTGGTTTTGAATATATAATTATTCTGGATATCAATTATTTTATAAACTTGGTTTATAAATAAATTTTAGAAAAGGTATTAACTATACAGATTTAGTAAAATTACGTCCATTCAAAAAAGGTAATTAAATTTCTATTGAGCATGTGAATGCTCACCCTCTCTTATTCTTCCCCTTCCAGTATTACAAGGGCGAGATAGACTTTTGGTTGGCTAGTGCAATATTAGAGTTGTTTTTCACAATCATGTCCATTCCTTTGAGTTCGTATCTCGATGTGGATCTTTTTCTTCAATGATTATTTAGTTATGTTTAAATATACTTACAAGTAGATGTACGAGGGAATTTTAAATCACGATTATTAATTTTGGTGATTGGGAGACGTTTTGGAAACTATAAAAGATAATTAAAATTTTAAATGTTCTAACTTTGTAGCACTATGCTTAATGAGTGATTTTCAAAGTATATCATTTAGCTTAAAAATGATTTTACGAATTTTTCTAAGATTGTCATTTTCTTCTATTAATTGTCGTTTTGAAATATTTATAATATATTAAAAAAAATTTGAACTCTTACACTATTTTGTAAAAACAAATTCACTAATTTAAAATTTATAAAATTACTCTTATACGAGACAAAACATTAGAATATATATAAGACAACGCAATTCTCTTTTGATTAACTAATTTTGATTCAGCGGATCACATGGACAATTAAACATTAAACAAGTGTTGATCATAGAAACCACCAAAAGTGCGTACTCATTCTAGCGTGTCCGAATGCTCGAAACGTGTCGATTCTTTCATCACGTGTCAGCATAAACACTCACGTGTCAATCTATCTTTGTTGGAGAGTGAATTTATAGAGAGAGTACTAAATATAATATATGATGGCATTATGAGGGACTAAGGCCTCTGGTAGTGGTACATATCATACAACTTTGAAATCGGAAAAATATGCAACTCCTAGCAAAGAGAACTCTTTTAGGTGGTTCCAAGCTTCTGTTCAGATCTCATACTGGATATGTTCAATCCACAAGTATTAGTTTATCCAAGGCTTGCTTTTCCACTGCCTATGAACACGCACAGGTATATATACGTATATATATACACACACATGCATATATTTAGTCGTATCCGTCTGTTTATAATTTGAATTTTTGAGATTTTCTAGTGTTAGTATATGATAATTATATATCATCTTAGTTTGGGGTTGCACGTTTATTAGTGTGTTGCATATCTTCTCATTGATCTAACCAAGAGAATAAAATTTAAGGAAGAAAATCATATTGGCCATGATCTGATTTTTAATTTTAGGGATTAATTTAAACAATTTATTAATTATCGTACGTTCATGTATATATGAATCATAGATTTTTTTATTCTCCAAAGGGGAAAAAAAAAAGCTATTCACTATCATTCTATAAATCATATACGCGCGCATATACATGCTTATATATATATATATATGTATATATACATACATACATGTGTGTGTACATAATACGTATATAGTACATATACAATAAGTAGAATTTCATCCTGGTTTTTAGGGATTAGGAGGGAGAGCCGAGAGAGCAACGACAGATCACACCACCAGAAACGACGTCGTTTATGGAGAAAATTATGGACATAGAGGAAGACATGATCAGAATCCTGATGATCATAATATTGAGAATGAGAGTAGTGGGGTTACGGGATTTGTTGCAGATAAAGCAAGTCAAGGGGCCCCAGGAGCAACAAAAATGGCAGAGAGCATGGGAGATTTGGCTAAGGAGACTATGGACATGGCTTGGGACTCGACAAATAATGCTACTCGAAATGTTCAAGACACAATGGTGGCCGCTGCTGACGAAAATGTTGTTGATACAACCGAGTATAGAACAATTGAAGATCTAAAGAACTCTTTGGGAAGCCAATGAGGACCATTCATCCAAGTGTCTGAAGGGTGTTTTGGGATTTGGAAAACAACTTTGGTTGCTTTAATTATAGCTAATTAATTTGGTTTTTGGAATAATATTCTATATATATATATATATATGTTAATTAAGATGCTAAATATTTTGAGTTATATATTTGGGTTGTTACCTTGCAATCATCAATTATTAGTATATATGGAGAGGGGAAAAATTTACTTTGGTTGTCAATTAAGTTTTCTTTAAATAATATATGCAAGCTAACCCATCACTTGATGTCGGTGCCATTTTTCAGAGCACAAATATATCTCGACAGGTAGAGTTGAACATTATTTCTGTATACAAATCTTGTCCTAGACCAAGGGATTAGAGAATGATCATTTTAATTCATTCCCTTTTGAATTACCTCGATCTGAAATTTATGAGCTTTTTCGAAAAGAAAAATAATTTCTCATGTTAATTTGCTTTTAGTTTTACTGATCTCTATGATTGACTACGAAGGAAAGTCGACGTTTATGCCATCACTGCCTCTTCCGTCCCTCCCCCCGCGCCCTTCTTTTTTTTTTCTTTAAGCAAACAAATTTCAAAATCGACTCTTGTTCTCACGGACTTGGAACTAAAAATTAAGGGGCTGTTTGGTATCATAACTAAAAAACAGTTTTTTGTTTTTAAAAACAGAAAACTGTTTTCTGAGAACAAATAAGAGTGTTTAGCATTATTCTTTGAGAACAGTTTTTAAAAACAGAGTTAAAGAAAACAGAAAATTCAGAGAACAACAAAATGTTGTTTTCAACGTGTTTTCCTAACTTTTTTTCCCCTAAAAAAAATAATTTTTTTTTTCATATGACTTTCATATACATATTTTCTTGTAATTTTCTCTCTCATAATTTTTTCTAACCACTTTCTCTCTCATAATTTTCATATACATATTTTCTTGTAATTTTCTCTCTCATAATTTTCTCTAACCACTTTCTCTCTCCTCACTCTCTCTCATCACTTTTTCTCTCTTCATTCTCTCAATCTTCATTCTCTCTCATCATTTTCTCTCTCCTCATTCTCTCATCACTTTCTCTCTCTTCATTCTCTCTCATCATTTTCTCTCTCCTCATTTCATTCCATCATTTTCTCTCTCATCATTTTTTATCACTTTATTTTTTTAATCACTTTATCTCTCCTCATTCTTTATTGCTACTTTATTTTTTATGACTTTTTTATCTTTATTTTTTATCCCCATGCGTTCTTATCACTTTTTCTCTCTCTTGTGTGTTTTCATTAGTTTTTTTTTTCTATTTTTCTCAACACTTTTTATTTCCATATTTTCTCTTATCACTTTCTCTCTCATTATTATCTTTCATTACATTTTCTCTTGTGACTTTCTCTCTCTTCATTTTTTTGCTTGAATTTATCTCTGATCACTCTCTCTTGACTTTTTTTCTCTAAATATTTTTTTTATAATACAAATATGATTTTTTATATTCATATAATTTTTTTCCCTAAAAAATGTTGTTAGAAAACATTTGCCAAACACCTATTATTTTCTGAAAACATTATTAAACAGTTTTTGTTCTCATTTCTGAAAACACAACTCTAAAAACAGAAAACAAAAAACAATACCAAACAGGCCCTAAATTTTTGTTATGTAGGCTTGTTTGGTAAGATATTCTAAAAATATATGTATCTTTTTTTTTTTTTTGCAAGGAAAAAGATAAATCTTTTATACAGTATTTAAACGATATTCTCGCTTCTTCTATTTTTTTTTTTTTTTTTGGTTTTAAATCAAAAGAATGAAAATAAAATGAATTATGTATGTTAGAATTTGACGTAATAATTTACAAAAAAAATTCAGTTACATTTTGTACGTATTCAAATTGCATTAGAGACATACGTACCTGCTACTAGCTAGATATGGATCGGACTAAGATGTCCAACATATATAGTTTGTCTTTTTATAAGGACCCTTGTATTACGGTAGAAATATTAATGTACGTATATGTTGGAATTTGGCTAAATATTAAAAATGGGAAAGAAGCCAAAGTCCCACATCGGTAGAAGATGGAGAGGAATGGAGGCTTGAGCCCTATATAAGGAGGTTATATTCTTTTTTAGTCTCTTTTGTTTGAGGAATTTTCTTAGTGGTTTTCAAGCTTGAAGTGCAGAGCGAGATATCAGAATGCAAGTTTCAATCCTGTGGATTAATGTAGAGAAATTGGATGGGATGATTCAATCTGGATGACACAAGGGTTTGAAGGGCAGAGATGCTGAGAAATCCAATATGAGCGATGAAGATGGTGAAAATCTGGAAACGAGAGCTGTAAGTGATTTTCCAAGTGTCTTGATAGTTGTCGTTTCTGAATTGGAGAAGAATATAATTTGCTAAAGGTGTGGACAATATTGGCACCTTAAAGAAATTTTCAAAAAGTGGAGCAAGTTCGGCTAAAAGCTCCAAATCTGATGATGCTGCTAATCCTATGGCATGTTGCTGATCTCCAAAGTTGCCATGGAAGAGGATGTGATATAGTGGCGGATTCAGGGTTCACAAGTTTGCACACGGGCATTAGTTTGGCATTGATGCAGAGTGTGTGATAGATGATGTCGATAGCTGATGAGCTTCCAGGAAAAGCCAAACGGTGGGAGCTGCACCATAATTTTTCAACAAAGTTTTTCCGACATGAGCCGAGGTGAAATTCTTAGAATTCGTTAATTCTAATTGTGTACTCATATGGTGGAGTATGACTGTTGGTGAAGGCGGTGTTTGTAGCAGAAGCTATGGATATTTTTATTATTTAGCCAAGGTGGAGATTGTTAGAATTTGGCTAAATATTAGAAATGTGAAAGAAGCTAAAGTCCCACATCGGTAGAAAATGGAGAGGAATGGAGGCTTGGGCCCTATATAAGGAGGTTATCTCCTTGGTTACTAATCACCCCAATATGTAACATGTCAAATATTTTCCTCTTTTGAGGAAATTCCTTTTTAGTCTCTTTGTGTGTTTCATTTCAAGGAGAAGGGAAGTGTGAGTTCTCTTGTTTTCTTATGTAAGAGGAGGGAATATTTGTGAGAGTGCTGGGTGTAAGAGGAGTCTCTTTTTTTCTTTCAAGGAGAAGGGAAGTGTGAGTGTTTCAAGGAGAAGGGAAGTGTGAGTGTCTCTTTGTGTGGGAATATTTGTGAGAGTGCTGGGTGTATTGGGGAAATTTTTCATATAATAAAATACTTTTCTAAGGGCAGTGGTTTTTCTCCTATTTTGGGAGTTTTTCACTTAAATTCTTGTGTTGTGGTGATTGTTTTTATTCCCTGTTTTCATTTCTCTGTTTATTTGCTGAAGTGAGATCCTGGGAGCGGCGAATCTAGGTCGGTCAGATTCCCAACAGTATACTCTTATAAAAGTTACTACAGCATACATATTCTTTATATGGTATTTCACATACTAAACGACATATATTTATCCCCACAATATAAAGTTGCCTATAATTAGTCGTCGTCCCTTCGAAAAAAAATAGAAAAAGAAAAAGAAAAAGGAGGAAGAAAAGAAAGGTTCCTATTTTTGTCGGACTTGCATCTGAAAAAAATACATCGAGTTTTCGGAATCGGATACGAAGTCTATCTTGGTTCAAAGATTGATAGATTAAAGTCTATCTATATGCTTAGATATGAGGTAAAAGAGTGAATGAAAAGGAAAACGAAAATTCAAAAGCAGCTAAGGAAATTAAAGAACCAAATGATTAGAGTAATGTAGGATATGTGTATCGCCAAATTTGGAAAGTGGTTGGCCTAGTCATGGAAACAACAAAAACTTAAGTGAAACTAGGCGTAAATGTGAGCTACATGTTTTCTGAAAAGATTGAAGCAGTGCAATATGCTTTTGGTTGGTTTTGGTTTGGGACCAAATTGAAATGTGACATGCATATGCATATATACCCCCATTTTGTCATGCAGCTGTATCATTCCTTTTTTACAGATGGCAATGACTCTTTTCCAACCCCTATAAACTTAAAAATACTTTTCATCACCAAAATCTTATTTGTTTTATTATAGTTATATCACATCGCTTTAGGGGGAGTGGTATTTGATACCTTCTTATATAAAGAAAGGATATATAAATTCAACTTTAATAGACCCATGTATTTTTTATGAAAAACACGGTCAACGAGTCAATATCATATACAAGCAGGATCAACGAATCCTGACTACTTCAAACCCTTATATATGTAGATTTCCCTTTATTCTTCAAATTAATTAGCACGTACTTAATACATATGTATTTACAAACTACCACATGCGTTCTCTCGTCCACTAATTTGCATTTCGACCTCATCATAAGCTTTATAGAGTTCTGTTAATTAATTAAGTTCGCTTTTAACCTTTTTGGTCTCGGTGATTTTGTCATGATTAAACTCAATTGTCCAATTTTATTTTCTTTTTAAAAAAAATCCCACCAATAGTTCACAAATTTTACGTTATATATAAGTGGAGTTAAAATTAATGTACTTTATAATGTCAACTGATGGCATTAATGTTAAGGAAGAAAATATATATAGTACGTGAGTTTTTGCTAGAGAGCAGGTAGAGGGGAATCCAGGATAAAGTTATTGGGACCAAAAGCCAACTTCTTACAGTACTGAGAGTGATAAGCACATTATAATGGTGGTCTCTGGTCGTGGCGAAGACGACATTGATTCTTGCAAGATAGTAGAAAACACTGGCGACGCGGAAGCTAGTGAAGGTCAGGTAAACCTTTGGACCACGTACAACTAGTAGTACTGGTCCTCCTAAATTCTCGTTTTTTACTTACTAAAGAAGAAAAGACATTTCATCGATCGGTTCAACTCAATTGCATGTACTACTGTTGGAATTTGTTGTATTCTACAAAAGCTGTGAGGACAAATTTGGTCATGGTGTGACGAACATTGCATGTGTAGAAAGATTTACAGAGACGTGATCATGAATTGAAATTAATAACATGTTATAATTAGAAAAGACTATTAACACCACGTGTTCATGAAGCTATATAGCTTCAATTTAGACCACCGGAAAAGAGCAATCTAATAAACGTGTGAGAGTAAATAATACTAGGATTGACATACCAACTATACCTGTAGTTCTAATAATATGTGACAATATTTCTGTTAGGTCATTTCTTTGGACGGAGACAATACCAATATTGTGATTTTGAATGTCAAATCATATTTTAAAAAAATAAAAAATTGAAAATTTCAAAGTCGATCGAGCCACATCCGTTATATAAATGATTTTTTCACAGTATATATACATATGTATATATATATATGTATATATATGGGCACCAATCCAGTAGGATTTTTTTTTTTTTAATATCCATAGGTATTGTTTTGCCCAATTAAAATTTATTAAGTACGTCTTTTATTTTTATTTTTTTTTTCAACTACCCAAATTATGGTAGCCATTAGATTAATGATCCAATGGCTAAAAAAAAATACCTATTGAATTGGCAACCTATATATATAATTGCAATTATTTATTATTACATAAATCAAGCAGACAATTTATTGTTAGAATATTTTGTATGGAATAGTGTAATAACTAGTAACTCATCATGTCTTAATTAAAGCATGTTAATGATAACTATATTTGAATGTATAATTGATTTTGTATAGTATTACTAATTGTACCATAATGGGATAGACCACACATCTTAATATGTATGAGGCCCATAGTTTCACACTCTTTGAACACATAGGCCAACCAATTGGGCTAAGGGTGTGATCTGCTACACATGTGACAAAGCCCACCAGCCCATTCCCTAAGAAAACTGGTCGTTGACCAGTTTGTTGCAAGAGGGGGTGTGCATTTTTGGTGTGGGTTTTCGGCTGAGACCTCAAGAGGAGCAAAAGAATGTTGAACACCATAACTCCTCATTATTCTTTACCTGTTTTCACAGCTTGCAGGTGCCGTAGAGGATAGTTGCTGGTCAAGACCATCGCCCACAGCAAGAGGTAATGTCCATTAAATCCTCTGTTAATATGCTTTAAGTTTAAATAGATTACTGTTAGTTGTTATATGCCTTTTATTTCAACAATTGGTATCAAGAGCTAAACCATTTAATTTAAAGCTATTCTCTTGTTTGATTTTTAATTTTTTCAGAATTGTTTTGGGTTTCTTTTCGTGTATATATACCCAGTTTTTTCGAGAATTATTTTTGTGTACAAACAATCGTCATTTTAATAATTGATCGCAAATATGTGTTGTGGGTATCACATTTGTAGATTTTATATTTGTTTTAGCCGGATTTATTGAGTTTTTTGAAGTTTCGAAACTTTGAAATGGCCAGTTTTTTGTCGATTTTTCTATAGTTGTTTGGAGCCTTCTTTTTGCCAAATAAATGTTATAAAACCAATGGAAATGAAATTTAGAACAAAACCCCGTCGAAATCATAAAAAACGGAGCACTGGAGGCTGAGATATGGCCGAATTAGGTCACGGGCATTCGAACTGAGTCGGACGGGCCTAGCTGGAGGTCAGGAACGACTCCGTACGACGTGTCATTTGGCCTCTGTCAGGCGAAAAATGACACGTCATTTGATTGAAGGAAGAAGTGTTGTCATCGTACAGATTCGACATGTCGTTTGGTTTACAACCAAAAAATGACATGTCGTTTACGGTGATATTTGGTTGTCGTTTCGTACAAACGACATGTCGTGTTTTTGTTTTGGCTAAGGGCCAAAACGACGTGTCGTTTTTTAGCCCAGATCTTCTAAAAAAAATATTTCTTGGCGCGTGGGGGCACGTGTAGGGTCATTTTTGTCTGCCATTTTTGACATTTTACTCCATTTTTCATTTCTTAATTATTTGTTAATTTTGGCCATTGTAAAATATTTTATTAAATTATCACACATATTTTTCATATTGTTTTAAAAAATAAATCTCACAATTTTGAATTAAATTAATTCCTGGGCATTATTATATGCATTTTTAGGCCATCTTATACCATGTCTAGTTATATTTCAATATATTTATTTTAACATTATACATGGTTATATGTATATTTTGATAATTATGTCACTTTTGATTATACGCATATTTTTTGGATGATTTTATGCATTGAATTTCATTTTGAAATTTTTCATATTATGTGGCATAATTTTTCATATGCCGCATTTTATTCTAAGAAAATTCATTATAAATGACAAATAAACTTTGGCATATTATATGGATAATTTATGAATTATTGCTTATTTTTGTGCATTTTCGTGATTATTATTACTTGATAATATAAATGCATGATTTGCCTTGTTTGAATTTTGTGAGATTTTGACGGATTCTGAATGTTTCTATACTTGCCTGTCATGAGTTGAGCATATCAGATTATTGATGGAAAAAATGTGATTATTGTTGTTTATTCTCCTTTGATTGATCACAATTAATACTAAGGTCTATACGCACAATTAAGTTATCCTATCGATAATTTTATTATTTTGATATGAAGCTTAGATTGGTTAAGGAAGTACATTGAATGTTATGAAGCACATAATCTTTGACGTCCTGTCGATAGTGAATTAATGCATTTAGTTGTGGTATTTGGTGCATGGTCCTTACTTACGAATGAGTTCTTGTTTGCTTAAGGGACTCTAGCACACAATGATCATATTATTGATTGGATCATTGGGAAAGCAAAGAGGAAGAGCAAATAGCATGATCTTAGATTTTATATGCATATTAGTGATATTGCTCCTAGTTATTTCATCTAGCTTTAAGCAATCCTTGTATCTCTGCCATCTTGACACTGAATAGGACTATTATGTTTGATGACATAGATCTCGCACCGTATGTGATAAACTAATAGGACTAGGCCTTGTGAGTTTGTACAACTCTTAAATTCACTATTTATAGTAAGTTGATGCCTTGAAACTCCATGATGAGTGGGAGTATTTAAAAAGGTGTTCTTTAAGGTCAATAAAGTATTTATGGAATAATCGGTTTGTGACAGTTTTTTGAGGATAAGATCGCTAAGAAATTTCTTGAAGTCATTGGTGAGAAATTTGGGTGATTTTCCTTACAATAATGAGTATAAACTTTTAAGTATTTTAAATTCCACATTTTATAATGGTAATAGTGGAATTAAAGATCACATTGATAATGTGCTTTCTGGTTATTAAGGCTCATAGGAATTAGTATAGGTTATTGGGTCTCTCTTTCATTTCTAGCTTGTTTTGATTACATCAAGTCATGATGCTTAGAATGAGCAATTGATTAGAGACAAGACTTGACCATTGTAAGGAGTAATCGACTTAGATAAGTTGACAACAATGCTTGTTAAGGAAAAGGATGATATAAAGGATGTCATTGATGGAGATTAAGTTTCCAACTAATCTCAGAATAACATGTGCACTTAATGGAAAATATCATCTTAAAGTTAATATTTTGGAGATCGTCAGATTATGACTAGGCTTATGATATTCTTTTGGAGTTATATGTACTTGTCTACATTTTTTTTGACCTAGAGCAACTTGATTTTGATATCTTTTTTGAGTGATTGGGATATAATTTCTTTCGGAATTGAAAAGTTAATTACACCATTAATGATCCTAAATGTCTGAGAGACGAAAATCTTACATATTGTGGTGTAAAAATTGGATTATGATTCTAGATTCTCAAATGGAAAGATCAGTGGTAAGATTCATGTAGTATATTACAAGTTTTCTCATCCAAGATTGTTGTGCACATATTTGTTACTTCAGTGATTAGTAAACTATCATAGTTATAAGAGTAAGATTGACACTTGTGCAATTTCTCTAGAATTAATCTATACCGAGAAGCTTTGGACCATTGATTCCTCAGGTTATAAGAGGTTATAAATGACAGGATAATTACTCATATTATGGTCACTTTGAGCTTATTACTCTAAAGATCTAACTCATGGAAAATGGATTAAAGTGATCAAGTTTGACTATGGTAGTTATTATGAGAGATACAATAAGACGGAATATAATCCTAAATCTTTTACAAAATATTTCCAAGAATGTGATATTGATCGGTATTATGGATAATAATTGGATCTCCTGGATACTATAGTATTACAAAAGGGTATAAATCACACGCTTCTTAATATTATATGATATCTTTTGAGGATTGATTTATGATGATTCACATGTGATTAAAGGATTTTTTGGATTTGATTATCCGTCTCATACCATCATAACAATTGAGTCAGATGAAGCTATCAATTTTATTGATGTTTCTAGTACAAATCATGAGTTGCGGAAGATTTTATTCGATGAGAAATATTCTATATTATTATCTCCATCTTTGTTGTTTCTGCAATTTTTTGACCCTACGATTAACCAGAAACATATAGTCACTCGTGTTATATTCATTGATCTGGTGATACTTAATGACTCCATATGTGAATGAAGAGATGCGTATTTTTTTGAGGAGATCATAGTGACTTGATATACCTACAATGTTTTGGAAAATTTATAGTTTATTGGCAGGAATACGAGTTTGACATTGATTATATCTCTAATATGATTATTTACCAGTGAGCCATTAGCAGTCCTTAATTCTTATTGTTGATGACACTATGATTTAGAAAATGAGAAAAATTTGTTATGGAGATGTCTTCTCATTGCTCCCACTGAAGATACCTTATTAGTTTTGTGACAGTTATTACTGCGTTGACTTGGAACTTCATTAAGTGGACATGAGAACTATAATTTTGAATGAAGTTTGAGTATTTACATGGCTACACTGATTGGTTTTGAGATTATTGCTAATGAACACCTACTTTATTAGATCCATATTTTTGGTTATGGATTGAAACTGGTATCAATATAGTAGTACTACAAATTTGATGAGATTGTCACCATTAGTGCGTTTTGAGAATGTTGTTGATCAGTGTTTACATGTGAGGGTCAATGGGAGCAACTATATATTCATGATTTTATATGTTATAGATATTGTGCTCGCATTTAAAGATTTTGACCTGATATGTAAGACAAATAATTATTGATTAATTCTATAGATATGAAGAATCTTGGAAAAACCTCGTATGTTTTAGGTATATAGGTTCTTCATATAGTTCTAATAGCATTTTGTTTTGTCTCAAAGAATCTACGTTGATCAAGTTCATTATAAAGATCCAGTCTTGGATATTGTTTTTCTTGCTAGAAAGTACTAATTCTGAAATGTGAGAAATTATAAAATGTCGAAAGTCCATTAATTGATTTGAGAGAGATCATGTAAGATTAGTCCTTATACATCTACTGTTAGCAGTCTAATATATATATATATATATATATACTCGAGTACGCACATGCCATGACGTTGTATTTATTTTAGTCATGCCAATTAGGTAATTGAGTGATCTTTTTTTGGGTACCAAGGATCTTATTTTGTGATTAATTCATTGGCAGACCAACACTCATGACATAGTTAGATTTTGTGACGCCGAGATTGTAGACTGCATAGATGATAAAATTCCATTTATATGTATATTATGATGATGGTAGGAGGAGCTGTTATGTGATTTTGTGCCAATTGAACACTTACAGCTGAGTTGTTTTAGGATTTAGTGTCAATTGGACATTTACAACTCCCTCGCCCATTGAGGCAGAATTTTTGTGACATGTTATGAGGCTACTAGTTATGAAATTTGACTGTGGAACTTTGTTTCAATATTCAGAGTAGTTCACTCTGTTTTGAGATTGCTGAAATTTTATGGTTATGATTCCACAGTTCTATCTTTCTCTTGGAACTTGAGGAGTATTGTTAGCTTCAATTTTATTGATATACAGTTCCTATTTGTTAGAGAGAAAGTTGTAGCACCCTCATTTCCGTTGAGAATACGCATACAAATAACATGTTGGCGAATTCACTAGTGAAACGTCGACCTTTTGTGTGTTTTGAGAACATGCATATCATAAGGTACTGTAAGTAGCCTTAGTTATATTGAACTAGTGGGAGTTTATCGCCATCCATATATGATGAACATATTAATGTGGATTGCTTATGTTTTATGTAATATATGCATGATATGGATCCCAGTCACTTTTGTGATGTGCACACACTTGTTTATTTGGTAAGTGACATATAATTAGAGACATCTAGTTTTAATCTTAATATATGTATTATTGGTGAATCCACATATGAAAATTGTCCTCATATTTTGTGAATCTCTAGTGTCTGATTGTCTGTGATACTTGTATCCTATCGATTCAGTATTGTGCATGAATAGTTTTTAGCTATTCATATATTTGTAAGAGATTCTTATATTTTGGCGTATTATGGTTAAGTGAGTATTGTGTATGATTATACTGTCCAAGTAGGAGAATGTTGGAATATTTTGTATGGACAACTATAATCACTAGTAACTCATTATGTCTTAATTAAGGATAGCTATATTTGTATGTATAATTGACATTGCATAGTATTACTGATTGGGCCGTAATGGGATGGAAAACACATCTTAATATGTGTGAACCTCATGATTTCACACTCTTTGGACACCTTGGCCAGCCCATTGGGCCAAGAGTGTGATCTACCACACATGTGTGAACTGGTCGTTGACCAGTTCGTTGCAAGAGGCGGTGTGCATTTTTGGTGTGGGTTTTTGGCTGGGACCTCAAGAGGAGCCAAAGAGTGTTGAACATCATAACCCCTCATCATTCTTCACTTGTTTTCATGGCTTGCAGGCGCCGGAGAGGACAGTGGCCGATCAAGACCATCGCCCACAACAAGAGGTAATGTCCATTGAATCCTCTATTAATATGCTTTAAGTTTAAATAGATTATTGTTAGTTGTTATATGCCTTTTATTTCAACATTTATATAACTAATAAACAAAATACCATGTCGATTATGACGTGTTTAGTGATTTTTAGTGGAACATAACTGAAATTTTTATTGCGGAGAAGGAAAAGAAAACTTAAGGAATTAGTATATTAAGGTTATATATTGTTGGAAAAATGGTTTGGAAAAACCATTGTTAATAGCCATTTTGAGGCATGGATGAATGAGAAATTGAAACCCAAAGTGAGAAGGTTCTAGAATTGAATTTGTAACATACAAGAGTTACAAAATTCATTTTTGGACATTTATTAGGCC
>JXTC01000076.1:272655-285920 GCA_002914845.1 Trema orientale | reverse complement strand
GGGCATTGCTCAGTTCGTTGTGAGTAGCAAGTTGGTGCGACGTTGCTATTCGTGAACCATTTTATCCTGGGAAACAGACGCTGCTGACATTCCTCAAAGCACCCCGGTGAGGAGGCATAACTGTTTTAAGGAAATTGTGTGAAACACAAGACTCGGTTTGATTTCCTTAAACTCCTTTGTTATTTTGGTCTTTATAATCATAATTATTATTATAGTTTATTAATTGTGATTTATATAATTTGATTTTTTATGATAATTGTTACTATCCAAGGTGTAGTTAAATAGTTTAATACATCATATGTTATAACATGTTATTGTTATAATTTTATTATCTAGATATATTATTACTTGCAATAGCTAAAATTGTCCAACATATATCGTGTGTAATACCCGAGAAATACTAAGATTCATAATTGATACTGCTTAATTAGAAGCTCCTATAAATTTATATTCCTCCAAATTGTGGACTTTGCGCTGTAGACTTAATTTTTATCCTCCCTAATTCTTAGTGCTGCAATTAGTTGATCCCTTCCATCGAGTTAGCGTATATATAGCTTGATAGATTTGCTAATGTGGGTACTTCCTTATACATTTTTCTTATTAATTTTGCTTTTGAAATTAAATGAATTCCAGAAATTAATAAACTGGAGAATATGTAAATATACATATATCTATATGTGTATATATATATATATATATGAGAATGGATGAGTAGTCGAATCAAATTTGCCTCATCATATCCTAATCAAATTGTTTTAATATGGGAAAATTATTAATTGCAAACATTTTCTATCTTCCATGGTGAACATTGAATTCCCTCGTACTACAAATTCAGGTCCCAATACAAACAATATCACGTTGTTTATTTGATCTACTTAGTACAAAAGGTCGATCAAATGCTGAACAACATGATTGACAGCACATATATACGAAAAGTCATGTACTACTAGTACCTGCAAGTGCATCTAGTTTCCGGTTTTTGCTCTAACGTATAAATATGCAACTCCCATCTTAATTGCTATTAACATGTTTATTCTTGCTGTTCTCCAGTTATCTCATTATTCTGTTGAATTAACGAAAGTGATTGATTATTATTTAATTGGCATCCATGCTTGAATTACTAAAATTTTAGCTAAATGCTATAAATCCAACAATATTCGTACAAGTATATCGTGGAATTTCAAGAAATATACAGTTTGATTGTGACAATAAGTATTCTATATATTTTCATACAAGTTCCTTACATCAAACTATATAATGAAAAAAAAAATGCTAAATGCTCTCTTTTGCATTTTATTTCACACTTTCGCAATTTTACTATTTAATTTGTGGATTCCATTATCTAGTTTTATATTTTAAAAATATAACAAATAGTAGTGAAATCTACACGTAAAAGTAACGATCAAACTAGAATGCATTTTACGTTCTCCTATTATGTATCATTATTTGTATGAGAATAAGGTGACCACATATAATGCATGTGTGACAGTAAAACAAAATTGGCCCATGGTGAAAAGTCTCTAAGAAAGTTTTAAACTTTTGCATCATCATTTACTATTTATTCCACTACCCCACAACGGAGGCATTCAAACACTCAAAATGGAGCTTTTTTTCTGTGGTCCTGCTCCGCAACTTTTTCCACCCTTTCTCTACTATAATTTGTCCGTCATATATAGTAAGTAGCCAGCTAGTCTTCAAGCTCCACCAATATTCTACTTCAGTACTAGTACTAAAGCCTAGCTAGCTCTCTCCTTCTCACTTCTGTCTTCCCCTGATCCTTTTCAATGGAGGCCAATAAGATGAACTATGATCAACTCAGGCAATCTTGGAAAGAAAAGGGCAATATTGGTGATCAGGATCAGCTGGTTATGGACAATAACATTGACACTGACGAAGAAGAAGGTGGCGGTGGCGGGGATTCGAGCTCAGTCGATAAGGAGAGGAGGAATAAGAAAGCAGTAGTGGCACCTCCAGGGAGGTCGAGGGGGTCTGGAAGCGGTAGTGGTGGCGGCGGAGGTGCGGTTTCGCCACCAAGTTGTCAAGCAGAGAGGTGTGGAGCTGATCTAACTGATGCAAAACGGTATCATCGCCGTCATAAGGTGTGCGAGTTTCATTCCAAGGCATCTGCGGTTGTCGTTGCTGGCCTTCGGCAGCGGTTTTGTCAGCAATGTAGCAGGTTCTCTCTATCCCAATTCTCTCCCTTTTTCCCGGCATTGTTTGTGCTTCTTCGGTCATCAAACTTCCATGTATGCATGAATTAACTTAGTATTATAACAATATTATATATATACATACTAGCTCGTGTTTTTTCAAACTGATTAATACGTAGGCTAAATTTATCCTTGTACTTAGCATATATATGAATCTCATCGAATTAAGAAATTAACTGATGAAGAGTATACTCCTTTTGGAGTTACCATATATAATCATACTTTTTACTATTAACATCGTACTTTTTCTTTTAACCATGACACGTTAATGGTAATCGTCAAGCTAAGTCTACGATGATGATCATGATCATAAACTGTCACTTTTTTTCACAAAAATTATACGCAATCATTATATTGTATTATCTTGCTTTTACGTTTTTTGTTTTATTTTAGAAGTGAAATCCTCTCAAGAGTGATCAAGACATTGTTTGAGCAAAGCTCTATCATTCATTTCACTTTTAAAACAAAAACACATAAATGTTGGCTAAATAAATTCCTAAACTTTTGTCTAATTGCTATCTATATATATTATTTTTTATCGTTATCTAATTTTCCAGTTTAGATAAATTTTATGACAACTGATTTATCATCAGTACTTCTTTTCCTTTGAATTTGAGCAACACTTGACAAATTAATTTCTTTTTTTCATTCAAGATTTCGAACTATATTGAATAATACTGAACAAAATTTAAGTATCGTAACTCTATTGTAATTATTTTTGCCATCAAACAATTTTGCCATGTACTTTCTTTTGAGGATCATTCAACAAAGCTCAAGAGATTCATCAACGTAATCATAATATTAGTACATAGTGGAAAAAGATTTGGTGCTGTAAAAGGGCTTAATTACAACCGAACTAGTTATAGGTTAGTGCATTAGCGGTTAAGGTACTAAATAAGCTTTTGTGCTTCCTGTTATTCCAGGTAATTTAATTGTCAAAATGAAACGGAAACCAGATGTTCATGACTTGTTATTATCATGATCAGAAAAAAACAAAAAACAAAAAAACAAAAAATTAATTAGTTTTCTCCAGACAAGTCCATAACTAAGGCTAACATTCGGGTCGAATAGTTATAATGCGAAAATTTTTTTACAACTCATGTGTTAGAGTTTGTGATATGGATTAGGATCTCTTTGCTAAGGGCTCTGAAACACAAGCTCCACTGATCATAAGTCTAATTATATATAGGAATGCAATATTTTTCCCCTCACCAGATTACAAACTGTACTTCCTCATTTGCGACAGCAAGCCTGGGAGTGAAATATGTACTTGGAGCTCAATGGCCCCGAGGAAGTAAAAGAAGCTTACCAAAATACTTAAGACTTGAGAGAAAATAAAGCGGTCTAAAAAAGATGATTGATATGAGCATTTGTGTACCTCAGTGGTAAGTATGTCATCTACGTGAGGAATGCTACGGGATATGTGTGAGAACATGTGTGGCGCTAACAATACACTCTAATATGAATGTGGAACTTGCTACCAATTTTACATGTGAGCTCCGCACTTTATTAGTGTGTACACAGTGCTTATCACGACAGGCGCCTTTTAACATTGATCCTAACTTAAAATTTCAGAAATTTTTACTAGTGATACGCTCAAGAACTTTTGAACCCATGTAAAAAAGTAACAACACCATGCATATATATATGCTCAAATCCCAATGGCTTCTACCGTTAAGGAAGGCACAATTGATATCGAGTTAACAAATTTCTTAATTCCGAGCAAGTACAATGGTGGTAACAGCACTATTAATACAAAGTGTGCTTGGTTTGGATTACAAGGCTAAAAATGTTTCAGTGAAATGAAAAACTTGGAGTTCGATTGTAACCTTTGCCTACCATAACTATCTGTTATACCCTACTCTCTGCCTGTGTATACATTTTAGAAAGAGTTTCATCTTCTTTCATGGGGGTCATGGCTTTCTTCCAGTGAACTCCTAAACATATCGGTCAACGAGTTTTCGCTAAATTAGCGCTTTGTGGTAATTAAAACAAATTGACCTTGAGCTAGACTTCTCATCTTTCTAAGGACGAGAATAAGTATAGATGTCAAGTTGGTCGAGATTTTGTTCCGGGTTCGAGCGGAACATTTAAATCATGATGGGTAAAATGGTAACCTTGTGACGTCATTTATATGAGCTGAACCATAGCCCCAATCTTGGCTTCTCTCTCTGTCGTCAGACTATTTCTTAGTGAAAAATACAGAGCATGGACTGAGGGAAAATCCCAGGTCTCAAGTGGACTCAACAACCGACAGTGTATTTGAGTGGTGAGGTTGATCTGATTTGTTTTGATTTTGTGATTCGAGTGTTGCTTCACAGGTGACTTTGATGGCCGTAAGAGCTACTTACTTGTTTATCCGAAAAAAAAAAAAAAAACAAGAAGCTACTTACTTCCACGTGCATCCTTTCTGCCATCAGCCCACCCCTATTTATAGCGTCATTTCCTTAATGCCCAAATACAGGTCCGGACAGCCTCTTGATTTGGGCGGATTCGGACAGATTTGGGCAGATATTAAAATTCTTATATTTTCCAATTAAAATTCTAATTTCACCCTCTGAATTGGAATGCCTAGTCCATAATTCTTATATTTCTTATTTGAAATTCCAATTTCACCCTCTGAATTAGAATGCCTACCAACAGAATCCACAGAGGAAGTTTTGTAATATAAATTTGTTGTTCTTTTGAAATACTGATAAAAGTAAAAATTAACAAAAACTTAAATATTTCAAATTTTTTACTAACATCTCCTAAAAAGAAGTCCTCTGTGGGATAAAAAGAAGACTTGTTTCTACTAATAATTGATAATTTGATATGGTTAAACAGGTTCCATGAGGTATCTGAGTTTGATGAAGCAAAAAGAAGTTGCCGGAGGCGTCTAGCTGGGCACAATGAGAGGCGCAGGAAGAGCTCAGCAGAGTCTTATGCAGACGGCAAAACCTCGAAAGAGAGTCATCAATATAATAGGGCAGAGTCCGATGACCAAAGAGGCAAATTTCTGGGCAATTCTACTTACAAGCAATTCCATATTAGATCATAAAATACATATATGATATCCATATATAATATGCTCCCTCTCTTCTGTCATCATATGGCACTTTAATATATTCCTATACTTATTTATATCTATATAATCATATTATACACATATCAGAATAAATATCCACGTATTATCTTCTGTCAACATCTGGCATTCTCATATATGCCTCAACTTATTTATACCTATATAATCGTATTGTACGTATATCAGAATAAATATCCACATATTCCTGGACATTTATAAAGCTCTATAATAGTTTGCATTCACATGCACTATGGTCTTATGAAGTTGGTCTTTGTACTATGCTTGATGTGGCCTGAGTTTATGTAATAATCTGTCCATCTAATATTTAAGTGTCCCGTTTATCAACTTAGGAATCCCTCCTCTTAGTTTTTTTCAGTTTTTTTTTTAAGTTGCTCTTTCTAAGGGAATTTTATAGATGAAGGCATTAGACATTAAGCATATGATTATATTTCATGTCACAGTTGTTTACACATTACTAAAACTCTGTTTTAACAACCCAAAAACAAAACCAAAAAAAAAAAAAAAATGCAGCAAGGTAAAGATGAAAACCAAGTCTTGCAATCACTAAAATCTGACGACTACAACGGAAATATCGTCACTGCTCTTCCTATTAAGTGCCTCCTCAGTAAGGTGCTTTGCAGCTGCCCGAGCATCCTTGATGTGTTTAATGGCATTTACTGCTTCTTCGTTCGACATTACCTGACATCATATTCAAAAATCAAACTTTCAGTCATCCAACGTTTCACGGTGCTAAAACAAAGCTTATAAGTTGGATTGACTGAACATCAAGTTTATCTTATTAAAAAGATGTTGAAATAAAAAGTTCATGGAGTTAAAAGATGGAGAAATAATCACTGAAGCCTTCGGAATCTTCTCATTTTTCGATGTAAGACGTGATTGGAAATATCAGAAAACCCCTTTGTGACAATCTTTTAAATTCATAGGATTTTTAAGATTTTAAAATATATATATATATATATCCAGTTGGGAGGAACGCAGGATTTTTACGTCAGAATATATGGTAAGTATCCTTAATGGTATCAAATAATACCAACCTTCCATAATCCATCACTCGCCAAGATAACAAACTCTGTCTCATCATCAATCTGCTCCACTTCCACGTCAGGCTCCGAACTGAGATGCATCTTCAAACTCTTGTCACCAAACGCCCTCGCCACAGCCAACTGACCATCAACGCGCGGAACATCCCCTGAACTTGGAAAAGAATGACAAACACAATTCCATGACCAGGAGAACTTGAGAGACCAACAACATAAGATTGATAGTAATTCAGTCCCAGGTCTCAACAAGTTAAATGGCTGCAGCCAAATCTGCTACTTAAACGTGATCTTCATATAATATCAACAGTAATATAAGAAGGTACTAAATCTAATTTTTACAACCGATCTGTCATTATTTAATTGGATTATACAACAGTACCAGTTGCTTTGACTTATTTAACTAGAAAGTTTCATTAATGTCATTTACTTAATAAGTCAGCTGCCACATGTAATAAAATTTGGAACTAGACTTGGTATTATCGAACAAATTACCTGGGAAGTTGGACACAAAACCACCTCTATTCTCAATGCTCTCTCTTTCAACGCTTGGTTCATGATCAATTGATAGCTGTTTGGCCTTACCATTCTTATAAATAACAGCCCGAGAATCGCCAACGTTAGCCACAACCAACTTATGGCAATTAATCAATATGGCTGTAACTGCAGTTGAACCCCCTTTGCCCAAATCAACTGCCTTGTCCAGAATAGTATTGTCTGTTATGCGATATGCTCTCCTTACTGCATTCTCTGGTTCAGTCCAGAAGTCCGGCTAAGGATAAAAATAAAATAAAATCATAAGTTAAAAAAACAATGAATCTATAGTCAGAGAATGAATAAGAAAAGGAATTGTACATAAAAACAAAAAGACGATCTGAACTGCAATCCATTACCTCATTTAAAATATTTTCAAAGAGATGAGTACGCAAGTAATCAGGGATCTCATGACTCAAATGGCCATCAAATATTGCAAATAATCCTAGCTCGTTGTCTCCAACTTGCTTAAACTGTGCAACAACATAATCCTCCATGGCATGATGAGATTTTCCTTTAACCAAGTGAAAGCCATGTGTTACATGCTTCTGCATCTTGCTCTTCCCTTTCCCAGAGTCGGGATCTGACGGACCTAATCCAACCTTTTCCTGTAAAAGAAATGCTCAACTTGATTTTCAGGAACCAAGAACAAAGAGCGAAAAGAGGTTTAGAGGCAGAGGACCTGACTTGGGAAAATTCCCATGTACGTAAAGGAGATAGCCATTAAATGATTTAACTTCTTTTTTCTTTTAGTGCCACGAATAAAGTGATCAGCTCAGAAAAATACAGCATTTTACATAAACAAGGAACAAAATCTACATAGAACACTCTTTAATCATTTCATGAGGAAGCATAGATTTGCTGCAGTACAAAAATGATATTCCACTCAATCTAGCAGTTGAGAACACAAGCCCTGAAAGCATCTTCCGTAAACTTGAATATAAGCAAGAGAATATGAAATAACTGTCTACCTATTTTTTAGTTCTTTTTGTTTGTCTAATCCTCGAGAAGAGGGATATAAAGAAAGAGAATCAGAAACCCTAAAATGCTCTAATCAACCACCACTGAAGCAACTTAATTGAGAAGCAAAGAAAAAGGAGGAAACATCACTAGTCAGAAATGTCCTTATTCTAACACGCTATATCCATATTTACTTACACCTGTACTCAATGGGACCTGAATGACTGAATCTGCATTCTCACCCTTCGCCCTAAACCTAGGCGAAAATGTCATTTGGCCCAAAGGAAATAACAAGGATAATTGTATATTAGAAGTTAGAACCCATAGTTATTACAGAGCCCCAAAATACATGGAAAATCACAGAACCAAAGATGTTCATCTATAAGAGATTGGCTATCAAAGAAATGACTCAAACTTGAGCTATGGCTAAGCTGGATCTAGTGACATGACATCTTCTAATTGGGCTAAGATTGCAGAACTCGATGGCAATTTTCCAGTTGAGAAGATGGGAATGAGAAAGCAAAATTTAAAATTTGGTAAGCAAGTTTCGGAGAGCTAAATTGCGGAAGCCTCCCCCGAAATCCTAGTGATCTTCATAAATGCTCAATCTTAATTTCTCATTGAACTTTCAGAGCAAGTAAACAGACAATTAACTCCCTAGAAATTGTGGCTTACATACATCCCAGTTATCAGTCCCATTAATTGGTAGTTAGTAGACCACCGAGCTTCCAAGCTTCAAAGTAACAAGAAAATCCGAGTTCTTAACTTCTTCTCTTATTATTAAGCGTTCACTGTGCCAATCAAAGTGGGAACTCAATTATGTCCAAAGTTTTGCATTCTCTTATGTGAACACGTCTGAACAAATTGGTTTCCTGAATAGAGACAATGCAAACTACTGCCACAATTAGCTCCCTAGAAATGGTGGCTTACATCCCAGATATCATTAAAAATTTATAAAGAGGAAAAAAAAAAATCATAATTCAAGCCAATTTAAAAATACAATTCAGAGAAATGGGTTCCAATTTCCAACACGTATATCCAATGTAGGAAATCGAAAAAAGGTCGAACCAAACTACACGGCAAGCAAAGTAGTAACCTCAACCCAAAACCAAAATTAGTAAAATTCAATAGAAGCAAGTAGAGCAGAGATCCAAATACTAGACCCAAAAAGAATTAGTACCTATAAGAGGAAATGATGGAGTCAGGCATCAAAGACGTACCTTCATCTTGCTAAGGATTTCTCTTCCTGTCATGGCGGTCTTACAGCAAAGCTATATATATGTATATAGTTACAATGTAAAGAATGTCAAGTGTGGAATACAGAGTGGTGGCAGAGAGAGACGGTCTGAAAGAGACGGAAAGCGGAGAAGGGAGATGAGAGAAGAGAGGAGAGAGAGACAAGTGTGGTGTGTTGAGGATGAGGACGATGGTGTGGTTGACACGACCACTGCCAATGCCGCGTTCTTCGCATTCAATCAAGACCCTGTCGCGCCACCACTTTCTTTGTCCTTTTCTCTTTTTTTTTTCCTTTTCCCCCTATGCCCTTTATTTACTTTTATGTAGCATAAATGATCTCTGATCTATCCAACTTGTCGAAATTTGGTCCTCGAAGCTTTAATTGTCGCAATTAAATTCTTTATTTTTTCGATTTAAAGTAATTTTTAGTATAAGTTGTCTAAATTATAATATGTTCTTAATATAATATTTAAAAATATTGTGACACATCAGTCGAGTAATACAAAATCCGCAGCACATTAAAAGCATCGACACAAAATGACACACTAGCCACGACAGGGCTACCTCCCGAAGTTCAAAAACACCAGAAATATTAAGATTAAAGGCCCATGAAGCAAGTGCATGAGCACCTGAATTTTGAGCTCTAGGAATCCAAAAGATGGAAAAGGTACCCAGGTTCCACTATTTTTTTTTTTTTTTTTCCTTTTGATAAGAAGGTACCCAGGTTCCACAAATTAAAACACAAAATGAGAACACATGCGCACAGGACCAGACCGCTACTTTCCTCTTGTTCACGGCATTGACCACTTCCTGGCAATCCATAAGGGGAAAAAAAAAAAAAAAACATCCAGCCAATTTCGCTCTTTGCAGAGAGATTCAGAGCAAATTCCAATCCTCTCAGCTCTGCCTCCACAGCCGAAGTCACTTCAAAGCACCTTGCAGCGATGCAGCTCGTATTATTTGCTTCATCAAAAACCCACCACGGCTACAGCAGCTTTGTCCTTCAAAAAGGCAGCAGCCATCAACAAATAACCGCCTCCTTCCCTGAAGTTGAGGTCTAAAATGGATCCTCTCCAAACTAATGGCGGGCGAACACCAGAAATTCCTCTCTGATCTTCTTATCTATATGTGCTCAAGTGAGGTGGAGACAGCAACCAAATATAACCAGCTTCAAACCCCAATCACAATCCACCAAATCTGTTCTCGGGGTTCCATTTACTGCCAAACCACACTGCTTTAGAAAAAAAGAAGGCATGAATCAGACTTTCCTGCTCTGAAGAACACAGGCAGCAAATCTTGGAGGAAACATCCCCATTTGCTAATCTAAATCTGTCTCCGGTGTTTTAAGACCGACCCCCTTGGCCACACGCCATAAGAAGAACTTGTATCTCTCGTGAACGTGAATATTGGCCTTCCAAATCAATTTCCAAATAGGATTCTTCCCCGTAAATCTAGCCCGATTCTCAGCCCAGTATGCGCTTTTGACGGTAAAGCATCCATCTCTTAGATGGCATCCAAACCAGCCTATCGGCTTCTGGACTTTTAGTAAAGCATCCATGCCCCTTCTCTTTCTTCATCATATTTCATATATAATGGAGAACTTTTTAATCATTATTTCTATCTATGATGTGTATGTGAAGTGATGGAGAATTGGAGCACAATGTCTTCTTTGTATTTATTAATCTTTTTGCTCTTTTTAATAATTGAACCTCTTCTTTGTTATGTTTAACACGACAAATAGAAAATGCAAAAAAGTATATTACGTGTAGCATTTGTCATTGGAGACTTTTTTGGCATTAGAATGGGTTATAACATGTCTATTGAAGATGTTCTTACAATTTACAATAATACCATTATTTAGCATAAATTCAAATTTACAATATTCTCATTGTAGTATGCATCAAGAACTTAGATTTGGTGTCTATTTTGTGCATCCTTTTTCTATGTTCAACTAATTAAATTTTTACATGTTAATTTAAAGGAAAATACTAAAGGACAAAGGCATCATGCAGTAATTGAGGTAGCTTACATAGTTTTAAATTTGTATTTAGGTCTCATACTCTATTAGTTGTGGTGCCAAGCACCACAAGCTTTCATAACATTGCTCTAATTTAAATGCAAAGATATTTATTTAACAATCAATTATTTTATATTTTTCATATTAACAAAGTTTTGCTGATTATTTATTGTTATGGATTATATATGATTTGATCTTTATATTAGATTTGTTGTTGTATTCTTATTTAGTTAAACGAAATTAATACAATTTTTACTTTAAAAAAAGTGAAGGAAAAAAGATGGTTGATTTTTTTTTCTGAGAAAAAAGATGAGTTGATTACTGAAAAAAGATAAGTTGAAGATATATTGGATATTACTAGTTTTGTTAGACGTATCGAAAGTTTGAAACAAAGGCGTTTTCACTTTTCAAAAACTTGTTCACCCTTTCTACTAACTTGCAAACTCTGATGAAACACTAAATCATTACCAGTCAACTTTTGGGCGGGTTTCTCTCCCACTTGCGAAATTTATTAAATTTTAGGGTTAATGGCATAAATGATCTCTAAAGTATTCAACTTATGCAATTTCACCCCTAAAATTTTAATTATGACAATTAATATCTTTTTTTATTTGAAATAATAATAGTCACAAATTATGTGAGCCCTGTCACATAACTATGCGATACTATCAGGAAATTTATTTTTTAAAATACCCATAAATCATTTTAGTCCAAATCATTTTAGCCCAAATTACTACTAGTAAGTAATTTTGATCCAAATCACTACTAATCAGGTCTATTCCCTATATTTCCCGTCAAAAAGGTTGTATAAGTTGAAGTTTTCGGATATCAAGACATCAGTGAGCATGCAAAAATTTTAATTAAAGAAACTTGACTTCAATTCTATGTGTAAACTTTTACTCGATTCAAACCTTTAAAAATTTGGTTTCAGTTCTGAACAAAAAAAAAAAAAAAAAGCCAATGTGTTATCAATGGCATATGTTAAAATTTTTGCTGAATTTCACATCTATTAGAGACACTTTATTTTGTCCAAATACTAAAATTTGGAATTAGTATGTGATAGAGCATATTCATTGGACATGCTCTGATCTGGCAACACCATGTTTATCTTCATTCTCAAATTGTCTATCCCTAGTTTTTTGGGCATTTTACAACTCATAGTTGATACTGCTGCCCAAGTCTCTGTTTTGAAACTTGAAATGGTTAAATAACAATTCTAAGTATCAGCAAAAATAGAACAAAGGAGTATTTGAATTGAATCGAGTCTGTGTTATCGTTGTCGATTTGATCAAGAAATGAATACTACTGTGAGATTAAAGACACAACAAATCAACATTGGCCCATCATCTACTGCCAATGCATCCATTCCTGTATTCTGCATCTTTTCAATATATAAATACTTGATTTTTTTTTTATTTATTATTTTTTTGTTGGTTTTTACTGGCCTCAAATCCATGAACATAGGCCAAAAATCAACAAAAGTGACTATCCTTTGCTTCCTCAAAATCAGCTCACATACTTAGTCTTAACTCAGCGATATGGGACTCTTAATTAGGATCGTTACACATTCAACCAAAACTTAGATTAAAAATTCAAACCAAATACGAAAAATCAATCTTCGAAAAACCATTTTACAACCGCAAAAATTTTATAAAAAAAATTAAAAATTACAAAATACAAAAAAAAATATGAATCAAGAGGGGTCTTTGTTACTAGTGCGGAGTCTATAAATGATTCGACCTCTGGTAGAATCATAGCGACTAACCTCGACTTTGACTCGATCACCGGGCAATATTCGGATGAAGCTCTTTCGAATTTTACCAGAGATATACCCAATTATCATGTCCGCATTATCCAATCGGATTCGAAACATGCCGTTCGGCAGCGACTCCGTCACCAGCCCTTCCTGACTCCATTTTTGCTGCTCCGGGCTCTCCTTCGAACCTCCCGATTTCGCCATCGCCTCCACCACCATCATCATGCCGTTACGGTTAGGGTTAGGGTTAGGGTTCCGACTCTGTTTGGCTTTGGCACCACCCGAGAAAAATGGGGTCCGGAGGCCGCTGTAAGAGAACTGCGACTCCGGGATGTTGGCCGAGGCTGCTGGGGCAGGGAGTAATGGCGTTGAGGTTCTCGGCGCCAAAGGAAGATGGAGAAGCGCGTGATGGAGCGTGCCCGAGCTCCAC
>JXTC01000076.1:99787-272210 GCA_002914845.1 Trema orientale | reverse complement strand
CCCCCCCCCCAAAAAAAAGGATGGAGCTAATACTACCTTAGTTTTGTTCTATTTATGTAATTCTATTTCTATATAATTTTGTGAAAACTGTCTTGGTAGGTGTTGACTTGGAGTTGAAAGATAAATAGACCAGAAAAACTACGCAGCTAACTTGTGTATGTTTAATGTATGTTTATGCTAATGGCAATGAGATATTGAGTGTAATAACATTGGCTTGCACTTTATATTCACAAGGCTAAAAGCTTTTGGAAGACTAAGGAAATCTTACACCTTACACACATTAACTTACATGGTTGAAACGGGAAAGAAACGACAGATAGAAAACTATACTCTCAAGGAAACAACACAAAATGACGATACTTAAAAAACCAGCAGAGCCAAAATTCGTATGGCAATCATGTCCCACCAATGTTAGCCACATTCTCGTACACACCACTCTTTTTGGACTTTGTTGGACTTTTGGCCCAAAGTCCTATTGAGCACCCATAGTTGGTGCATAGCCTAATATGAATAGACTAATGTGAATGGAGAATAGCCAACATAATGAGACTTTATTTCCATATATTTTATTATTACTAAATAGAATGTTGGAAATTAATAATACGTATATGATAAGATATTTGAACGCTTAATTTGAATCAGCTTATTAGTATCTGATATGCCTCTATTAAATAGGGAATATTTCATATTCATTAGGGAATAAGGAAATATCCTTATTTGAATAGAAAGGATACGTATGCTCTCTGACTAATTCATTTTAATTAGAGAGCCTGAAATAAATAACACAGAGAAAATACGCTCTCTCCCCCCCTCTCTCTACCAAAAGGATTCCAGTGAATGCTATTGAGTAGTGGAAGTTGTAGTGGTCGTTCTTGTAATGCCACTCACCATGAGTAGTCAAGAAGGAGTCTTCCTACAATGAACGTGAGATACCAAGGTGATTTTTATACTGATGGTTCGTTTGAGGAATCAACCGGCACCACTGCCACCCATGCTTCCAACATTAGTATTAGAATTATGCTTAATTAATTTAATTACTATTACATGTTTATTTTTGCACATAATTATGTGATACATATATTAGAAACATGCTAGGAATGTCGTATTTTTTTGGTGAGAGTATAATAATAGAATTAATTATTCTCCTATACATATTTTGCGCAAAATTTAGATTTAATCTTAATAATAAACCTAGACATAGGAGATGATTATAAGCGTAGCGATTTTTCGATTTTGTGTCTAGTAAGAATTATTTAGATTAGTTTAGAATTTTTGACTGCAAAATAATTATGTGTGGTATACTAAATAATCTGTTTATCCTTTATACGCATGAGTAGATAGCTTCCAAGAGTATAGTGGCTGATTTAAATAAGGGAGAGAAATTGGATAGTGAAAACTATGATATCTGACTCTGAAAAATCCAATATATTCTCGATGAGCAAGAGGTTTTAGAAACCTTGACCCAGACGATGCTCGCACTTGAGGATAGCAACACTACTCAACACCGTCGCAATCGAGATGCCTATCAGGCTTGGCTTAAGAAAGACTATTGTGCGCGCTTTACTATGTTAAGTAGCATGCACAATGACTTGATCAGCGAGTTTGAAGAGCATGTTGTTGCGGATTTTATAATAGCTACGCAAGTGCACGTGCCGAACAAGTAATATAGTAGTAAGTTAAGTATCGTCTCCACAGGGATTGATTACTAAAATTGATTGTAAAAACTAAATGTCAAACAAACTGGTTTAAGATATGAGAAATAAAGATTTGCAACAAAATAGTAAAAGTAAAAAGATGCAAAAGAAATGTAAATATTAAGCGAAAAATAACACGATCTAATCAAGTGATTGTGAATCAGTGGTGGGATTAAGCTGGGAATATTGAATCCTCCTTGGTTGCAAATTTGGGTTTAATTGTTGCAGTAACGCTTATGGTAAAATCACTCCTGTAACCGAAAATTTAATCTGCACATAATAATCTTCCAAATTTATTATGTTTAAAGTTCTTCAAACCAGATTTAACATATTCCTATGCTTACCCAGTTCTCAAAACACCATTTATAGCATCAATTTCCAATGGGTTTGCATGGTAATAATATATTCCTATACCATTACTAATTCAAAGATCTACTAAGGAGATGATTGAAACATGCATCATTCAAGCTAGATCTAACTAAGATTAACCTTTCCAGAATTAATCCTAATTTATTTATCCTAAATATTGATAGCTAAGCAATAAAAGAAAATAATAATGAAGCTCACTTGAACGAATAAGAGGAAATTATCATAAACATTCAAAACAACAATTAATCCGTCGTTACAACCTTAGATTCATCAATATCCCAGCTAAAGAAACTTAGTTCATGTTCTGGGGCTTAAAAATTAGCAGCTCTAAATACCCCATTAATTACGGGAAGTTCAAGAAAAGAAAAAGAAATTAAATACAAAGAAGATTGAAAGAAGTAAGAAAAAGTCTAGCTGGATGATGGTAATTTTTGCTCTCTGCTGCTGCTAGTACTTCTTCTTCTTCGTCCTTTCTTCGCTGTACTGTTTTCCTTCTCTTTCTTTCCTTTTCTGTATTTTGCTCTTAGCTCAGCCGCCAAGCTCCTCCTCCTTGCTACAATTTACGTTTCCTTTTATATTAGGGTAGGTGAGGTACCCTAATACACGTGTCAACCAATTGAAGGAGTGAGGACCACTTTGCTTCATTTTTCCTTAGCTGGAATTTAATATTAGCTGTCAGCACCAGCTATACGAAATAGATGCCAGCTGGAAAAAAAATGAATCTGCTGTTCAGTATTGCTCTGGCGCGCTGCTACAGCAAAGTTGCTTCCAGCTTTAACTTAAGTTCAGCTGTTTTTTCAAGATGCTGCCAATTAAATGTTGCAGTACTCAAGTCCAAAATTCATCAATTTTTACTAAAAATTAATAAAAATAAAATAGATATTAACCAAGTTAAATCTTGAAACCAAAAATGAGAAAAGCCAAAATAAAGTAAGTAAAAACACCTAGTCTAAACCTTTTATTTCTCCAAAACAACTATTCTAAGACTAAAGACACACCAAATAACTCTATTCTCATAGAGTTATCACATGCCACTGCTCAGGAGATATAGGGTGCCTTGAAGCTGAAATTTGGTAGGACGTCTGCTACCAGACTTCGTACGCTAAACATCAGGTTTGACTCCAATAAAATGCGCCCGAGCCATACCATGAAGCAATATCTCAAAGCGATGTCATCGATAATTTGCGAATTGAAAGCAACTGACCACCCTCGATCTAAAGAGCAACAGATCTAAGTAGGAATTTGTTCCTTACCACTTTTATGGGAGCCCATAGTCATCACTATGACACATAGTGAAAACATTAGAACTTTTGATGACCTGTCTCGCCACCTTGAGCTTGAAGTTGAGCGCTTGGAAGCTGTCAAACTAAGCAAAGACTCAAACCCTAGGAGCACCTGTATGGTGAATAACCAGTGCGGGCCAAGAAGAGCTAAGCGTAAGAATCAAGCTCCTAGAGGTGACTCTGGTAATGGACCCGCACTTAAGAAGGCAAAGACTACCTGACGCAAGAGAGGCAAGTGCAGTGGAAAGAGCAAGAATAGCATATGCTACAACTGTGATAAAGAGGGACAATTTGCTCGTGATTACACTGAGCCAAAAAAGGTACTCCCTGACTTTAGTTCTTGCGATATTTATGTTACAAGTCATGTTATGATTGCTCATTCACATCCTCATTGAATTGTTAATTCAGAAGCGATCGAATACATCGCAAGGGACCAAGTCGGGTTCGTAGAGTATCGCCAAATTCTAAGGGGGAGTCAAGGACTCTATATGGGAAATGGAGCCAGCGTGCATGTGTTAGATATTGGTACTTACAAGCTAAAATTGTGCAGGGGTCGCACTCTATTGCTCCATGATGCTCTTTAAGCTCTAGAAGCTTGACAAAATCTTTTATCTGATGTATGTTTGCTTAAGTTGTGTTTTACTTTTAATTTTCATAGTACTGGTGGTGATATTTTTTTGGGAACAGATTTTTATGGTTGTGGGTTTTTCATAGATGGTTTTATTATGTTAGATATTATTTATTCATATAATAATAACAATATCGTTTCTTATGTGATTACTGCCAATGATATTGATTCTGTTATATGGCATGCTAGACTAGGCCATATAGGATAAGATAGAATAAATAGGTTAGCTAGAGATGGTATCTTGGGACAACTCGCTAAAATTAACTTGCCCACTTGCAAATATTGTTTGGCAGGAAAGTCAACTAGGAAACCTTTTGGAAAAGCCACATTGGCAACGATTCCTCTGCAACTAGTACATTCTAACATCTGCGGACTAATGAGCGTGAGGACAAGATACGGTGCCACCTATTTCATCACTTTTATAGATGACTTTATGTGCTACAGTCATGTCTACTTGATCTCCCATAAGTCAGAAGCATTGGAATGCTTTAGACGATTTATGAACTTGGTTGAGAATTAAATAGAGAAGAACATCAAGACTCTCAGGACAAACTGTGGCCGTGAATATCTATCTGAGAAATTCAAGGAATTATGTGATGAAAAAGGCATTCTTCGACAGCTAATAATTCCTGATACTCCATAGCAAAATAGTGTAGCGGATAGAAGGAATCGTACCTTGTTAGAAATAGTTAGGTTAATGATGGCGCAGGCCAACCTGTCAGTATCTTTCTGGGGGAATACTTTATTAACTGCGGCTTACATCCTTAACCGAAAACCCTCGAAATCAGTTCTTTCAATCCCTTATGAACAATGGACAGGGTGAAAGCCCGAATTAGACCATTTACATCCATGGGGTTCAGCTAGGTATGTTCACACTACTTCTCACAGGCACAGGAAGCTAGGCCCCAGGGCACACAAGTACATATTCATTAGATACTCTGATGAATCGAAGGGATATGTGATGCTTGGTGAACAACCCGATGGAAGTGTAACTAAAATTGAATCACGAATTGTAGATTTTCTTGAGAAGGAATTTACAAAAAGAGGAGATATGGATAGAAACCTAGAGCCATACGAGATTGAAGAACCAAATGAAGGCGTTCTAAATTCAACTTCAATCGAGAACAACTCTATTCATAGTAGGAGTGCACCTATTAGTGAAAGTGTACCACTAGATATTCATTCTCAAATTCCACCATTGCATAAGAGCCAACATGGAAGTGTCCCTCGTCGTCGTTTTAAGATTGAGGGGGAACCATTCATGTATATTTCGCAGGATGAAGATGAGCCTAAGAATTATCGAGAGGCTCTCTCATGTCCTGCTTCTGAGAAATAGAAAGCTACAATGATTGAAGAGATAAAATCTATGAAGAAAAACCAAGTCTGGAACTTGATGAATCTTTCACTGGGTGAAAGACTATTGGGAATAAATGAGTTCTAAAAGTCAAACACCAGGTGGATGGATCCATAAAAAGGTACAAGGCACGACTTGTTACGAAAGGCTACACCCAAAAGGAGGGCGTTGACTATGAGAAAATCTTCTCACTGGTAGTGAAGTTTACCTCAATTCGCCTTATTCTAGCTATTGTCGCTCATTTGGACTGGGAGCTTTACCAAATAGACATTAAAACTACTTTCTCAATAAAGAACTAGATGAAAAGATCTACATAGATCAACTTGAGGGCTTTGAGACAAAAGAATAAGAGCACAAAGTTTGCAAGCTCCGTTGTTCTATTTATGGCTTAAAGCAATCATCTAGACAATGGTATCTTAGATTTCATCGAGCCATTATTTCTAATGGATTCACGATGGTTAAGGAAGACCACTGTGTGTATGTCAAATGGTCCAAGGAAAGTTTTCTTATTCTTTCATTATATGTAGACGACATACTTTTAGCTGGAAATGACAAGGAGATGATAATCGTGACCAAGGCGTGGTTATCATCAAACTTTGAGATAAAGAATATGGGTGAAGCAAGTTATGTGCTCAGAGTTAAGATCCTCAGAGACCATTCGAGGAAATTCCTTAGTTTGTCTTAAGAGACTTATATTAAGAAAATTCTCAAACAGTTTCAGATGCAAAAATGTAAACCCATTGACACTCCTACTACAAAGAATAATGCCTTAAGCATTGACATGTATCTGAAGACTCAAGAGAAAAAAGACTACATGGCTCGAGTTCCCTGTACCAATGCTATTGGAAGTTTGATGTATGCTATGATGTGTACTCGGCCCGACATTTACTATGTCATCAGGTTAGTCAACCAGTTCCGATCGAATCCTGACCTTGCTCATTGGAAAGCAGTGAAGAGAATACTTCGATATCTTAAAAGGACAGCTAATTACATGTTTTGCTATCAGGCGTTGGATTTGTGCTTAATCGGCTATAATGATGCTGATTGGGGTGGTGACCTAAATGAGCGTAAATCAACTTCTGGTTATACTTTCTTGCTTAATAATGGCGCATATCTTGGAGCAGTAAGAAGCAGTTCTGTATAGTATTATCCACCACAGAATCAGAGTATATTGCTTGCTCAGCCGCTATACAAGAAGGTATTTGGTTAAAGAGGTTCCTTGCATATCTTGGAGTTGGCACGCATGCTTTAGAGCCTGTTACTATACATTGTGATAGCATGGCTACATTGGCTTATGCAAAGGATCCAAAATACCACGGAAAAATCAAACACATCGACATTTGATATCGTTTCATTCGTGATATAGTTACGCAGAAAGAGGTAGTCCGGAAGCACATTTCTACGAGTCACATGGTTGTTGATGTTGTTGATCTATTGACCAAGCCTATTACTCGAGAGGCTTACCAAACCCATGTTAGGACTTTGAGACTGCATAGATTGTGACTTTATTTCTTTGTATATATATTTTTTTCAGTTGACTATTGACAGTATTTGTTATTCGGAATGTCTTTTACGAAATAAATATCTCTTTATCTATTTTTGTTGTGACTTGTTATCTAAATTTTAGCACACATATATATGTAAACTATGATTGGTTTAAAGTATGCTAACGGGTAATGATTGTCTCTCTTACATGAAAAATCTCTTTTAGCGTTAGTCAGCAAGCAAAGATGAAACACTTTGCTTATAGCGAAAAGATTGTTAACTAAGTGTCGCCTTGGAAAGAGCCAAGATGAGATCTTGAAAGATTGACTATGGATAAACTATTGTTCCCACTATCCATATGTGATCCATTAGATAGCCAGATGTGAAACTCAATATGGCGCTAGATTAAGCAAGTATATAGAGAATTCGAGTCAGGCGCTTGAAGGCGACTAGACTAAGATCTGTACGGTATTTTAGAAAAAAGGTATACACTCTTTTTTAAAGAAGTATCCCACCGTAGCATGTGTATCATACCACATGTGTTTAAGCGACTAAAATAAAGAAGTGAAAGAATGGATCCCTACTTCTTCACTATGTGAGTCCTTATAGATCATTATACTTATTTTGATCTCATACTTTATTAAGCCCTATGTGACTTTTGACTGTTTCATGAAGCGGAGGTTTGATGTATTCTACTTTGACATGTCTCCTATGGTCATGATTAATTTGACGTAAAGATATATTGTTGAGAAAGCAATTAGACTAAAGCTAATTTGATTCGAGAATGAAAAAAAGATTACTTGATAATACATCCAAGTTTTATGTTTACTGTCGACAAATTATTTCACTACTGGGTATAGCAATACAATTGTGAACATAAGAGCGAGAGGGGTCTTTGCATAGCTCCTAAATATAGATATGAGGGATTAGAGATGCTAGATTCGATGTGGCTGAATAAGTTTGGGGCATAACGAGACACTTAGGGATATTCTATGCTAGTCTTCATAAGATTTGGTATAATACTCTTGAACTTTCTTTTTGTAGGTGGCTCGACGGTCACACTGCTCATATGCTAAGTATGAATGGAATTATCAGTAAGACGATGATAAGGGATATGTTCATCATGCACACTATGTGCGAGTAGGAGATGTTAGACTTGTCCTATTGAGCACTCATAGTTGGTTCATGGCCCAATACAAGTGGATTAAGGTAAATAGAGAATAGTCAACATAATGAGACTTTATTTCTATATATTTTATTATTATTAAATAGAATATTAGAATTTAATAATATATATCTGATAAGATATTTGAACGCTTAATTTGAATCAGCGTATTAATATCTGATAGGCCTCTATTAATTAGGAAATATTTCCTATTCATTAGGGAATAAGGAAATATCCTTATTTGAATAGAAAAGTTATGTACGCTCTCTGACTAATTCATTTTAATTAGAGAACCTGAAAAAAATGACACAGAGAAAATATGCTCCCTCCCCTTTCTCTCTCTACCTAAAAGATTCTAGTGAGTGCTCTTGAGTGGTGGAAGTTATAGTAGTCATTCTTGTAATGCCACTCACCACAAGTAGTTAAGAAGGAGTCTTCCTACAACGAATGTGAGGTACCAAGGTGATTCTTATACCGGCGGTTCATTTGAGGAATCAATCAGCACCACTGCCACCCACGCTTCTGACAGACCTAAAACGAAGGATAAAATGACCCCTAAACCACTGCTGCAAGTAAATGATTATTGCGAAAATCAAAGCCCCAAAAGTGATCATCACATCCCAAGCAATTGAGAGCAGTTTGGAAGCCGAGTTTTGAGCCTTATAAAGACCATAAGCATGAGGAAGAAGTTTGACAAGAGTTGTTCCAATGTAGT
Organism: Trema orientale; assembly: GCA_002914845.1. Classification (NCBI taxonomy): domain Eukaryota; kingdom Viridiplantae; phylum Streptophyta; class Magnoliopsida; order Rosales; family Cannabaceae; genus Trema; species Trema orientale. The sequence continues at coordinate 263,517 of JXTC01000076.1, read as the reverse complement.
AGGGATAAGCTAGAGCATTCTCTTTTGAATCCCTGAATAATTTGACAAGTATCTGAGGCAAAAGAAAGCCATCCAAGAGGATATCAGCATAAGATTTTAAGGCATCCCAAATGGGTGCTCATTGTAACTAGTCAAAAAGAATGAAGAAGGCATAACAAGATCATGTTTTCTCTTCCTCCAAGTGAAGAAAATACTCAAAAAGGCCCATCCAACATACACCGTTAAAGTCACAAACATAGACTCTTTCTCAGCAATCTGGAGTCTGTCACTGCCTCCTTCCGACGATGATCTCCTCATGGACCATGTGAGCCGTAGAAGACGAGCTTGCAACAAGAAGAGTATAACTGTTGTTACCCCTTCAGTTACTTGTTTGGCTTCAAGCCATTCATTAATCCCAAGAAGCACATCTGGGGTACTATGACTTGTCATGAATATGAATTTCAAGTCTAGTATTAGAGGTATTATGTAGGCCAAAGATAGAGTCAGAAGCATGGTCATTAAAACGAATGGAACCACATCAGGATTCTTTCTCAGGTGAAAGAGTTGTAAAACTACAAAAACACAAGAGAGCGTGTTGGAGATAAGAGCCAGGTCAATCTCCACATCTGTCCTCAAAATGGACTCATACACTTCATCAGCGACAAAAGCAGCTGAGGACAACCTCAAAGGTTCGAAATGAAGAGGGTCAAAATTTTTTCGCTTGCTTTCGAAGATTCTCTTGATAAAACCCGAACTATCCTTCGAATTTCTCGGAAGGAATTGAAAATTGACAAGAATCTCGCAATCAACAGTACCATGTTTTGACCATAACTTATGAAGGCCATCATATCTGTAGCCCACCATGCACAAGCTTCCTGTCGTTTCATCATAAATCCCTTCAGCTAAAATATCCAAAAGCAATGACTCATTAACTTGAGAAACCGAAGAATGCAGTCTGAGGCTTATTTGACAGCTAGTGTTAGTTGGGTTTATGTAGCTCGAGTCTACTGGAGGTTTTGCCTTTGTAAAACTTGAGTTTGAATAGCGATAAGGATAAAAGCCCATGTTACTATAGAACGGTTGCCGACAGAGAGAGGTTTCGCAAAGCCCCATCCTCGTTTTCTTCCAGCACTTCCAACAAACAGATCAAACCTCATGTCATAAGAAAACCCATTTGGATATACTTTTCCCTTATTGTTCTGAGCAATTCTTCTTCTGGGACACCATTTATTCACCTCATCAAGCTTTGTATACTCATACTTCAACCCTAGAGCCCTTTCCAAAGGGTTGTCCCTAGAACTTTTGGACCTAATCTTTTTGAAGTGACCCAACTCTGTCTCAGTTTTGTTACTCCAAACATACCCCACAACATTATTGGTCTTGCCAATGGTCCAGATAGTAGGAAATCTCAAATCTCAAGATCAATCTTGTTAAACAATCTCCAACATGAGCTGCGGTCGCATCAAGAAACCAGCAAGCGACAACGTTCAGCTGATTGTTCTTCTCATCCCAAGTCCCTTCACTAACCAATGTCATTTCGGGGTCTAAGGTTCTGTAGTTCCACATATCACTGAAACTGGTTGGAAACTTTATCAGAAGTCTCAGCTTTTGTTGACTTTCTAAACACTTAACTCTATCGAGCCATAGAACTCTAGGAGAATAGCCATGAGACATTCCCAATGGAATGAAGTTTTGGCTTGAGTATTTCAAATCATAAGCCTGGGAGAATACTAGTAAACATGGTGCTTTTGGTAAAGAACTAAAGGACAAACTAGGAGGAACATCATTCTGATCACCAAAAACATTCTTGCTATTACCATTGTTAAACTCTTCTGAAACCGTAGTATACTCTTAATTCAACTTAGAAAATATAATGACAGAGATGGGATCAAAATAGTTAGGATCATCTTCACTCACCAAGCTCTCCAAAGTCCCGGTAACCAAACTAGTGAGCATAGTAGAGTTCTTGAGATTATGGAGCTTAAATAAAGCAAGAATATCCAGATATTCATCTTTGTAATCACTATAGCCAGATCCCACCATACAGAGCTTGCCAGAAGATTCTGACCAATACCCACTTAGCCTAAACGTTAAAGAACTTCTTCTATGAAAATTTACAGGCTCAAAATGGGTCATGGAGCCATGTGAGTAGTAATTTGACCGGATACTACTTGTGATATTTCTCCCATGATAATATGTGACACTGGTACGAAGAATGATATTTCTCCTATGATAATATATGACACTGGTACGAAGAAACAAACTGCCTTTAAGACTAAACAAGCCTTGGACTTCAGTTTCATGGACACCCCATAGGCGAAAGAACAAAGACTAAACAAGCCTTGCTCTTAGTCTTGGATTAATGTCGTTTCCTTTAGTCTTGTAGTAGCCAGTGTGTCGTCGGGAAGGAAAGACGATATCGTTTCTGAACCAATCTCAATTTGTTCCGGGTACGGGGACAAAAGAAGTGCAATGATTGTCATAAGTAATGGAAGGGAAAGAAGAAGATGAGACTAAATCTGGAGAAAAAGAAGTGAGAACTTGGATGAGAATGAGAAGCAGAGTCCATGGATGGTGGTGGAGAGTAGTGGAAGAGTTGTTGAAGATAGTGATGGAAATGGTTCTAAATTCACAGAGAAAAAGAGATAAAGAAGAATTATTAGTAGTAGTAGTATTACAAGAAAAAGGAGACCTAGTCACACATCCATATTAGAAGGTGTAATCAGCTTGTAATATTCCTAGCCTATATTGTTCATTGTCGTTTCTACTTAATCTTATGCGGAGTAATGCTCTTCTCTGTGTCGTTTTTAAGTCTATTTCTACTTATCACCTCTTTAATTTGTAAGTTTGTAAGGAATATTTTAATTCTAGAGATTGGTACAACTATCAATTATAACTATTTCTAGTGGTGTATACAACAATCATATATTGCTTCTTATTTTTGTTACATAAGGCAGGCCGGCAAGGGAGAAAAGCATGAGGTTAAAAAATTGAATAAATAAATAAATAAATTCTTTAAAGTTAAATTTTCTATACATGGAATTTCTAATGGTTAAATTTTCCTTTTGAAAAAGAAACTCCTCAAAGTTTCTATGTTAAGAGAAGGAATATCTGCAAAAAAATACCATGAATTTTGGATGTTCTGCAATTTAAACCCTGAAGTTTGAACTCTGCAAAATAATATCCTGAGATTAAGAATTTTTGAAAATTAATACCTCAGGTTGATTTTTTGAATAAGTTTAACTGATAAAATACAATAATATCCTCAAAATTAAGATCAATAATATGGATTAATTTAGTTTTAATGGAGGATATTATTATTTTTTTGTTCCTAAAATTGGTCAAAAAATCTGTCCAGTATATTAATTTTCAGAAATTCTTAATCTCAGGATATTATTTTGCAGAGTCCAAACTTCAGGGTTTAAATTGCAGAACACCCAAATTTTAGAGTATTTTTTTGCAGATAGATATCCCTCGAAAGAAAGATTAATGACATTTGAAGATGATCAATAAATTCTTTTACCTTTGCTTATAAAAGGTTTGCCACGTCAATTCCATCGACAACATGATGGAATCAAAAAATTACTCAAAAGAAAAAAGTACAAAACGATATCAACATTTGGAATTACCCAAGAGGAAGAAAATTAGAGAGATCAAATATTAGGTCCACGTCAACAAAGAATTTGGAAAAAACCCTGTATACCCTTCTTAAAAATAAAGAAAGAAAGAAGGCACTGGGGTTTATGATGAAATTAGTGTTGATAGCCCCCCTTAATAACAATGTAAGGTCAAGCTTATTTAGATGTATTGGAGTAAGAATTTGACACTCTCTAAACTTCCCAATAGTCCAACGTAAGTATTTAGACATCAACCAAGTCCTTTCTTTTTTTAAAAAAAAGTGGAGCTTAACTAATGACCACCACTTACTACAAATTAAAGGAAAATGACACACACATACACACTACCAAGGTTTGAACCCCTGACCCCCCAAACACACACACACAACCCTCAAATCTTGGACCAACTGAGCTAGCCCCAGTTGGCAACCAAGTCCCTTTAAATTGAAAAAGAACAATAAGAACAGGAGTACTGATTCCAACACTTGAATTGATTATTAAAACAGTGAGAAGTCAATCATGCATTTTCACTGACTGGACCAACCACAGCAACATATAAACTGGTATTGTTTATGGACTCATTTTATTCCACCACAAGTTCTATCCACAAAGAAAAAAGTTCAATGAGAAACTCAAGCAAATACTTGAGAACATCTTCACCTTTCATTTTATTTTCTTTTTTTCCAAAAACAAAAAATTTGAAACAAAAGTGTAACAAGACCTAAATATAACTATATGATAGTGTTATCGATACATCAGCAAAATATCATATCACTATGAGTTTTATACTCATTATACGAGTTATCAATATATCAGCAAATCACTTTTATACTAATATATATGTGTATTTATACTATCCTAATAATAAGCTCGGCCATTTTGCTTTTAAAAAGAAAAACATGGACATTCCTTAAAATGAAGTGGAAAAAACTTTCGCTAACAGCAACCTAATTTTAGCTTTACAATTATAGTTACTTTACCAACAAAGGGATATGCTAAGCCACAAACTCTGTTACAGACTTGCAGACCCTAATTCAAAGTCCAGTTTAAAATTGATACTTTTCAGTTTGCTTTTACACGGCTAACAGAGATAGGAATGGAGAGAATATAATTAGTTGTGCAAAAGTAAACTGACAAGTGTCACTGTTTCATACTAACAGGAGTCTGTAATAGAGGTTGGCTAGCATATCCATACCAACAAATTTAGCGTGAACAGCGAAATTGACCTTGTAAACCCATCCTCCATATTTTGATTGATATACAATATCTGAAAATGTACGGATACAGAGGGGTATACACAAAATATACTCTATAAATTAAGTCAAAACTAATTTAATTGGAGAAAACCTAAGTTGCATTTTTCTTAGATGTAAAATGCTATATGTAAACTAAATAAACTGTCCTCATCATGAAATTCAAAGCATTCATGGAGCAGCATGAGACGTGCTGCCTGTCTGCTTCTTCAAATTTACCGTCGGTGACAGAAATTTCTCACAGTCATTAGCTCCGATTCGAGAAAATTCTTTCACAATCCTATCCACGTACCCAGACAAGGAGTCTTTGAACTGTTTCGAGCAGCTCTTGTCACCTTCATCCACATCCTGAACACCACCTTTGACCAGACAGCCAACTTGAGCACCATCCATGTATGCTTTGCATGCAACAAGAATATCATGAGCCCGGTTGCAGAAATGCCCTACAACAAAGTCCTCGAAATGCTGAAGCAAAACATTGAGTCAAGACTCATTCGTTAGATCTTGTACAAGTATGTATATACATGCATTCAGCAAAACAAAAAAGAAAAAGCATGTATACACATGCAATCTCCACATATAAACACAATTTCCATAGACAGTCTTTAAAGAATCAAATACTTATTCGGAATGCTACTGAAAAAAGTTAACCAGAAACTTATATGCAATATGTAGGAGACCAAAAGAACTCATTGGGTGCATCTTAGCAAATTAAACAACACATGACAATAACAATTCAAAAATACGAACATCCCGAGGAAAAAAAACTTAGGCATAAGTGAATAATTTTCAATTCATTGTATCATTTGTATCAATGGGCAATACATTTGTACATGTCATCCAAATACTAGATACCAAAAATTAAATAATTCTTGAAATCCTAACAAGCTATAAAGATATCTCTAGATGTATTTTTTGGGACTATCAGAAAGAATGGTTTTAGAAGTATTGATTAGAACTTTAGAAGTAACTATAAACGTTCAGTAAAGGCTGAAAAAGCCAGCATTACGTCAAGAGTTTATCAAGTGTTCAAAACCTCTCAACGAATTCACATGCAAATGTATTGGATCCTAACCAGGAAATTACAATAAGCAACTCAAGCAAGTTTTCAAGGGTTCTACCCACAGGTTTGGATCATAATCCAAAAGCAAGTTAAGCTATTTTCTCTAGAAATTCTCACAAAAACTTCACAACCAAATGACAGATACAAACCGCAAAATATAATATAAATTCACATAAATTACCTTCGGAGGTCTTTTAATTGTATACATCATTGTCCTCAAAGAGAGGATAAATGTACTTTCATTGTACTCGAGGGACTTCTTTTCACCAGCTGCTGACCCACTCATTTGAGCATATCCAGGCTCGTTAAAGTAGGGTTTGGTATTCAAGATCAGCCCCTGAATGGAGACCAGAACTTGAAGCATGGTTGATGTACCAGGAAGCCATTTCTCATTCTTGTCGCCGGACCAGGTGTTAAGTAGACTGAGGCATACTTTTCCAGTATTATACAAATTTGGATTTAGTCGAAGGCCGCCAGAGTGGTAATAGACATGCTGAATTAAGCAAGTAGCTATTAGACTTACAATGTAGGCAGATACAGCAATAATGCCCTACAGTCAAACATTGATTACATACCGGTGGTACATTGGGATAGTTGCTGGGAAAGAAGACATCAAAGAAGAACAACCCATCATGGTATGGAGTGCCCTCTGCTCCAACTATAACAGCTCTCAAAAGATCCATTCTTGTCTCATAAACCCTAACAAATATGGTATCTGATGGTATAGAAAATGGGGATAAGAGATCAACCAGAAGAAAATGAATAATTTTCAAGATCTGGGAGGGAAAAACAAGATATTTAATCAGGGGCAGGTGGAGACCTAAACTTTTATCTTTTCAATGACCATTATACACCTTACATTGTTCATATATCAACTCTCACGTTTTAACTTACAAACCCAATCAGCAAGAATATATTTATTTCAAAAAGACCCAAACGAAGAATGTATACAAGAAAATCTCAACGCAAGGAAGAACACAAAAACAATGCACAAAGACTGACCAGGCAAATCCTTCTCCAGAATCTTCCACTCCTCCTGAATTCGTTTTGCCCAACTCTTCGATGACTGTCAGAAAGAAAGTGAACAAATGCCTAAAAGGTATAAACTGGAAATTAAAAATAAATAAACCATTCAATTCATCATCCACACTCACATGCTTTAGTGAAGAACCATTGCGAGCATAGTGATGGTCTGAATGATCTTCAACAGTATCAAATTGTTTGAAAAGTTGGAATTTCCTCATTATTTCTTCTCTATCCATGCTAGAGGTTGCTTGAACATTGTTCGCTGAACTACCTACTGCAGCATCATTCTTCAGAGAATGGGGAATATTGTCAAACCATGGGTCTGTCATGTCTTGAGGATGATAAGAAACCATTGGATCATAAAAATTTAAATGACCAGTATGGTTAAAGAAAGTTGGCTTAATATTAGTTTTGAAAGGTGACTGGGACCAAGAAAGGGATGATTTTAATCCAGGAGGATGGTTTGACATGTCTACATGGACAGGAAAACTTGAACTATCAAAACTACTTGTACCAACATTATTCTTCGTTTTGTCTTCCCAGAAAGATTGCTCAACTCCAGAAGGGAGCTTCATCGCATCCAATTGATTTACAGGATCATTATTAGCTGAACTATTTAACATATGTTGCTTCTTTCTAGACTGGAAAGGTCTTCGCCACCGAGATTTAGACTGTACTCCAAGTGGGAGATTGGAAGCGGCTCCTCTATGTTGCAAAGCAGCTGCCTTCTTTTTACTTTGGGGAGGTGGAGAAACTAAACAAGGTGTTGACAGATCCATTCCAGTAGGCTGACTTACAGTATCCATATGAATCTGCAAGCTTGGGCTACTAACAGAGGTTGACTTCATGCTAAACTGAGAAGATGAAGATGAGTTGATCCCGTGGAGACCAGCAGTATACGATTCCATTGGACATTTTGTATGAACAGAACTACTTCCAGTTGCATGTTTATAATTCCCTTGCGGAGGATCCATCAAAAAAGGGATTGGTGCTTCTATTCCGGTAGGCATGTCCACACTATCAAAGTGAGCTTGCAACATGGCATACTCATCAAAATCCATAAAGTCATCTGAAAGTAGATCAATGTAGTCATCATCATCATCGTCACAAGATACGTCGGAACTGTGACCATCTAGGTTGATGAAGTTTGCAGGGCCAAAACCCTGAGAAGACTCAACCCCATCCAGTGATACAAGAGCTTCAACACCAGATGGTCCAAAAAAATTGACCATAGCTTCCTTAAATGAGAGCAATAACATAAATTAAATAAAACAAGGATTGATTCAGCTATACTGGACATTTATTGACAAAGAGTCAAACTGATTGAAGTTAATGACAAACCTCAGCTTGGTAATCACCGTATCCATCAGAAACAACTTTTACTGCCTTTCCTTTGTTACTTTTGTCAACTACCTCATCAAGGAACATTAGGTCAACAGAATCCTCCTCCTTGTCAATTTCAATTACATCATGCAAAATAACCTAGAAAAAAAAAAACAACGCAGAAGATTACAATATTTGATAATATTAGAATCTTCTAACCAGATTGTAGGAAAATTGAGAATAAAATTCAGCATTAAAAAGAATTTTTAAAAAAATAAAAAAAATATAATTGATTAACGAATTAAAATAAATAAATAAATAAAGACACAGAGAGAGAAACAACAATTACAGCCAAGTTCCAGATAAAAAACGTAAATAGTTTTATTTGTTCTTCTTCCAGTAATACTTTGTTTTTTTTTTTTTTTTTTCAAGGTAATGTTATAGATTAGGCAGACCTTAATAGGAAACAAACTGATGTTCATGTGCCTTCAAATTTAGAGGCTTTAGCAGAAGCTCGTTTGTTTATGTTCTCTCATACAAATCTTTTGTCTCCAGCTACAGCAGATCCCATTGCCATACCAACTCAAGATACACTTATTGGGCTACCTAGCTATATGCTAGAGTTTCCAGCCTACCAACGATTGTAGGGTTCAACAGGAGGACGAGTATCAAAATAAAAACTAAAAAAAAAACAAAACAAAAACAAAAAGAAAAAGATACACTAATTGGGCTCAATGCATTAACGGGTGGGAATTGCCAAGGTCTTTGTGCAAATAGGTATAATCCATGTAATCACAAATTATCAAAATGAATGAACTGACAATAACTACAAATATACTAAAGAAACCCCTTTTTTCCCCATATACAATCCAGTTCTACGTTTTTGCGCTGAACTACTGAATATAGTTAGAGCCTATCGACAGAAATGAATCAATTCAGATAGTATTTTGTGGCGAAAACGTGTACAACCAGCAGTGATCGTAATATTCTTAGAAAACCAACATTCACTTAATTGAGGCTTACACGTCAAACATACATAACAGACAAACTCTTGTACATATAATTACACTGGAGATTTTAAAAAGAGAAAAGGAATCTCACAGGTGATCATAAATAAGTAGAAAGCAACAGTCATACAATTATTTTTTCTGAGGAAACAGAGACTCATTAGACTTATTGTAAAATGTAGTTAATAACCGTCGGATAATAAGTCGGCAAACAATGAACAAGAAAAAATGAATGCTATAAATTGTCTCAAACGTTTAATTAAAAGATTAGCAGAACACCCAAAAATGCAAAAAAGCCTAAAACACACATTCCAATCCAGTTCCTGTGTACCCCAGTTCCATATTCCACTACATTGATTGACTGGCAATATGGGTCGAGCGCTCGCTGCATAGTGTCAATAGAATAATACTTAAGAAACAAAACTGAGACAAAAATTGGGTAAGTGATCACGTCAAACATAACCCATCCCAAAAGATTTGGCTTGTAGAAACAAAATTTCTTATCACTCAATGTAGTAGAAAAGCCTCAAACACATTTCTTTTTCCATACCTCTAAAAACCCATTCTTACCCAATTCGCATAACAGGATCCATCTCAAAAACTAAAATTTCACGGGGGGAAAAAAAAAAGGAAAAGGAGCAAAAACCCAAAAATTCCAGAAAGATAAAAAATTTCGAACCAGTTAAGTGATATGAATTCGACCCAGTTAAAACCTCAATTTAACAAATCAACTTTATCCCCCCAAAACACAAAAATTATGCGCTTCAAATACTAAACTCAATGATCGAATCTGATAAAAAGAACAAGAAATTTCAAGGGTTCAGTCCGGAAATTTATGAAATTAATCAAACTAACAAATAAAACACAAAAAAAAAATCCAAAAAAAAATAAAAAAAGACGAGTGGGTTAGAAACCTCTTTATGTTTACGCATTCTCGGAGGCCGAGAAGAAACCGGAGGCGGCGAGATTTCGACGACGTCGGGATCCATGAAACCAGGCCACAAAGCCCCCTGGAAATAATCGCTTCCTGTTTGGAGAGCGAGAAAGTGAGGGAAAAGTCAAGACCAGATGAACCAAAATAGAGGTTTTAAAAAGTCGGAGACTGAAAAAATAAAAAATAATAAAATAATAATAGAGAGAATTCTGAGGGACGCACACGCACTTGCCTATCGGCGGCGGCTCCAATCAATGGGCTTGACCTGTATGTTAACGACCCTTAAAAACAAAAGCAAACGCGGAAGAAGCACTCGGCTAATCGTCGGCGGCTCTCCAACCGGCTCGGCTCGGCTCAGGAAATGGGCGTCTTCCTTTGAGAAAGAGAGAGTGAGGATAGCTATATAATAATAGATATATATATTATATTTATATAAATACAGAATGAGGGAGAAAATTAGGCTTCGTGGCTTCGCGCCTTTTAGAAAGAAGATCAACCTTGATTATGACGAAGTGAGCATATATCTCACACCAAGTGCACCCGCTTTTTCCCATTAATTACTTTCATGACGCTGCTTGTTCGAGCTTGATCGGACTCCAATTGTGGGTCCCGTCTTAATCGTATCCAATATTCCTTTGCCACGTCATCAATAAGTTCTTAAACTTCTGGTTTTGGACTGTGGGAGTGGGTAAGGATGTTTTAGAGGATCACGTCCAGACTTAACGACCAAGATACTGAAGAGTTGACCGTGGAGTCGTATTTTTTTAATAATTGATGACCGATTGACGGCTGGGATTAAATGGGCCTAGTTTGGTTTTGAAATTGGGCCCAGTTGTACTGCTCTTCTCTCTGAATCACTATATGAGCAATAGAAGAGAGTCCACGTGGGACTGAGGGAAGTCTCAGTAGTGGGCCCCATACATGCGACGGAGCCACGTAAGGTTAATTTGCTTGTTTCGGGAAAACTCCTAATTTCTTTCCTTATTCAGGGTGGGCAAAGTCGTGCATTGTATAATGATAATTCCAATTATCCATCAGAAAAAAAGAAAAATATATAATATTAAATCCATATATTTGTTTTTATAACTAAGATTTCCCCGTAGTTGAATGACATTATTGCACCCTATCATTTCCTTATTTCATGGTGCGAAAAAAATTGTGGTGGGTGTCCTTGAGATTGTACTGTATTCATTGATTTGATTGTTACTATTTCTATTATCAAAAAGATTGGAATACTCTTTCCTTTTTTCCTCTTTTGGAAGACCTACCAATATGTTCGAACACTTACTTTTCATAATTTTTGCCAACTACAATTTACTATAAATATATAATGCTAGCTATACTAATTTTTACGCTAAAATTGTCCACTAAAAAAAAATGCTAATATTGAATGCATAATAATGTGATAAACTGATGTTGTATAATGTTAACTTACACGTTATCTAATGGACGCTTGAATATTTGCTCAGTATATTATCTCAAGTGGGATCACATTATCTGAGATAATTATTTTGTTAAATTATCAAAACTACCGTTATCTCTTCCTGAACAAAATTGTTGAAAAACATTGTTATATCTAAAACACAAATTTTGGCCTTCTTCTAAACTTGATTTTCGTTATAGAGTTTGTCGGCTCATTAATAGCTAGTAATTTAAAGGATGTACCTGGTTTATATTATATATAACAAAAAGTACGTTGGGGTGGAGAATTTGAACAATAACCTTAATATCTTTCCAAGTATTAGATCACCTCTATTTTCGTTAATTTTAATTTTATTATTACATCATAACGACCCACCAAAAAATTTAAGTTATAAGCAAAAGAACTTATATCATTATATTATTTAAATAGTAACGATAAGAACACCAAAAATTTACTTGAGATCGCGTCCATTTCAACTGCATCTTATATTAAAATGAGACTACACCGATTAAATTTTGTGGTTGAAAATGATCACACACATCACTGAGTATCAGTTTTTTATCCATGAATTTTGTTGACATCGTTAGAAGTTCTAGGTCAGGTCCTACTAGTTTTTGGGCCCATTCTCAAGTCAAGTGTAAGGCCAGAACGGGCCTTTTTGCTGGCTGTGGCTGGTCTTAACGAGTAATGGGGAAATTACACAATATACGGTGTTTTTGAAAAAATTTGAAAAATAAGGTGGTTTTTTGTTTTCTAATATGCTGTACGGTTTTTATTAGAAAAATACCGTTTTTAAAAAATATTTAGAAAAATATCATTTTTTAAGTAGTAACTAGTTTCTAATAACCAGTTGTAATTAGTAACCAAAGATATTTATAACTGATATATAACTGGTAACCAGTAACCGGTAACTAGTTTCTAGAAACCGGTAACCAGTAACTATTTTAAAAATGATATTTTTCTAAATATTTTTTAAAAAGTGATATTTTCCTAATAAAAATCGTACGCAAATTAGAAAAAAGTTTAACTCCGTATTTTTGTAATTTTTTTTAGTTTTTGTAGGTATAAGTGTTAGAAACCCACGAGTAATTAAGAGCCCTTGCGGCCCACTTTCTACAGTGTAAGGCCCTCACCAAGACCCATGGAGTTCGCAAGATCCAAATCTAATTGGGCTAACTAGCTATTTGACCAATTTTTTTGTCCAAAACTTAGCATATGACTAAGCTCAAAAATTTATAGTCAAATGTCCAACTCACTTAATGATAAAAAATAACAATATAACATATTTCACAACTAAAGTTTAAAAAAAATAGACATTTAGATATAACTTTTAAAATATGGACATCTACTATAAATAAATAACGTTAGTTTTTTTATGGGATGTAACGTTATTTTTTTTTATGGGATGTAACGTTAGGGTTTTTTTTTCGTTTGAAATGATATAACATTAGTTTTGAAATTATAAAAGGAAGGAATGGTTTTTTTTAGGAAAAATTTTTTATAAAAAAAGTATTATTTAATAGTTTTATATTGACGGTTATTTGTTTTTATATAAGAATATACATAACGTTAGGTTATTTTTGAGGAGATATATAATATTAGTTTTGAAATTATAAAAAAGAAGGCATAGTTTTTTAATGAAAAATTTAACATATATATATATACAGTTAGTTCTTCAGAAAAAAAAAATCTATATATATAAACACGGTTAGTTATTTTTTTAAATAAAAGTCAACAAAAGAATGAAAAAAAAAAAAGAAAAAGCAATGGAAAATGGATTGAGAAAAAAAATTCCAACTCATAGATCACATATAGGTTACCAATTTTTTAAGCCATAAATAGTTTTTTATATTTATATACATATTAATTAGATTTTTATTTTTTGATAAAATTACTAATATCATTATAACTATCAGATCAAAATCTAATAATCCAAATAAAAGTATCTATTAATGGAGAAAAACAAAAATCTCCATTGAAATATGACCCATATGTATATATATATATTTTTTTTTTTTTTTTTTTTGAGGGACTCCAAAATATATAGTTTGGAGTAAGTAAAGAATGATTGAATTAAATAGTAAAATATTAAAAGATTCAAGCCCAAAGTTAAAATAAAATAAAATAACAAAATAAAACAAAAGTGAAACGTTAAAGGAGATAAACTGTCTGTGATGCGATTACCAACCTTATTTCATTTCCTAAATGTTAATAGCTAGTTAGCTTTGAGTTTGAGAGTTAAAAATTTTGCTTTCCTCGAATGATTTATTTATACGTTTAATGAATTAATCAGGCTCATTAATTGAAATCAGAATGTTTGTTATAAAAATTTTGAGCTTTTAAAATAACCAAAAAAAAAAAAAAGTTTCAAATTTGCCAGATGTTGCTAGCCTAAAGATTCAAAGGAAATCTGAGGTACATATATCTAATAATAAATATGAATACACACAATTATTTCACATGATAGTGCATATTTCTTAAGAAAAAAACTTTTATATGCGTGTGGATATTTATTAAATCTATAGGTAACGTCAACATCGTCATTTTTTTCAACCAAAAAACAAAAAAGAAATTAAAAAGAAAATTGGACTAGTGGATTTTCCCTAAAAAAATGATATATGACTACTAGTGGGTTTTAACCTTCACTTTTTTATGTGTTTCGGGTTTTCATATACATACATTTTAAGTTTTCATGAGTTTAACCACTAATTGGGATTTCTTTCCGTACAATATAAAATGGTAGGAATTCAAATCATGAATCTGAATATTAGAAGTAGACGTCGTCACCAATTAAAACCTACGACTGCAACTTTTCACATGATTTAGTTAAAAGAAAAAAATCACGAAATTGAACTGACCAGATTTTTTCTTTAGTTCTTGTTGCTTTCAGCTTTATTTATTCCTTTTAGGTTCCTAATTTGCCATTTTCACAATCATACAAATTTTGAAATTGACATGTTCGGAGCAGAAAGCGAGAACCGAGAAGGACAAGCAATATGATAGCTCTTTTTAAATTTCGCCATCTTCTGGATAAATGGGTTGAAAACATGAACATAAGGCTAATACTTCTTCAGACGAATGTTGAAAGCAAAGTGTCCAATCTGGAGAAGCAATTTCTAAAAAGATCAACCGAGATGATTTTGTTTGCTATGATCAGCTCGGAGAGCAGATGAATCAAATTTGTTCACCTATATATATATATATATATAAATACAAACACACGCACAAATTTAGTGCAAAAATTAGTTATATATAACGTTATTATAGATATAGTATTATATACATGACAACAGATAGTATTTGGGCTAACTGATCCTAAGATTTAAAAGGATTAATTGTAGGATATTAACACCTTTGGTTAGTCAAAAAACTACGAACATGGTCTCGTTGTAAAAAATTTAAATATTCAAGGATTAAGTGCAATGCAATATCTACTGACAACAAATAAACATTCCATATATAAGCAAATTTAAATATTCAAGGATTAAGTGCAATATCTACTGACAACAAATAAACATTTCATGTATAAGCAAACATCATATAACATATTTCAAGTAATTAACATAATATATTAAACATACAATATGCAAATGAAGTATCTCTAAGACTATCATTTATATTCATGGTAATTTGACCTATCACTAATTACAAGCTTCCTAGGGGGTCATGCAATCAATAAGTCAAACTGAAACAATTTCAATTAGTAAATAGACAGATAACTCTTATCCCGTATTTCTAATTACCATTCCCTTTGGTCCTCTAATCGACTAATAAGAACTCATACGGGAGAATATTAATGTTTTGAGTTAAGTGTCTAACCATCATTTTGGTAACTAAGTTTTCTATACAAGATTGCCTCCTACGGGCGGTCAGTCTTATATAGTCTACCTAGTACCTTATTCTAAGAAACTCATTTCCAGTATTACCTGGACGAAAATCCTTCTATGGGAGCTCAACAAGATTCTGAGGCGAGGCTCATCCTAATACATAATGAATCAATAATGGAGACCATAGGTATCACATACCTTCTTCCACTCAATATTTTATAATCTGGGATTTATAGATTTTATCCAGTTATCTAACTAGCTTAGTAACCTAAAATCAATTATATAAGCATGTTCATATTTGCATGAGAGTAGCTCTAATTTTCCATATGACATGTTATTAAGATCATGTAATAATACTTAATTATTAGATATGCATGCAATATTGTCCTAACAATACCAAAGTAGTAAGCAAATAATTAATTAATTATTAATAATTTATTAATTTTCAGTAATTTAGAATTATTCAACATTTAAATGATTCTAACTGATAAGATAATATTAAATATTTAAAATTTAAATTAGAAAAGATTTTCATAAAATCTAATCAGTTTAAATAAAAGATTTAACTAATTAAATCTTCTTAAATATCTCAACTTTAAATTTCAACTTTTGAAATCTTAATTTGAATTTAACTTCCTTAAATATCTCCCATTATCTTATCTATCAGATTTGAATTCAAAATTCACATCAATATCTAATCTTATTAAATATCTACTAACCATGAATTCAAATTTGAAAATTTGAAAGATATTTTGATTTAAATTTAAATTTAAATTTTAATCTTCACAAAATTCGAAATTTAAAATATGGAAGCTTTTACTGATAAAATATCCTATAATATCTCTTATTTGAATTGAAACTAATTCAAAATTCAAAATAGATAACTAACTATCATATAATCAATTTTTCAAAATATCTATTTAAAATTTGAATTTAAAAAGCTAAAAAGAGATTATCTCATAATATCTAATTTTAAAAATTTTCATTTTAAAATATTTCTAATTATTCAAATAATAATTAAGATATTATGGATATTCATATCCATAATTCAAATTAAAACATCCTATCAATTCAAATTTCAAAAATTCAAATTTAATAAGGATTTAAAATTTGAATTTAAATTTTAATTTATCAGTTTTCATAAAGCTATGGATAAATTAAATATATTTTAAAAATTAAAATAACTAAAATTAAAGCCGAAAAATCGAAACGTGTCGAGACAAGCCGACGGACGGAATAGGAGACTGGTACGTGAACGGCGGCCTCGGGATGTTACACGGCCACGCTCAGAACAACTACCGGGCGCCAACAGGTACGTATAACGCTATGCGGCCTCGCTCGGGATAACCCCCGAGTGACAATGGGCTCGCGTAGCTTTCGCACGATAAACGCATGAGGCGGCACACCGAGCGACCAAGGCACAGGAGGCCACCCGCGCAGCAAGCATGCAGGAGGCAGCCGTTGGCCATGAGCAGATCGCATCCGTGCAGCCAAGGGGGCCGTGCCCGCGCTGCATGCACAGGATGAATCCGCACAGCCTGCATGGGGAGGCCACCTGTAGGCCATGCATAGATGACATCCGCACAACTATGTGCGGGGACGTGCCCACGCGGCTCGCACACGGCTCACACACGGCTCACGCGGGCAGTGCACATGGCTCCTAGCCGTGCGTAGTTCCATCACATGGCTCCTAGCCGTGCGTAGTTCCATTTTTTATTTTTTTTTAAATTGAAAAACTGTGTTTCATAAACACTTAAAAACAATTAAAGATCAAAACATTTCTATGCATAGTCTTATAAAAAATATAAAACATGAATACAAAGAAATCAAGAACATGCCGGAAACAAAAATTAAAAAATAAACATGATCATCATCTCATTAAATAATCATTCAAACTCATTGAATCTATTGACCATCATCCAAACTAGAGTATACTCATAACATGAATAAGACCAAACATAATCAAACTTTTTAGAAATCATAAACATGAATCAACAAGAGAATAGATCGGAGTAAAATATGCTAGATCCATAATAAAACCTGGTTCTGGTATCAATTACTGGTATTTATTGGAATAAACTTCTAGAAAATATTTTCGTAAAATCATTTTCAAAAACAATATAGTTTTTAAAATCTAGAAACGCATCAGAATTGGTTGTTTAAAATTTTTCTATTTATAAAACATTTCGGATCGTGATCTAATATAAATTAACTCTTGATCGAGATAAGAACAATACCCGGATTTGTTCCACAACCTTCTCGTCTTTCCGTCTATTCTGGAAAGCTGTTTGATTGATCTGGTGGATAGTCACCTTCTTGATTCTCAACAAAGAGATCTATAGACAAACAAGAAGATAATCTCCTCGAACCAATTTCTCCGAGATGGCCAAAACACCAAGGATAGTGAAACCCAAGGGCTAGCCATTTTTCTCTGCTCTTCCTCTCTCTCTGTTATGTATATAACACTCTCTTCTCAGGGGTGTTTCATGTGTAACTCATGTAATTGGTAGCTAGAGAACTTTTCTCTTAACTATAGAGAGATTAGTAAACTTTATGATGCTTATTGGGCTTGTTGGGCTCAACTGATCATCAAATAACTATTGGGCTTTAATTTGAGCTAAACAAGGGACCAGATGGATCCATAAAGCCCAAGCTCCAATGGACTATATGCCCACAATCATAATTAACTCATAATTATGATTGGGCCTTATTCATTAATATTGGGGCACACCACTATAGGCCCAATATTAAACTCTTGATCTAAATGTCATTTATTTTCTGTGATGCTTATTATCAAATAATTAGCTCGATCTATTTAGTTTATACTATACCTGTAGATGTACCCCCAATGCAATGCCGTACTAGTAGGATAAAGTTACTGTATTACCCCTCTAGTACATATTTATCTTTGAGTTGTTATTTTTCATCTAATGAATAATAGTTGACTACAGTGTTCGTATCTGCTTATACCAACACAGTCAAATTCATATAGTGAATACCGGAGTCCTAGTTTATATTATCCAAGTACTTGAAAAAACTCAAAGTGACATTATATGCATGGTGTCCATCATGAAAAACATTCTATACATTTCATGTACCTTATCTTCCAAGATACCGGAGTTCGAACCATAAATCAGAACTAGTCCTTTAGTAACTCAAAAAGACAAAACACATGAAAGTAAGTTCGTTAATCACTAGGATTAAGATTTTCTATAATAGTGCTAGATTAGTGAAATTAGAAATTTGAGTTACGGCACTTAACCTCAAATTCTAATTCATTCGGTCCTGTTTGATGCTGTTATAACTTTCTTATAACATAGTAGTATTTTTATCTGAAGACTCACTTTGATAATTGAAGACTTCATTAATCAAATAGACAACACTACATTTTATGGCATAGTAAAGTATTCTATCTTCAATATGCAGAATGTGAATAATTTAATTTAGACATAATGAAATAAAAAATATGTCTCCAACATATGAACTCTTCATACGAATAATTCTTTAATACTCATTACTTGTCTCGAAATCTTTTAGATGTTTGCATAAGATAAACATAGACATCACATGTATATCAATGAGATATAAATGAAATAGAAATTCATGACATGGAATTTATTAATAACAAATAGATAATAAATAATCCGATAAACATTGTTTATAATGTCAAAATAATAAACTGCTTTATAGGACATTATTCCAACAATGACAATCACATGGAGTATAAAACACTCTAGAATTTATCTCCAATAGTCTTTTTTGTATATCTTGATATTTTTTTTTTCATGTCAAATCCATTATCATATCCTTGTCCTCTGACATCATTAATATCAAGTTCAATTTTTTTTTTATTGCATTTATAAGTTCATTGAAGAGGCCTTTTCCAGAAGTATCATCCACCGAAAGAAATTCTAAGAAATACTTTTTTATTTCAATTAGACTCATTGAAATATCAACACATCTTAAGACCATGGACATTTGTTCTTGATAGCTTGCATCTGGAGTACAATTAAGTAAGATTGAAAAATATTTTGCATCTTTGATTTTTTTTTAATAATTTTATTTTTGACTTCACATGCTAAAATTTGTATCAACTCATTTTGTATCAACTCATCTTTGATTTTTTTTTAATAATTTTTTTTTTGACTTCACATGCTAAAATTTGTATCAACTCATTTTGTATATTATGTCCAAGATAATGATTATGAACTTCACCATTTTTGTATACGTCAAATATGTTCTTGCATTATTGGATTAAATTCGACAATTATCTCAATTAGACTCAAAAAATTTCCATTATTGTCTTGATAAATATTTTTTTTCTTTCTACAAAATGCCAAATTGTTTTTAGCTAGATTCTTTACAACAGCAATAATTCTTATTAAAACGTTTTCCCAATATTTTTTTTCTTTATTAATTTTTTCTTAGACACTTTTGTCGATTGTCTTATTTTATAATAATCTTAATTCCATGTCAACCCAAACATTCATATTAGTTATATACTCATTACTTGTTTCATGACTTTTAAGTTTATTACTAAGATTTCTCCAATCCTTAGTTCCCTCGTTACCCAATTAACTTGTGCTATATTTTGAGTTAAACAACTTACAACAAAAATAAAATATTTTATCAAAATCTTTTGAATATACTAACCATTTCCTATCATATTTTTCTTTATTAGATAATTTTCTAGTATAATGAATATTAGATAAATTCCTTGAATTCTTGTCTTTCGGAAAATTTATATTACTTTCTCTAATTAGACCTTTTTCTACTAATAAATCTCTTAACTTAGTATCAATATTTTTCCATCTTCCTGTAACTTAGTATCAATATTTTTCCATCTTCCTGGATCATAAATATTTGAAGGAAATAATCATGATCAAGTATATTGTTATTCTCTTTGGTTTCTTCATCTATTTTATGTTCTATATTCTCCTGACTCTCTTTGTTAGAGATTATTAAATAACATATTTCATCGCTAATATTTCCAATATTTATTTCTTTATTATCTTCTAATTTACTCAAAATTGGTTATTCAATTGCTACATCTTCACTTGCACCTTTACTTGTGTTTACTTCTTTTTTGTTGCTTGTTAGAAACTTATCAAGCACTCTTTTTTGGGATTCAATTAATTTTTCTACTCTTCTTTTTTTCTTAAGTTTCTCATATCCGGATTCGTATTTTCTACTAGTCATATTCGTATTTCTATGAAAGTAAACAAGCAAAATCTATAATTATAGCAATTAGAATTACAAACAATACAAGAACAAAAATGATTATATATGTAGAAATTACAATACTAAATGAAATAAACTAAGAAAAAAAAAATAATAGAACCTGGAATTAGTATCGTGACTTTTGGGAAATACAGTGGCAGAGAGAGCAAAGATGAATACTGAAGAAATTATGGAAAATGAATTGTAGAATAAAATGACTTGTGAATGTTTTGTATTTATAGAATTTTACCACTTACATTTTGGCTAAAAAGGTGCAAAAAGATAAAGAAATGTCAGAATCAATAGTAGAGTAATTGCTTATTATTTATAAATTACTTTAATTAGAGAACATCACTTTGTTTAAAAAGATTCAAAATATCAAGTAAATGGTGGTATTAATAGACTCTTTGACCAAGAAACATAAACATATAAATGTCTTTTAGAGAATTTGAACAAAAATAATATTACTATATTGATTCTTAGTCTATTGATAGAAAGAATGTTAATTATACTTAATATATGAGGAAAATTTTGGGGCTTGGCTCAAGGGAAGTCTTAGGCCATGGCCATAATGGCCTTACCCTTGAGCCGCCCCTGCTTGTAAATAGATTCTAGTAACCAATAACCAGTATCTAGATCAGCCTTATATTGAAACTAATAACTAGAGTGATCTTGTATTGAAACTAGTAACTGGTAACCAATTATTGATCTTTATCACTACTCATTAGTTTGAAACCAATAACCATTTAGTAATTAATAGCCAGTGAAAATAGAAACTTAACCAGTAAGTAAATTAGTTAGTAACTGGTCACCAATAATCAGATAAACCAGTAACCAAATTGATTAGTAGTAACTGAATTAGTTACAAGTCAACGAAAACCTGAGAAACAAGTAAATAATAATTAGATTAGTTATGTTTATCGTATTATTTACTTATCGGTAATTAGAGTAATTAGGAACTAATTGAATAAAAAGGGGGGAAAAAAGAGTAACTCCTCCTATCCATAAGAAGAAGAGAGAGGAAAAAAAAAAAGAAAGAGTTAGTTTTTCCTTTTTTCTAAAAAGAAAAAAAAGGATAAAAATTAAAGAAAAAGAAATTTAAAAATATATAAAAAATAAAAAAAAAAGTAAAAGGAATATAAGAATAAGAATTAGAGAAAAGAATATGGTTCAATGATTATAAAAAAATGAGTATAATATTAAAAAAAAAAAAACGAAACAAAAAATAAAATTAAAACAAAAAAAAGAGAATGAAAACTAATATGTTGGGAATCGAACCAGATAGTGGAAAAACAAAAGAAGACCAAACTATTGGAACAACTATCATTTTCGACAATTTGTCATACCCTTTCATGTATAAAACTGTCAATTAAAAAGAAAATTTTATTTACAAAAGTGCCACCACACTTTTGACTCTTCACTTTTTCAAAAATGCCAATTGTGTGCAGTATAAAAACTAACTACTTTTCTCTACCATATTTTTCTAATTCTTTTCTTATTTTAACGGTAAAATCCTTTCTTATTCTTCTTTATTTTTTTTCTACAGATTGTTAAATATGACCTTAATTTCATCTCGGTTGATTTTTCTTAATGATATGTGAGAGCTAGGAAAAAGTATGTTTTGGTTTGATGGCTATCATGTAGACACATGGAAAACATGAATATCTTTTTTTTTTTTAATAACAATATTAATGTGAATCAGATTCCGTAGGTAATAGCTAACGACAATTTAATTGTCAATCTTTTCTTCTTTTCTTTGATTGTTTGTCATGACTACGTGAACGCATATATATTTAGTTTGCTTATTCCAATTCCATATTTAAAATAAATTTAGAAGAAAAAAATATATTTTCTATTTCATATATATGTAGACTTTGATGAGAAAATTTTTGGAGGACACCATTATTTTTTTTTCAGGTAAAATACGAGAGGACGATACGGCAATTGAATGGTGGAGGGAATTTGTGCTTTTAATAGAATACACGTATTGTTGAAATTCCTGCATGTAAATTAAGATTAAATTGTTGAACATAAACAAGGACAGAAAATAACCTAACACAATCTTAAGATCGTTCATGTCAAACTATTAGGAATCAGTTGTTGAGATTACCAGAGTTCATAGTGAAAAGTGACTAAGGACTTGATCACGAACTCGGAAGTGCAAAATGAGTGACAATCTGAGTGTTAATGCATGGGGACTTCAGCTTCGACAATCGTCTCCCAGTGCCTTAGGGGCGAAGCACGTACGGACCAGATCATCTTGAGTTTTGGTTCAAGAGAGATCTTCTACAGCCAAAATACTCGATGTCTGCTCAATAGATTTCTCTTATAGTGATGGTGACAGAAAGAAGATGGTATGTATTAGAATTGGCATGGGGACCATAACCAAATAATTTATTTTATATATAACTCGATTAGGATATCCATCAATAGATCTAATCGAATATCCACATTGTTAATCTATATTCAGATGAATATTTCTAACTAACTCAATTAAATCACTAAGTAGGGTCCACATAAAAAAAATATGGCAACAATATAATTAAATTAAACATGTGGACCAATAGGATATAAAAATTTCATAACACAAATATGTTCAACTTCAAAGAAAACATGAAAAATATTGGAAAGAAGATTTTCTAATTGACATGTTCACCATTTCTTGTACTTCGATTTAAAGTAAGAAACGAAAATTAAACGTGTCGATTTGTCACCATGCAAGGCAAGCCATGGACGTACAATATCTATTGACATTATCCATATAGAAGATATGAAGTATAAAAGAGCTCTTCAGTTTTTGTTTTTTCTTTTTTTCCCTTTTCTTTATCCGGATAAAAAAGGGCTGTCCGCTCCATATATCTTCTTTACCGTAATGGAAATTCCGGGGCATACGATGGAACCAAAAAAATATAACATTAATTTATTAATTGGACGTGAATAAGAACATTAAAATTAGACCAAGAAAAGAAAATTCAGATAGGACATTTTCACGTCTAGAGAAATTAATACATCAAAGTATATTGGACGACATTATTTGTCCCAAGGGAAACTGTTTTTGCCTTTCCTTACATACAGTTCGCAAATATTCGAAAAGAAAATTTTAAAAAAAGAGACCAAACAATGCATGCATATAAAATGCGTCCCACGAATATCAGTTTGACAAGTATTATATGGAATCCAAATTTATGCCCCTTTTTGAAAATAAGAAAAACAAAATACAAAGGTGACAGGAAAAAGCTAGGGCATCTAAAGATATCAAATTCAACCAAGTTCTAATAAGATATGGACATATGTTCAGCTACATGTTTCAAACAAGAGAAGAATCAGAAAAAGTACAGAATATTATCTGCATGAAATCTTATAATAAGATTTATCAACGGTATAAATTAACGACTAAGGCTATGTTTGGTACATTGTATAAGGACTATGTATTATATTAATTAAATATAATACTGTGTTTGGTTGTGCCTTTGTATTGTATTATTTAATACGACATCAAAATTTAATACAATACGGAGAGTATTATCTAATACAGAATAAAAAGTCTGTATTACACTGTATTATATAATTTTAACTTTAACATATTATTGTACAATACTCACTGTCCTCACTTTTTCTGTTCATAATTTTTCTCTCATCACTTTCTCTCTCACATCACTTTATCCTTTTCAAAAGTGGTATTTTTCTAAATAAATTTTTAAAGTGATATTTTTCTAAATTTATATCTAAAAAGTGATTTTTTCGTAAATAATTTTTTAAAAGTGGTATTTTTAAAAGTGGTATTTTTCTAAATATTTTTTAAAATTAGTATTTTTCTAAGTAAATTTTTAAAAATGGTATTTTTCAAAATTAACTTTTTGATACAACATCTTAATACAAGTGCAAAACCAAATATAGTATTGTAATAGAATAATACAATATAATACAATCCAATATAATACATCACAATACAATACAATACAATACGGCGCACCAAACATGGCCTAATTGTCTCCAATAGTCCTTGAACTTTCATTTTCTTATTCCAATCTCCTTATAATTTTCTCGGAAAAATTAATACGAGATTCTCTTTTTTGAATTTTTAACCGAAAATTTTGGAAATTTTGGATTCTAAATTGAACACCTTCCAAATCTTAGTAGTGTTAACCATTTGGACGAAATGTCACATAAAAAATAAATTCAGAAACCAATTAGGCAATTTGTTTTTTTTTCAAAGACCAAAATGTCACAATTTAAAATTTTCAGGGACCATTGTATCAATATCCCAGAATTAAATACTAATTATAAAGTCTTAATTGTGTAGTTGCATTGGATGAGCATAGAACTACAAACAGCTTAATTGGCGGGTGGTAAACCCACTTGTTACTCTTGCAAGATCAAGTTGTGGGTTTGATGCTTATAAGATTGTAGCAGTGGCATAGTACATGGGTAATTTATCAAAGATAAATATAATAATCCATATATCATGCGGGCTAAACGATAAGGCAAAGTCACCTTATGTATAGTTATTTGGGTTAGACACTTACTCTAAATATCCATTTTTATTCAAAAAAAAAAATGAAAAAGAAAGTTTTTGACACGTTTGGCCTATACCTGAATTTTTCGTGAATCAATGTGGTTCCTAAAAATTTTTAAATTTAAAGACATTATAATCACAAAAGAAATTTCAAGGACCATTTTTCTAATTCACGAAAAATTCTAGGGAAAAATAATGTAAAATATGGATGAACATAGATGTTATATTATAGGTGCGTATTATATATATATATATATAAAAACATTATAATATCTCTAGTTGAGAAAAGAAAGATTTGTTACTCATAGGTCATGACTCATGAGTCGTGAGTCATTGAGTCATGACATGAATACTACTCCTCGATATCGATCGTATTGATCATGTTCAAAAAGAGAAATGAAGTTGACACGAGAGGAGGATAGGAGGCCAAGCCCCTCCATTATTAAGATTCCTTTCGGACTCTTCTTGGGAAGCGTGTGCTCCTCTCATGCCTTGAGGGGCCCCACACCGACCCTACACCCATTGGGCCCCACATGCGAGGCTCACCCCCAATTTCCTCTCCTTCATTGCACGCCCCATCAGGGTCTATAAATTCAGCACCAAATTTCAAAAGTTGGAGACATAACCAAAGGCCAAAGATATAAGAAAAACCTCTCCTAGCTAATTAGCTCTCTCAAAGTTATCGTTAAATCTCCTTAGCTCAATCACCATGTCTGACAAGTGCGGCAGCTGCAACTGTGCTGACAAGAGCCAGTGCGTGTAAGTACCGTTTCGAGATTTTTTGACATATATATATATATAATGATATTCATAGCATATTATCGTACGGTATAGTTCTAATTATATATGTTTAGTCGCAGGGGTAATGATTTCGCAATACTTTTCTTATATATGCATGATTGTGTACGTGTGTATTATATGTACATGTTCATGTAAACTATTTCCTTAATAATTTGTATTACTAGAAGTTATGGACCTCATATATATATTGATTTCTATAGTTGTAAGTATAGATATATGTTGACTATATTTCACTTTGTTATGGTTTTGATACGTTATATATCATGTTCTTTTGATTCCAAAGTACAGAGATACAATTGACAAAGTTTGCAACTTGGTTAGTGTTGTACATGTATATATAGTTATAGCACGTATATATGCAGCGTCATATCACGTATGCTGAGTACTTCTATGATTTCTTGGCGCAAATTAATCAATTGTTCTGGTTTGTTTTCTGATACTATTTTAATAAGTTTGCAAGAAGTTACTGTTTTGAGACAATTAATCTTATAACAGTGAGCGTATATATATGGCACCAATCCAGTAGGTATTTTTTTTTTTTTTTACCTATGCATAAGTATTAATTTGGCTAATGAAATTTTTTTTGCATATTTTTTTATACTAAAAAGTAAGAGAGAGAAACAGTATTAAAGATGCACGTCTTTTTATGCATATCATTATAGCCGTTGGATCACCATTAGATGATGATCCAATGGCTAAAAAAAAAATATCTACACATAAAGAAGAAAAAAAATACATATTGAATTGGCAACCATATATATATGTTATATATATAATATGTGGCGTCTGTATACTGTGTCATATTACTGGCTGAGAAGTTGGATTAGTATTATATTGGTTGCCTAGTCACTAATGTTATAGCATGGCCTTGTGATTTCAGGAAGAAGGGAAGCAGCTACAGTCTCGTCATTGTTGAGACTGAGAAGAGGTAACATAAACATACTTTCTTATATAATTCAAAAATAGATAACATAATTAAACATAAAAACTAGACCCTATATTTGCATGCATCCGGCGGAGATATGTGCATGCATGATATATATGCAACTATGAAACGAGATATCCTTATCGTTATATGATATAATATTATATTGTAGCAAAGCAAATATAAACATAATATATGTGTATTTATATTCACCTATAGTCTTAAGTGTCATGTACGCATACACATAAAATTAATTTATTTCCTACAAATATATGCCGTTCAACATATCTTATTGCTAATTTGTTGCAGCTACATGGATGCCGTTGTTATGGATGCTCCGGCGGCCGAGCACAACGGCAAGTGCAAGTGCGGCACTTCCTGCTCTTGCGTGAACTGCACGTGCGGTCATTAAGCACCACAATTACAGTGATATATAACCAGTTTTAATTATGTTTGAATAATGTAACAGTGCTGAACTGTGTTTTAAATTATGACATATAGTTGTGTGTGTTAATGTGTCTTCATGAGTACTCTTGAAGATGTCTCTGTCGTCAGTCGTTGTTGTGTTTCTGTCCTCGTTGTTCATCATGTACTACATGGCCATCTCCGTGGCCTATACTAGTGTTGTTTAATTAACGTCCTTTTAGTATAATTGCCCTGCTCATAATTTCTTTTTTAATGTCATTTGTCTTTTCTTCTCTTTTATGACATTAGAACCTCTTCATGAGAAAATTTATTGAAGACTAGAAAATATAAATTACATAGACAGGGGAGGACATAAAACCAAGCCCCTTAAATTATTGTACAACATTATTAAGAGAAAACAACTTATAAGAAATTCATATAATATAAAAAACATGTATATATTCCCAAAAACTGCATCCTAGAAGCTGAAGCTGATCATTCAAACCTTGTTAGCTTGATCTTTTGATCCTTTCTTTTCAAAAACAAAAAAGAAAAATGGCATAACAGAGGGGACAAAGTCGATAAATTAAACTACCCACTTCAACTTGCAAAATTGTGAAGCTTTTAATTGTAAGAAGACATAATTTTTTTCCACTTTAGTTTTAGTATTGGCTAGGCCTAAGAACTTGTGGAAGAAGATTTTGCTTTTGGAACTTTATTATATCTGGTTATCTGTTATTGGTCATGATGAAGTAACCAAATCAGATATTAGAGGTATATAACTTAAGAGTCTTAATATCAAAATAAGGTTGCTTAAGATAGAGTGAGAAATTAATTTGCATGGTCCCATTAATCCAATAAGAATGCCTTAAGTTCCCTCAAAAAAAATAAAATATAAAAAACCTCTTTTAAGAAGGGATTGTGTTCCTGAGGCGTTGTTATATACTGGTCATCCTGCTTTTGGGTCAATTTAGTACCCATTTGAGGACCAAAATGGAAATTGGAGCTGGAACTTGTGGGGTATGAAAGTCTCGATGGCTTTGATCCAACAGTTGAGGATGAGTTTATGTAGAATGTGATTCTGTCCTCACACGGACGGTAGCTTCACTTTTTTAAATCTTGAAAATTCCGCGTGGACTCCTAGAATTGCATGGATGACTAATCGTCTAATCTTTATGAGATGGACCCGAGCGTGAATTTATCATGATCCATCTGGTAATACATTAAAAGTGACAATTGAGAGAAAAAGAATTAGAAAAAGAATTAGTGATGGGTCCTACAATTATAATTATGTGTTGATAACAACAATTTAACAGGTGAATCGTGCTAAAGCTCATTCTTAAGAAGTTGGTTTTGCTCACTGTTTCTTAGAAAACACTTCAAGATAGATTGGTAAACGGTAAACACAAGGACTTAAAACCACAGCAAGTTTTAAATGCCAATCAATTAAGAATCATATTGGATATTTTTCCCATGCCATTCAGGATAACATTGCTAAAAGAGGGAGCTGGTGTTTTGTGATATAGATTCGGATCAAACCCTACTCTTTGTAGCATCCCAATAGATTTTATTTTTCCTCTAATGTACCGGAGGCTTCCATTTATAGTTCATTGTTATGAATCTTCAAAACCATTCATAAAACCATATTGACTACAGATGACACAACTCAAAACTATGTCGTAAAATTTGGAAGACTGCTACTTCGATTTTTTAACGTTGTATCAGAATTGTAACAGAAACTGAGACCATCTAATTCAAAATTTCAATGTATACTTAATCATTCCCTTCATAGAAGAGAAGTAAAAGTAAAACTAAGACAACCAACATGACAGAAAACACAAGTAAATAAACATATGAATGGAATCTAATAGGCGAGAGAATCTGTCCATTCTCGCATTATTCTTGTACTATGAGATATCATCCTGTATGTGCTATCCTAAAACAAATAGTTTGTATGCAAAATTTGTCAAATCCTTTTATTGTGTAACTCAGCCATATTCATACATAGCTCTAAACATTAAAGCCTTCGGCCCGGAGACACTTAAGATGAGCCTCAATCCATTTTCCACAAGCTTCTTCCCCATGTTCCACAATGCATTCGTCTCTCAGCTTCTTAGTATCCGGGCAAGCACAGCAAATCTTCTTCTTTGGCTTTGTTTCCGGTCCAGGCTTATTGATAGGTGATCCATGGTTTTTCTGAGAACCTAACAAAGCTAAAGTAGATGAAGTATTGTCCGTTGGCAGCCCACCCATGTTAGAAGCCCTTGGAGAAAGAAATCAAACACTGAAGACAAAAAAGACAGAAGACTAAGTAACATAAAATAATAAGCGCTTTGCAGTCCATGGACCAAACTTGTTCAAGAAATTTCCAAAGAAAATGGACAAGCAAAAATGCAGATCAGAAGTATCGTAGTTTCATTCTATGCTTATAGTTTAGAGTCATTAGTGTTAGAATCATTAAGGGTCGACGTTTATATAAAAATAGCATATAGAATGTGTCTAAACAAATAGAAAGATGAAAACAGATCAATGGGTGTACCAGGAAGGACATGTTCTATCAGACCAAAAACTAGTTCACAGCGTAATAGCTTACAAAAGCCAAATTTCCAATAACGTACAGATGCGCAAAGAAAAAAGGTATAAATATGAAATAATTGCCGAGAAAAGCATTATAGCTGGTGTGACAAATAAAACAAAACAATAACAAGAACAAAAAGAAAAACAAATTGAAAACTGATGACAAAAGGTAATCATGGAAATAAGGGTGAACTCAACTAAAATGTAACTCCAAGTAGTTGAATTCAGGCCACGTTTACTAATCCGGAAAATAAGAGAAACATTTCTATTTCTCTTAGGAAACAAACATTTAATCCTTGCCTTATTCCATCTCATTCCTCTT
The DNA here is from genome assembly GCA_002914845.1 of Trema orientale. Lineage (NCBI taxonomy): Eukaryota > Viridiplantae > Streptophyta > Magnoliopsida > Rosales > Cannabaceae > Trema > Trema orientale. The sequence goes on along the minus strand of JXTC01000076.1, from coordinate 233,299 downwards.
CAAAATCTTTTTTATTACGATTTTTTTCGTTAAGGATTATTAGACATTCCCTTACGATTAATTTAAAAAAAAAAAAGAGAGAGAGAGAGAGAGAACAAGTAACCAACTTCGAAAATTCATTAGAGAGTTTAACCAAGTTGAATGATGATACTCTCAAGCAAAAGAACTTTCCCAGAACTCCAGTGGAAGCCCATAAAATAAAAGCATATCAGCATAGAAGAAGTAATAGCCAAACGGCCTATCTCGCTACCACTTGGTAATCAACTAGACGTGTTCTCTCTAAACTCTTTTGGGCTTTCTATCAAACACATGGCGGGTGTGTATTTAGGAAAAGGAAACAAGCTCAGCTCGACCATACAAGAAAACATATTTTGAAAACCCCCCCTCCCCTCTCCAAAAAAAAAAAAAAGGCAAAAGAACCCATTGATCTATATGAAAAAAGCTATAAATGAAGTAGTTTAAACCATATTATTTTACAGAAATTTTGAAAGCAAAAGATCAGAATCACAAAACACACATAAACACATTCATAATATGCTTCTAAAGAAATAAAGTGAAAATTCATCATTCATGAAGAAAGAAAAATATAATAAACTAACTAAGAAATATTAAAAAGAAAAACTGAAGAGAGAATTGGAGTAGAATAAGTTACCGTTCAAAGGGACGGCCGAGGGAGAATACACAGGGTTTGGTTGTGTGATGAAGACAGACTAGTCAAAGTTTTGAAGTTTAAGACCTCATTCACTTTTGGGAACTTCTTTTAAGGTCCATAATGGGCCGCGTTTCAGGCCTACGTATTTGTGGGCTCATTTTGGACTTTTCAATAATATGACTTCAGGCCACGCTTACTAACCCATCCACGGGGGAATGAATAGAATCAGAATAAGAATGGAGGTGAATAAAAATTAAAAAGTGGAAAATACTAGAATTTTTTTTTAATATATAATTAGTTAGTATGTAGACACATTAAAAAAAAAATTCATTCTCATTTTTTTTCTCTATTACAGATTAGTAAAAATACCCTTCGTATATTTATGGTTGATGTCATTTTTTCTTAATCCTTTATTAAAAAAATGTCGGTGTTTTAGTTTTAATAGCAATATATCTTTTTTCTCTATGGATTTTTTTTTTTTTGAAATGTAAGGAATTATTATTCAATATTTTGCATTTTGATTGTTCGTTCAGTTTATAACGTATGTTAAAGTGATTTTCAAATTTAAAACTTGTAACAAATATATACTCTTTCAGGATCAAACACTTATTTTAATCATTGAGTTTACCAAATAGCATTTTAAACTTTAAATGTATATAATTTAAAAGTAATTGAAAAAGCTTATCTAAAATTAATAACTAAATTAATAAATATTCAAAAACTTCTAAGCTTTTTCAAGTTTTTAATTCAATTTTGTTGTATATGTTATTTTTAGTTATTAGTTTTAATTAATTTTAACATTTATTTATTTTAAATATATATACCTTTAAAGTCCAAAGGAGTATTTTGGTTAACCCAATTGGTGTACAAGATTTAAATCTAAAGATTGATGTTGATAATAGTTAAAACGTAATGTACAATTTACAAACTGAACTAGTCAAAATGTAATTATATGTGTGAGTAAAGCAAACGGAACCACGGGCCGCCATCTTATGAAAAATACAGATTTCAAAAAATTTTAAGAGGGATATTAATTATGTTGAGTAAAGACCATTTATTAATTTGGTGGGGACAAATAAAACATTTTTTTTTATTTTTGCTGAGAACCCAATAATATGCTTTAGAGACTTATTCTTTTTTGTTGAATTTTGAGAATTGTTTTCAAGAAAATATATTTAACAAATTAAATTCTCTTTCACTATGATCCTCTAACTTTTTATTGATATTTGATATACATTCATCTCACTGTATTTATAATTTTGCAAATGATAGCATTACTGTATTATTGAGAGAAAATAAAAGAATTCCAATAATAGGATAGTTTGAGTCTTTTCAATTAGATTTAGCACTAGCCACTAAAGAATACATGGAGAGAGTTTTATTGAAACCATCTCAGTTTGATAACGAGTTTATCTCTCTTAGCATCTGACACACTCGAGATTTATTTATTAATCTCTAAACATTAGGCTTTGTTTGGTAAGAGAGCTGACACACTCGAGATTTATTTATTAATCTCTAAACATTAGGCTTTGTTTGGTAAGAGAGATGAGTAAAAGGATGAAGATGTTAGAGGGAGAGGAGTAGATCTTTCTTTATTTGGTGGGAGGGAGAGGAGAAGTGGAGAGGAGAAGTTTCCTTCCGGGCTAAGAATATCTCATCTTTCCAACTTTGGAAGAATCGGAGAAAAATAAAGTTAAAAAAAAAAGAGATTGACATATATACTCTATAAAATAATTATTTAAATAATTATAAAATGAGTATTATAATAATTTCATAAATAAATATTTTCCATCATTCTCACCAAACTAAATAGGAAATTATCACTCTCATCTCCCTCTTTTACATTCTCTATCCTTCCTTAATTCCTCCTACCTTCCTATTCTCCCTTCCTCTACCAAACATAGCCTAAAGCAGCCCTACCCCTCATTTGTAACTCCAAGGCCACAAAGATAAAATAGAAAATTATCGCTCTCATCTTCCTTCTTTATATTCTCCATCCTTTCTTAATTCCTCATTCTTCTTACTCTCTCTTCCTCCTACCAAACATTTCCTCCTACCAAACATAGCCTAAGGCAGCCCTACCCCTCATTTGTAATTCCAAGGCCACAAAGCAGACAATGGAATTGCAGTAGAAGCATCTAAGACCCCAGCCCCCATGCGATACCAAATTCAGTCACAGACCTCCAAAGTCCATACGTCTATTAATATTGCCCGAATAAAGGAAACGGCCAGCGAAATAAAATATTTCAATCCAAAATGAATGTAAAATGCCAGGAGGTGTCAGTTTTTTTTATTGTAAAGATGAAATAACACCTCAAATAGAACCCTGTGTATTAAATTATTTATAAAAAATATGACACCTCATGGGCACCTTAGGATCATGTTATAAATTTAGAATGTAAACCCCACTATAGGATCATGTTATAGTACAAGTTATGGGACTCATGACATGAACAGATTCACCATTGGCCTCAAAACTATTTCCATTGAGCAGACAAAAAAATGATATGATTTCTTCACATCCAGTCCTAACAGCCGACAAAAGCTGCCACCGATTGAAATGTTAGGTTGGCCAAATCTGTACTTTACAAAAAGCCAAAGAAACTTCCTGTGTCTGCATCAACTTGTGAATTTCATAATGCAAACTTGTGAAATATTATCAAAAAGCAAACTTTGAGAACTTCACAGGGGAAAAATGCGAACTTGTCTAAGATCCTCAGCTTACTTAGCTTAGCATCCTGAAAAAGGCAGCCAGAAGTTCTAAGGACATGTTGAGTTCACAAAATCTAAGGCACTCAGTGCAATTCCATGGTTCATTAAAGGAATTCATTTAACACGATTTACAAATGTATTCAATGCTTATATCACCTCCGATCATTTTGCATCAGAAATTGTTACATAAAACTGTGTAAGACTCCTAATCTGTGGGTTCTAGAATTGACATGGGGATTATTAAAAACACCCGATTCACCAATGTTATTGACCACAATATATCTAGTACCGGTGATCATCGTCAGGTTAATACATATCTGTGCTCATATGTGAAACCGTAAATGGTTAAAAGCCAATGATGGTAATTTTACAATGAGGAAGACAGTAGCTCTGCTCTTCTCCTCATTCCATATTCCACAACTCAAAGTAAATACACACACAACAAGTTACATGTAAAAACATCTGAACAGCAGTTTGCTGCAAACTGAAACTATCAACCACAATGTGGGAAGTTTAAACGTAAGATGCCTAACCCATCTTCTCTCACCACAATTTTACTAAGTTGTAATGCTTGATCCAGAAAAGTTGGAAAAGACTACAAGTATTAAGCAAACTCCTTAAGCAAAAAGAAAAGTGCCAATCAAAACTAAGCAATGTCACTCAGTTAAAAACAAATGCATTGTCATGTCAATCAGGCCAGAGAAACTTTAACCAAGACACAGCTTTAAATCAATGAACAAAGATGCCATTCGATCACGGAAAATAACACTCTACATTTCTATTGTATGATGTGTGTCAAAGCTGCAAGTATACTACAAATGTAACGAAAAGAAAGTTCACATGTTTCTCACAATTTGAATGAACATTTAACGTATGACCTGAGGAAATTTACAAGAACGGGGTATTCAGATTAAGCAAACAGACCAACTCAAGATCCTACTTTCATTTTTCAGATCCCAGCTCCTTCAAGATTTACGAGATAAAGACAAATAAACTAACCCGGAATTTGATATTTTCTTCAAATGCATCTTCTTCAATCGTTACTTACAGCATAAAGCAAGAAATCCCTTTTGCAGAATTAACCACCAAATTTTGCACAGCTGAGGGACCAAATTAGAAGAGTTCCAAACAAGAGTTTACCTTCCTCCTCAAAATTGATCGTCTTTGCTTTATAGCTAAGTAAATGCAGTTTCCCCTACTAATCATATTTTTCTCTCCATGAGTAAACAAGAAGGAAAATCCATGAAAATGCTAATGTAATATCCCCAGCAACCTGCCTCGGCCAATCACGAGCGAGGTCTTCAAGTTTTCTCTCAAAGTAAACTCTCCAAATAGCCATGGCAATGTGAAGCAATACACACCCTTTAGCAAAGAAGCTCTGAAACTCTCTGTCTCTAACAAAAGCCACCATCAACAGTATGAAACCAACAGCAAATAGAAGCAAACCCGAAAATGAATCGGAGGTCCGGATCAAAAGCTGATCTTGGGGCGTTGACCCTTGAAGCTTTATAGCAGTCTCTAATCCGTGGCCAAACACAGCGAACTCGTTAGCATAGAACATCATCAGAACTCCACAAGTCAAAGCTATAAAAGAGTGGAGAACACAAAGGAGGAAAAACCCAGATAAACCCATCAAGTAAAATCCTTTCTTTCTTTCTCCCTCTTCAGAAAAATTTGAGCTTTGATTCTAACTCATCTTCTTCCCACTCTGTCAAACGATTTGTTCAAATACAAGCTTCTACAGCAAAATATTTATCTGAAAATTAAAAGGGCCTGCTCCTGTGACTATTCAGGACATATGCTGTACTGCTCATACATTAAAAATTTCAAAAATAAAAATAAAAAATCATTGGCTGAAAAATCCTAAACCCTGAATTTTTTTTTTAGGCAAATGGGCAGGAACCCAATTACTTGGATTCTATTTACAATTGAAATAAAACCCAGATGAACCTAATGATCAGAACTTAAGATCTTGTCCTCCAACCCAATAAGGTCTTGATTAAAGAATCAAGGTTTAAATAGAGGAGGGGATAAGAGTGAAGAAAGAAAGCCCATTGAACCCCACCCTTCACTTTTTTTTGTTTTGTTTTGTTTCATTGTCAAAGGAAAACCAAGGATCCAAGACCAAGAGAGGGCATCCCTATGGCTGAGACATTGTAAAGAAACAAAACTGGGGAAGGGTTTTTCAAAGGAAGGGAGAAAAATGAAAGCTTTTGAGGAAATTGGTGGGAGTGTGATTTCAGCGACATCAATGCTTTTGTTGGAGGAACTTTTTATTTGTATGAAGTTGGGTCTGAGATTTTAGCCACAAAAAAAAAAAAAAAAGAAATCCTTGGGTTTGAGAAAGATGGTCATGGAGATTGAGATTTGATATAATAATAAAACTAAACTATTTAAGGGGCATAGAGATTGCTTCCCCTATACATACTCCCAACACCCACCACACCATGCAGAAAATGCCATGCTTTTTTCTGGTTACTTCCTAGCTTGTTCTGCTAACCAATTGAAAACTTTGTGGGTCTTTACTAATGGGTTCCCATTCTTTTTTCTTCTTCTTCTTTTTTTTTTTTTGGGTTAAAACCATACTGTTTGGGAAACATGTAGGGCTGCACTTTACTATCCCCCAGATCAGTTTTTAAGTCAATCTAAAGGTGGTCAGTTTTGATTCATGGACTTGATAATTGATATGGGTTCTTCTTTGAGTGACTTTCCAAACCAAAAAGTTCGTTCATGTCTTTAATTTGGAGCTTTTAGGGTTGATATACAATAAAAATTTACAAACTTGTTTAAGTGACTATTGGTTACGGAGTCACCAATTTGCAATTTAACAAGGCCTTCTCTATTTGAATAACCATCGTATGACCTTAATTAAAACAAAGAGTAGACAAAAGAAAGAGTTCCTCTTTGAGCTTTTGTAGTTTTGTTTATCTATTCAAAGCTAAACCCTCTTTTGCACTTTGTGGAGGTAGAGCTGGTAGTAAGAGAACTTTTCTGTCTCTTTTTTTTTTTTTTATGAGAAAGATAGTGAGGAAACTTTCATAAGTACAAATATTTGAGAAAATTAAATAGACTTCATTGAGGAGTCGTGGAGAGAGGGCTGCCATATCTTTTAAAAAATTACTTCAAGTGTTAAAATAAAAGGGCGAGGCATAAAATGGCAAAACCAAAATTAAATATGAAAATCAGATACGTAATGTTAGCCATGAATCAGATTCAGAAGAAATAAATTTTAAATACAACCAAATCGAATCGAATAAGACTCATACCAGACTGTGCACTAACCTTACTACTAGACTCTCACACATAGCAAAAGTGTTAAAGAAAGTAGAAACATTGCTCCACGATTTTCTCCAAATTCAAAGTTGCTTTCTATTTTGGGGGTCAAATTTTCATACTCCTTTACTGAATTTTAGGAACGTGGGTCCGATATGTAACACCGATGATAATGATAATAATATTAGTAATAAAGCAACAATATTGGTATATTTTAGTATATAACAAGCTGTATTAGCTTTGTTCTGTACGCCAACAGAATGACAAGTATACATATTATACTCTTATTAACTATTATTATATGATGAGGTATGTTGAGGCTTTCAAAGGGGAAACAACAAAAGCTATCATTGCGAGGTCACAACTCACCGCTCACTCACCACCACACTTACAGGCTGTTTAGTCTCTTTCTTTTTTTTTTTTTTATTCGCAAGGAGGCTGGTTGAGAGTCATATATCTTGTGATTGTGTTGGATCGTCCCCTTGAATTTATGAGGCGCATGTCATATTTTCCAACAAAGCCGCCTATTATTTCCAATATGCGATCACATGGACGTTTGAGAAGTTTGGAATTAAAAAAAAAAAAAAAAGAGAGAGAGAATACATATATATGTAATATATAAATTATGACACAACAGTTTAGATTCCGGTTATAAGCTCAATATTTATTTGATCTTTAATTTGACACCATGGTTAGACCACTTGAACTTAAGCTCAATTGAGTAAAAAGTCATTCATCCCACTTGTGAAGTTTGATCGTGTATAGAAGTTTGAAATGTCAAACTCAACTGCATCAGTTATATATTGCAAATATAGATATTCGATGAGTTTCATATATAAGGTAGTGTCTAACTAATTAATCCACTGACATACTATATGGAAGTCCCCCAACTTCTAGGCACTTCAAAATTCCCACTTGTAAAGAAATCTCTTCGGTGGAAGACCGAATTTTTCACCTTTATCCTTTCACTTTTGAAGTTCCATATTTTAAAATTTCAACTACCTAAAAGTAGGAAAGAGGCTCATTACTAAGGCTTAGATCATAGGCCAGTTAAAAGCTGCAGAATGAACTTATATTTATAACTCTATTTCTTTTTCTAATTCCATTTATGCATATGGATAATTAGGAGTTTCTCAAGGGTAGACATTGTACAAAGGAGAGCAAAACAATCATACGTTAGAACCCTTTTTCCTTCCTCTTAAAAACTTTGAGTTTTAAGAACAGAAATTAATGTGCCTATCCTGGAAGATGAGTTACCATACAATCTCATTACTTGCTTTGATATAGCATTTTAAGCATTATTTATATCTTAAATATGAATTTTGTGCTACTGTAAATATAAATTCACATATATGTAGAATATATATCTATATATATATGGGTAACAGGTTTTTTTTTTTTTTACTTATTTATAGATATTGTTTTTTGAACTGTTAGATTATTATATAAGGACTACAATGATATACATAAAAAGACATGCATCATTAATATTCTTTTTCTCTCTACAATAATGCTCTTTTTACCATTATTTATCTCCTATGTGTGTGTAGGCAGAGACACACAGGATCACATAGGAACATGAGAGGAAAAATGACAGAAGCTCGGACTGAACTTACTGAGGATAAACACACACATACGAGATAACATAAGAAACAGAGGAGAAATGGAAAAAAGCTTGAATTGAACTTATTGAGGATAAGGGTATTTACAGCAAAATTGAATATATATCAACAATTCCCAAGAAAAAAATTAGAACTGTATCTTTCCTTCCCTTTTCTGCACAGATTTTACCATGTGTTCCTATGTGGTGATTTAAATGAGAATAAATGGGAAAAGTTACCTTTTTCTGTCAGTCAAAGGGAGAGAGGGAATCAATTAAAGGAAACAATTAGAATGAGTAACTGTATCTACCACCGGCAGTTACCTTCCGATGACGCTTCGAACCAGATTTCCTTTCTCTTCCACGCCGAGTAAAAGCCTTCTTACCTATCGGTGCCCTTCCATTTGTATTTCCATCAGAGGGAACTGGTTTGAAATGCCTCGCTGCAGGAGGAGGCATCTGCTCCAGTAACTCTCTGTGGTATTTCTGCAAATAAACGCTTCAAACATTCAGATATACGAAATATATATTATTAGCAAAGAAATAAAGAACAGAAACTATAGGACCAAATTCAGTATGTATACTATGTGACTTATTCGTTGGGCCACGGGGATCCCACTGAACTTATTAGAGGCCTCTGTGGCCAAAGTGATTCAGGCTCGTTCGTGTAATGCATACATTTCAAAAAATGGATTTAGCAAACTAATTCCATTCATCATTTCAAAGAACAATGGAAATGACCTGTATGCTCCATTGATCAATTCACAAAAGTAAAAATGGAAGTGACTTTATGCTCCATTGATCAATTCACAAAAGTAAACTTTCACAAATAGCAATAATATCTCAATAGTGCTTCTAATACCCCTGAGATAGCTAATGGCTTGATGAAGCAATGTAACAGAACCTTTCAAATTGTTCAAAAACAAGCCTAGACATGTCTTTTCTATAAGATACGAACTTTAACCCTGGACAACTGACACACACACACTCACCCACCCAGCTACTTGAGCTAGCCTCAAGTGGCAGTCTTGACAGAGTATTTGAAGAACAGGTATACAGAATATTTAGTGCAAAGGTTTTAAATAAGTTTTGCCATACAACAGATAACGATTAGTAAGTATTCGCACCTGTATTACAAAATTACGCCTTTCACAATCCAGAAACATATTGACACTCCAACCCACTTTTTCCATTAATTTATCCCTCACTGTGGAGAAGCTTAACTGATCCCTGGAAGTAAAACGATCAACTTCATTGAACCATAGACATGTAAACAAATTGGTGATAGGAATATGCTCTCTTATAATAGCACAACCTTCAGGAACATCTGCAGAAAGTCAAAGCAGCTAAAACATGTAAACACACGTGCAGAGATATTCAAACGCCGAAGTCATAATATCAATGCGTTTATATGTTAAACACAAACCTACCACTAGTTATAGGAAGCTTAGCTTTAGAATAAGGTTTTAAACCCTCTTTTCTATAAAACTCAATCTGCCTATCAATGGAAGCATTATCATACTTTCCAGCAGCTTTATTAGCTTCCGCCTCCTCAAAGACATCATAGCGCCTATAATGCCTTGAGATTGCAAAAGTTGCATTGTGGCGCCACAAGAACCTGAATGACATTAGGGTTAAACAAGATATGTGTTAAACTTAAATCAAATTTCTTTCTTAAACTTAAATCAAATTTCTTTCATACACGCAATGTGCATGATGCCAGAATGATAAGCATTTGCTTTGAATTATTAATACTAAAACAGAATAAAACTAAAATAAGTAGAAACAAAAATTTGCATATTTTTCTCTTCAAAAAAATGTCCCTTCAATCTTAAAATCAATAGACATTTCTGTCTGGACTGTCTCCAAGGTACTAGAAAGAGCAACAAAGCCACCAAGAACCATAATACATGTTAATCTCAAAACAAAAAGGAAAACAAAACAAAAGTCAAAACAAAAAGTGTTAATATAACAGTTCATATTTCACTGGAAAGGTAAATTAAGCTTCATGTTCAACCTGCTCACAGTCTAGATTTTTGAAAAACCCTCCTACCCAGGTTCTGAAAAATAGCATTAGCTCTAATTTGCAAGAATTTTTTTTTGCGGATACAAGGTTGGTTAAAAAATAGCCTACCCAAGTTGCTAGCGAAACAAAGACAATATAAAAGAGGTTGTTTGTTGAACCTTCAATTTCAGAACTGTTATTTCTTGGCCATTCCTACAATAGAAATAATTGTGCCTGAACTGGTTTAACGAAAACACTAACCCTATAGTCCCCATGAAACTTCTAAGGGCATCCACAGAGCATAAAAGTCCAAAAGAAGCAGAAGACGTAAGTCTACCTCTCAAGAACTTGATAAGGATCCACTACAAGCTGGAGCTTTCCATCAATCCATATGGAATATCGGACATTGGGGAAAAGCCTGTGCAGAAGAAGCTTTGGTATCTGCACAAGTATATGCTAAATCATCATTCATCAATACTTCTACCAAAACTCCTCAGTTTTTCAAAAATCAACTCCACCAATGACTAACCTTTCCATTACGTCTTGAATCATTGTATGGAATATTACGAACCACAATTATTCTCCACATTCCGATCCACTTACCGGATACTAAGACACTGGAATTCTTTAAATAAGCTTCTGTCTCTTCATCAATAAACATGTAGAAGGGAATGTTTTTTCTTGCCAAGTCACTGACATTCTTCGGTTGTTGTATTATGTCATAATTTCCTAGAAAAGGTGTGATCATGAGGAAAAGCAAAAAAACATGATTAAAAGCAATAAAATTTGTACATTTTCCCAGGCTCAGAATTACCAAATATAGCTGATGCAACAATGACCTCGTGGGACTGCTCCAACTCTGCAAGGTCAGCTTCATCAATATCAAATCCAGTCTGGTAACCAGGCTTAGTTCCTTTGACAAATCTGACAGAAAAAAATAAATAAAAAACAAATAAAATAAAATACATAACAACAGCATAACACAGGAAAGATTAATATATGATGTATCCATATAAATTTTTTAGAGTCCAAACTCCAATCTATTTTCATAACTTATTACTGAATCCAAGAAAAGCAAACGACAAGAATAAAACATACCCACAGTGCACTTTCATAGACTCCTTTACATCAAAGGAATCATCCCTCTGCGTTAGTGAAGGGTATCCACCAAATTCAGAGCCTCCAAAAAGTTCAGTTCTAGTTGGATTCTCGTCAAGTATATATGTCAAACTTTGGACCACAGGTGATACTGATGGGGAGCTTGGCATCATAGCTACAGCCTGCTCCACAGGAAGATAACAAACTGGACATGCTGAAAGAAACAAGCAGCACAGAATTAATGAGACCATTTGTAGGATGTATTTTATGTCCCATTGATGTTAATAAATTCTTACATTAGTGTCAAGATGATGTTAAACATTATAAGAATGTATATAAAGATTACAGTTCTTAACCACTCAATGGAATTGAAGAAAAAGAAAAAAACTTCAAATGTCAGTGAAAATTAAGAAAAGGGACTCACGGCGTGGTCCAATCCTTTTTGGATTAGCTGGAGGAGGAGGAGGGAACGCAAACTTTTCACATTGATGAACAGAAGGAAAAGCTTTTACAGGAACTCTGACTGTAGAAAGCTTTGGGTGAAAATGATGGCGGTGATGAGGAAAAAACATGTGGCTAGTTCTATCACTTCTTGTCCTGATCTTCAATTTAGTGGAACTCTCATCGTCACGGTATTCTTTCAATCCCGGGAAAGTTCTGGAATTACCAGGCATTCCCTTGCCAGTAGTTATGACATTTTCTATATGTAGAGTGACGTTCACATTAGTGTTTTCTGGTACATCATTACAGCCACAGGGAAAACCAACCATGAGAAAAATAAGCTATTATGCTATTTCCTTCCATTAAATGAAAAGTGCAACAAGTAATAACCAAAATTTACAAATTAAATGGTGCGAAGAACATGCTTAGCAATTAGAATCAAGCCAAGGCATTAGCTTCAAACAACATATCCATGCAGGCAAGAGCAGATGCAAAGAGGTCAGCTCAACCAGATGGTATCATTTTTTAAAGTACCAAAAACATGAATCATCTTCCTAGATACATAGTCTATCACATCCCACAACAAGGAGACACCTCAGTTGCTGAGTCAAAAAAGAAATATAAGGTTTTAAAGATTCAGCAGTTGTACCACATAAACTGCTCTAAACATAGGACAAGGAGTAGTGAACAATTCTAAGCATTTTCAAATCACAGGGATCAATTCCATTGCCAAAAAAGAATATGATGAAGAAAAACAAACCTTTACTAACTGTGAAGGAACCAGATATAAAAACAAAAAGAGCAAGGATGACCAAAAGGAGCATAGCCACCTTCCTCCGACCGAAGAATCGACAGAGCAAAGGCAGAAGCTTTTCCTTCTCCCTTGAACTCGAAAGAAGCAGCTTCGAAGACTTGCGCACTATCATTGGTGTTGACTGAAAAATCAAAAGACCTTTGTGTTGCTGCAATGATCCATAACACACCTTACGCAAATCTAGTGACCCTCCAGCCACTGTTTCCTTCAAAATATATATATATCTGTTTCAAACTAATTACAATGATTTTCCAAACCGATAACACATATATATGTATTTATAAATCCCAAAATCTACTAACTATAATTCAACCACAACCCGCGATTTATTTTTTCTATAAACCCAAATAAAAGCCTTGAAAAAAGGTCAACTCAATATGTAACCAAGCAAAAAGGACCAACTGAATCAGACCCAGTTCTCAAAATCACACAAATTTTAAGTTTTCAGACGCAATCAATGGCCAATGTGATTAGATTTTAGTAAACGAAGACAAATTGGATCAATGCAAATATAATTCAAACTCACATTCAAAGCAATACCCACCTCTTAGAATCACTTGTTGTGCCAGAAAAATCAATGGAAGAACCGATCACAACAGGAGCAAACGAATCAAAATCTGGGTCCAACTCGAGCAATAGAACTTTCAGACGGATCAAAATATAGCGAGACCCAACTGAGTGGCACTGTATGAATACGAAATCAATCCAAATCAAGAGTTGGATTCTTGATGTGATGAAGCTTTCTAGGGTTATTATATTGTCGCATATATATATTTTTCGGCATTACCGTTCGCGCCGTTTATCTTCTCTCGTCTGTGTTTGTTTTTTCTTCTTTGGTATTATATTCAGAAATAATTATTTTGAAATTACAATTAAAGAAGAATTTAAAACAAAAACGGAATTTAATTCAAAAAAAAAAAAAAAAAGGAGAATTTTTGTCTTGGATCGGCACCCGCGCCTTCTACTATATATCTATATCTATAAATAAGATAAGATAATTCTCTAATTTTTCTTCCTTTTCTTTAAAATTCCATGACAATTCTTTCTTTCTCTTTTTTTTTTAAAATATAAGATAAGATAAGATGATTGCAAAAATAAGTTTTGAATTCTGACTAATAAAAAAAGCTTTAACAATTATTAATTCTTGAATTCCCTGATAATTACGTAAGATCCATATTTAGCTTCCTTTTTTCCATTTTTTAAAATAACAAAAATATCTTTGTAAATTCCAGTTTATACACATATATGTTACTTGAATTCAAGATGTGATATCAAGAATGACATTTGCAGCAAACTCAAATTCTAACGGAATATTTCTTTTAATTTTTTGTATACGTTGTTAGTTTTTGGATGATTATGGGCCCAAGTAAATATTCATTATGGGATTTGAATTTAGATTTAAACCTAAGTTTGCTGCTCGCTGTGCTACCATTATGGTGGCCAGCTTTTTGGTTTATAGTTATAGTAAAATTTTTTGAGTTCTTTTAATTGAAAAAAAAAATGATAAAAGATGTGTTTCGATTTACCAAACCCTCCATCGCCTGAAGCTAAAATTAACCGAGAATGAGCTCGATTTGATTTGGTTTTTTCTTCTCCTATATTCAATTTTCGATCGTAACAACATGCTACCTCAAATTTGATTTTTGACCAAAGGTCATTGTGCTAGTGAGTTTCAACTTTTCGGTTTTGTCTGACATCCATAAATTCTTTTATAAATTCACGATAGTTATTTTGTTATTTTGATAAAGCAGACATAATTTAAAGTATATTTATTGTAATTATTGAGAAAAATATGATTTAAAGAATCGTTGTATGGTTGTATTATTTGATGTATGACAATGGTTTGTCTTTAGAAAATTCCACATTACTACTCGTCAAATATTTCGTACTTTATTGTCGTTTCGTAGTGACACAATGACACTTATTGTCGTTCGTTTTTTTCGTAAAACAAAATTCCCGGTAAGAATATGCAACTACTGATATTATCATTTGTTACGTTAAACCAAATTAAAAAAGAAAAAAAAAAAAAAGATTGTCGTTTGTTCCAGAACACGATGTTTATCGACTTTACGAAACTAGCATATTAGATAGAAGATGCAAGCTTAAAAGTGCAATATTCAAAATACTGCGTTTGGCTAATAACTAATTAGTTAAATTGTCTTGTATACATCTTCACCGAAAGCTCATATTTTGAATTTATTGTACACGCGCATTTGTCACTGATGTTTATCTATAAATATTTTTCTTAGAAATGTTCAATTTTAAATTGACAAAATGGATAATGGAAGCATTTACTGATTAATGGACACTTCAATCCCAAAATGGATAACATTTTTGACAAATTTGGTTATAAGAGGATGCTTAATAATTATCCCATTGCCATTGGTTTATCAAATTGAATAAATACGAGTATTTTTTTTTTGGGGGGGGGGAATAAAGTTGAATGTGACACATCAACCTTTACGTAACATTCAAAATTATAATGGATTGGAAACTAGATGAAAAAGATAAAAAAAGAAACATAATTATTTTGGATTGAATTTCGTTGAGTTTTTAGATAAGCTCTGCGTGACTTCAATTATTATGCTAAACAGTATTAAAGTAATAGAGTAAAGTTTGAATAAATATTATGATTTATGATGTTGAGGTGAATTACATTGGTGGATTTGTCTATATTCACTAGTGGGTAAGTTTAGCTTCGTGCATACTTCATAGGTTCATAGAATAGAAGACTGATGAACCTTTCTGCATTTTATTGTAGTTTTTGTTCTTTCTTTTTCATTTTTTACTTCTTTTATTTTTGTGGTTCTCAACAGCTTCCTCCTTTTTTTTTCATGTACTTTTCGATCCCTGCAAAAATAGGACTTTGTTCGATTAATACGCTTTTAATAGTGTCCTAAAAAAATACAACTTTTAAAAATTCCTCCAACTTTTTTTATTTGGTTTTTCAGTTAATAGATTTTTTAGAATTTTTCCTCTTTATAGCCTGTTTTGGAATATGACATTTGTATGTGTTTTAGCAAATGCCAGTCTTAACCTATATTTTCAAAAATACAAAAAAATGTCCCCTTAAATAATTTTATATTGGGTCAAAATTATCCTTTAGATAAAATTTAGTCAACATTAATCAAAGTGTATAACGACTTTTAAATTTTGATTATGAAATTTATACATAATTTAGTTTAACTAGGATTTGAACTCCTTAACTCCTACACACTCACACACATTCCTATGAATACCAAATGAGCTTAGCCTCAATTGGCAAAATGGACGAGTGCAACACGAAGGCTTCCATTAACAACATCCTTAACCTACAATTAAAAACCTTTTTTTTCCTCAAATATATATAATTTTGAGAATCAAAAATTTAGTATTTAGCATCTGATTGTAAGTTTAATAAATAATTTAATATTTAGCAAGAAATACTTTGACTATTTTCAGATAAAAAGTTTACAAAAGTCAATGGAAATGTGAGAATAATTTTGACAAAATTTTACGGACAGATGGAATAAATTATGTATCTCTAAAAACACAGTATGCAAACGTCTCATTCACCCTGATTACACTCTTTAAAAAAAAAAATGGTTTCTTAAATAATTACAAGCCCACAGTCTAACAAATTGAAAAATCGTTAATGATTTAATTTATTCAAAAAGTACTTACCTAGATAACCTGACTAGTTACCTCACGTAACTAGTTATCTTAGTTTTTTTTCACAATTTCAAGTTTTGAAGACCTAACTAGATTACCTCAAGTACTCCTCAAGTGTAAAATGTTGTATTTTTCTAAATAATTTTTAAAAATGACATTGTTATATATCAATGTGATTTTTCCAATATATATTTATATATATATATATATTTTCAAAAAATTTATCCCTTAAAATCAAAATTCCTATATAAAAATATGATAATGCACATTTTTAATATCACATGACATGACATATAATATATTACTATATAATTAGTGAATGTCATTCATCATTTTTATGGTAAATTTCAATTCACTAATTGAATTGTAACAAGTCATATTTCACATGATATTAAAAAATGGTAAATAAAGTAGGATCCTAGCACTATCTATTAAAATATCATTTCATTTTTTAAAAGAAATAAAATTAAAAAAAAAAAACCAATCATATGTTCATTGGCTTGTCATCCAATGGACATGCTAAAGAGATTATCCCATAATCCATCTCATTAATAGGCCTAGAACCATAATCCATCTCAGATTAACATTCATTAATTGAATTGTGATAACTTATATGCTAGGTCTTGTGGTATTAAAAAAGTAATAAATAAAATAAGATCTCTAACATAACCCATAAAAATATTATTGAATTTCTTTTTTTTTTTTTTTGAGAAAAAGATATGGATAGGACTAACTTGGGCAAAAATGATGTTTTTGCACATTTTGTTTTAAAATGTCATTTTTAAAAGTATCAATGACGTCTTAATCTAGAGGAAGTTAGAATGTACATGATTATTCGGTATAAAATTATAAAAATACGGTGTACGGATCCTACTTTAATGAAAATACGACTTTTGTATCAGGCTTTTTAGTAAAAGTTACCCGCACGAGTCAAATGAGCATATTTCAGGCGGCTGATGCATTTTTTTATTTTTTATTTTTTTCCTCGGTGTATTTATGGTTACTATTTATTTCCATTTTTATTTTTATTTCCTTTAAACCTTATAAGATATAAGTATATAACTAAATGCTTATTCTTTTCATATTTTTCTAACTTTGACTATATATATATATATTTTTTTTTTTTTCTAATGTTATATATTTTAATAATCTTTTTTTGTATAGTTATTTTTTATTTTCTCTTTTCATTAGTTTTTTTATCGATTTCGTTAATACTCAAACATTACTTAAAAAAAATGTCCTAACCTAAGAAAGAAAAACATTGTAGAAACAAAAGGAAAAAAAAAAAAGAAATTTCTAATTTTAGTTTATTCCAATACTACTATTGAATTGGATTTCCAAATTGTCTACTATATTAGTAACTTAAGCTGATAATATGGTATCTAAACTAGTTTTTGGCACATAAATATTCAATAAAAATTAAAATTAAGTGATTGGAGGTATCCACTCATGTTATTAGGCTCATGTTTTGTTCATAAAATAGTATTATATATATATGTGTGTGTGTATTTTAGTCTACTTTTAAGGGTATCTAATCTACTCACTTTCATCAATTTACTTATAGATATAGACAAGTATGTATTCATAATACTTATATCATTCTTAGTTCGGTCACCTGCTTAGATACTAATGGTTACACACGTGGCTACCGATGGTTACCTATGATAATAGAAAAATTGTTATAGTTTGATAGTTTTTGTAAGTATTCTACCATGTTACCTATGGTATCCAGGAAATTCAAAGAGTTGTGTATTCCTTATTGCTTAAAAACTAAGGTACTCCTATAGGTATCGTATAAGATTACCTATGGTATCTAAGTAAGCTGAAAACAAAATGAAAGAATAAAACGTGTGGTACTCATTTATTTACTATTAGTATCTGACTTGGATACCAATGGCCACTTAATATAGGTATCTTAAGAGGATATTTTTGGTATCAAAATAATTTTATTTATTTAAAAAATGATGTTACTATAAGTATTCTATAAAGTTACTTATGTATCCGTTGAATTAGCTAATAAAGGTAATTCAATTTAGTTACTTTTCACATTTCGAATTATAGATATAGACTAAATTCTTGTCACTTTAAGTATCTATTCAAGATAACGAAGATTCAGCTTATGTCATTCTAAGTATCTATCCCTTGTACCAGACCCCATATTTAAAAATAGTGACTTTGGTGACTTACCAAAGGTAACCTACTTGGTTATCATCGGTGTCAGTCCCCTACTTGATTACGAATGGTCACACATTAGGTTACATATAATAATTGAAAATTTGTTGGAGTTGGACAATTACCAAGTCTCCTATCAGGTTATATATGATATCCTATAAATTGTAAGAGGAGTTAGGCATTCCACATTGCATAAAATAAGTAAATAAATAAATAAATAAATATTATAGGTATCTCGCAATATTACTTATTATATCCAAGTAAATTAGAAAAAAAATACTATAGGTATCTTAGTAAATATATATATATATTATAGGTATCCTATCAAATTACATATGGTATCGAGGAAAGATGGACAATGAGGAAAAAACTAGGAATGATATTATAAGTAACCTATATGGTTACTTACAAAATTTGAACGAGAGAGTTAGCGTTCCTTATTACCCAAAAAAAAAATACTATAAGTATCTTATCAAGTTACTTATGATATCTAGAGAAATTGGAATATATATATATGACCATAGGTAAGTTATCTACCATCCACTTGGTTAAGATGGTCACCCATCATATTACCAACTCAAGAAATTAAACATGGGTGTATGCATTTTTTATTTTGAAAAGAACAACTAAAAAAAATCTGGAGGAACTATAGATATCCTATTAAGATAAGTATGGTATCTATGCAATTGAAAGGGAGTTTGGGCATTCTTTATTGCGTAAACGAAAAAAAAAAAACATATATATCCCACTAAGTTTCTTATAATATCCAATGAACTTGAGAAGTAAAGTTTAGATTTACTTATTGGAAAAAAAAAATTGAGATTACTATAGGTATCCTAGAAATGGGAAAAATAGATAGTCTTGAATATTTAAGAATTAACTCTATTAAAATAAATATTTTAGAAATTGATTTTATTAAAATGTCACTTAAAAATTATTTTAAAAAAATATTTGTAGCGTAGTTTTAAAATTTGTAACACTAAAATCTCAAAATAAGCTCACAAATTAAATAAAATATGGTGGAAAAAAAATTATATTAAGGCAAAGAAAGAGCTGAAAAAGACATAAAATAAAAATAACTTTATTTAGGGGAAAAAAGTAATTTTAAAAAATAAACAAATACTACAAATAGCTACTGAGCGCCTGTCAACTTTTCTTTTCATTTTCTCTCTTTTCGATTTTTTTAGTAGCCTGACGCACGTCAATTTGCGGGTCGTAATTCTAGAAAACTAAAGTCGTATTTTCAAAAGCTTTTTATCCAATTATCCATATTTTTCTAACATTTATGTACGGATCGTAATTTTTAAAGACATGTTACTCTTTTTTGTATTTGTGTAGAAACCCCCTTAATCTATAGTCAAAAACTTATTGACTATAAAAAAATCCTAAATAATAATTTTTCCATAATCAAGAAGTCTTTGACACTCCTAAAAATATCATTTTAGAAAAATACTCAAAAAAAATCATTTTGGGCCAAGTTAGTCCTATCCATGTTGTTTAATATTTTTTTTCTTTTTCTTAAAGAAAGAAGGGTTTTGGACACTTATACTTATTTTTCAAAAAATATTACCAAATATACGACATTTCAAAATAATAAAAATCCGTACGACCTTTTTATGGCATTTTTCCAAATACTTTGGAAGCTAAAAAACGCGGTGGCATTTTAGTAAATAAGTCATCTTATTTTTAACAGGAAACCACAAAGGTTTTCTAGAAACTAATTTGGTTTAATTTGGTTTCCGATTAGCGGAATGTTCTATAAGTAAGTAAATCACAAGAAACTACAAAAGTTTCTTGGAAACTAGTTTAGTTTCTTTTAACCGAAAGTCCTGTACGTAAGTAAATCATAGGAAAGCACGAAGGTTTCCTAGAAATCAGTTTAGTTTCCTTTAGCTGAATGTCCTATACATAAGTAAATCACATGAAACCACGAACATTTCCTGTAAACTATTGTGGTTTCTTTTTTGCAGAATGTCCTATAGCTAAATAAATCATAGGAAACCACAAAGGTTTCCCAGAAATTATCGTGATTTCCTTTTAGTAGAATGTCCTGTAGCTAAATAAATCACAGGAAACCACGAAATTTCCTAGAAACCAGTGTGGTTTCTTTTTCAAATCACAGTAAATAATGAAAGTTTCCTGAAAGTTATTATGATTTCCTTTTTGTAGAATACCCTGTAGCAAGAATTGGGTGAGGCATTGAACAAGGACGCTGAAGAATATGATCAAGTTCTCAAATTAAGTAATTTTATTTTTGAAATAAAGGCAACAGAAATATGGGCGCGTCTACAGTAGGGGCGACCCTACGTAGGGCCCTGTCTATTCACCGTTGGATGGGAATCTGTATATAAATAGATTCTCTACAGATTCCCGTTATTCCCCACAGATTCCCATCCAACGATAATTAAGGCATGACCCTACGTAAGGACGCCCCTACCGTAGCCATCCCCCAGAAATATATATTGATTTTTGGATTCTGGTAACTAGTTTCCAATAACTAAATTGGTTTCTAGTAATCAATAATTGAATTAACCAAATAGTTCTATTGTTTATGATAGAAACTAATTTGATTTTCAATTTTTATTAACTAAATAGTTATGATATTTATGGTAGAAACCAATATAGTTGTTGGTTTTTAGTAATAAATTTGGTTTCTAGTTTCTAAAAATCAATTAGTTTATGATTTCTAATAATAAATTGGTAATTAGATTTAAGAGTGATCAGCTACAAATAAACTAGTAGCAAAAAGAAATAAGAAAAAATAGAAATTCTAAGACGTTATTTGGTCTTTCTTAGAAAGAATTTGTTATTTTTCTAAAAAAAAGTAGTATAAAAATAAGTAAAAGTTTGGACATAGTATTCTTGGTATTATTTATCAAAAAATAATAGTAGGTGTCTTTTTCTCAATAAAAAAAGAACAAAACCAATCGTTTCTTAATCGGCTTGTCATCAAATGGGCCTGCTTAAGAGACTATCTCCATAATCCATCTCATCAACAGGCCTATAACCACAATCCATCTCAAATTTGATGTAATTAATCTTCAAATTTCTAAAGGCAAAAATAAGTGAAGTAATAACTCTTTTTGGTAAAAGGCATGAGAAATCAATGTTTAGGATTTATTGAAGATTTGAGTGGGTAACCAAACAACGAGTTCAATGATTATGTTTTTCATCATAAATAAAATATATATAAATAGCTTAACTTTGAATGATCGTGCTTGGTTCGGATCACTTAAATTATTGTTCATACTAAAAGTGCTCACTAAGAATTCTCAACTTCTAATCTCTATCATGGCGAGAGTCCAATAGTAATTATTTATTTTTAAGTAGTGCAAACAACACTCTTTTTTTCTTTCTCATGTTTAACTATTTGACATATAAACTTCATTATATTTTGTAATAAAGCAATGCTATTGGGTAAGATATTTTTAATGGAGTTTACACATCAAAGTTTGAGACAAAAAAAGTGGGCGAACACTCTCCAAATCTTTTAATGTTCTTATTTTGTAAAACTCCCCCTATACTTTTGTTCGTTATGAATTTTGTATTGCGTTATATATTAAATTATAGATAAAACTTAATTTTAGCTCTGAATTTTATGCATAATCTTATTTTTGGCTCATGACTTTTTAAATAACTTATTAGAGGCTCTTGATCTATTAACTTGTTTTATTTTAGCTATTCCGTTATAAATGGACCAAAAAAATATCAATTTTGGCTCCCTAAATTATTATAAAATCTTTTTTTGGCCCTCAAGTTTTAAAACATCCATATTTTAGCATCTGATCCATCAATGTATCTCATTTTTATATCTACGGTTATTTTATTTTAAAAACAAACAAAAAAGAATATGTATCACTCACATCAAAATTTTAACAAATATATTTTAAGCAATTTGAAAGACAAAAATAAGATAATAGAAATTTTTTATTTTATTTAAAAGTATTTTTTAAATAAATTATTTTAATGCAAAAATTAGTGATCCTCTTGTTGTCACAATTTAATTTTGAAATTTTCGGGATCTTCTTTAGATTCATCGTACTAAGTGAGTATTACATTAAGTTTAAATATCACTATGATATACTACCATTTTAAGCTTTGTAACAAAAATCTCGAGTTATCTTATATATTTATTTAAAAAAAATTATTTGAATATTAAAAATAGATCGCATCCTCGTTATATATGAACTTATTATAGTATTCACCCAGTATGATAAATCTAAAGAAGATTTAAAAAAATTTCAAAACTAGATTATGATCACAAAAGGATTGCTAATTTTTATACCAAAATAATATTTTTATTTTTATATATATATATTATATGAAGCAAAAATTTTATACCACTTCATTTTTTTCTGCTAATTGCTTAATATATTCTTGTTAAATGTCTCATGTTAGTGACACGTGCTTTTTTTTTTGTTTGTTATTATAATAAAGTGACTGTAAAGATGAAATTGAGACATTTTAATAGAATGGATAGGGGTGTTAAGATATAGATGTTTTAAAGTTTGAGGGCCAAACATGATTTTATAATAATTTGGAGGCCAAAATTTGGACTTTTCCCATCCATTTGTAGTGGAATAGTGGCAGAAAGACCAAAATGTGACAAGTTAATATATGGGTTTCCAATAGATCATTTGAAAAGTCAGGGGAGAAAATATAATTAGGTCTAAAGTTCGGGGGCTAAACTTAAAATCATATTAGAATTTATTAACACTAGACAATACATGAAAGAAATTAATAAACTTTTATAATGCTCTAATTTCATCTCGTATCGGCTTGCAAATCTTTTTATGGTATGTCTTTAGTTCATATAAGCAAAAATATATGTATATATAGTTAAAATAAATATTTGGACACCAAAATTTTATACCAGTAAAAACTTACACTAATGATGTGGCATTACTTTTAGCTACATAATTTTCAGTGGTGTGGTCATGGTGTAGTCCCACTTTAAAGTAAAGAGTGGTTGAAATATATATTATATCATATGGTGTAAGTTTTTGATGTCTTTATCGTTGCTGATATAATTATGTTAAACATAGAGATAATGAGTTGGCCGAGTTGGAATAAATTACATGAGTTTTCTTTTGTAAACAATTATGGCCGATGAAACATATCTTACTTTGTTAAAAGATAAAATGAAATGGTTTATATGCCATGTATGTATTTAATGTACCCACAAAAAAAAAAAAAATATTATTATAACAAAGATAGCTTGTTGATTAATGTTGATAATGTTTGTAGGCGTTGCACATTAAGTTTAATGGTTTGCACGTCAATTATAGAAATAAATAGAGAAAGGAACATTATTTAATTGGCTTGGCTTCTAACTTTTTTTTTTGGCTTGAAACTTGGCTTTCTAACTTAGAATGCCTAGAGGATACAGGTACATGTCAGCATCCATTTAACTCTAGACTTTCGCAACAGATAAGAGGGACCTACTCCCCTAATTCCTTCACTATCAACATTAATAAAGTGGTTTCTACGTTAAGATCTAACCAAATAAATGTATTGTTTTAATTCTTAAAAGCAATAAATTATTCAATCTACAAACTAGTACTTCCATTAAAAGCTCTTTGACAATAAGTGCCCAGATAAATGGTATCGATATTTTTTCTAGTGGTTACTTTTTTTTTTTTTTTTTTAGGTGGGTGCTTGCTTGAATTTTTAATGAGAATATCACAGAATAACTATAATTTAATGGGATTATTGGCCAAATAAATGGCCTAGTGATTCTTTGCATTTTAGGGGGAATTTTTTTTAAAAAAAATTATCCAACAATGGTACATTATTATGAATAATTTTCTTATATTTCATTGCTAATTACAGAGTTCATGTACAATAAATAACTCAAGCACATCCTCGTGACATGAACCATAAAAGCATAGTGAGTCAGAAGATTATGTTGAAAAAAAAAAGGATAGTCAGTTAGTCACAATATTTCTAGGGGAAAAAAAACGGCTTCATATTGATTTAGTAGTCACATTTAATCATTATGACTTGAGCTTTTTTATTTCTTCTTTTTTTTTTTGGGGGGGTGGTTTGTGGCCTATCTAGTATGAGAGGAACAGATATATTTAGGATAAATAATTTATTAGTCTCTAATTTATTACTAGAGTCTTATTTTGATCCTTAAATTTTAGATTTTTTTTTTTAATTTGATGATTGAAATATTAAAATTGTTTACTTTAAGTTGTTTTTAACACTTTAAAAATTAAAAGGATGGAAATGAATCTTTTTCAAAAGTCTATGAATCAGAATTAGACTTGACTTTTGTATGAAATTATTATTTTGCCCTTAAATTTAACCAAAAATTAACAAATTAAATATCTAAAGACTAAAATGAAATACTTTTTGATAGCTTATTGACCAAAATAACAAAATGTATAGTTCATAGACCAAAATGATAATTTTTCACTAGTTTCAGGACTAATAGCATCATTTATCCAATATATTTTTAATGACCTTAGGCTGATTGATATAATTAAGTAGGCTATGATTTTGGTAAATTGGCTTTCATTAGGCTTTAATTTGGAGACTTAGAGCCTGTTTGGGATAACTTTTACTTCCTGAAGTAAAAGCTCCAGAAGATCTTTCTGGAAAAGCTAGTGGGTCCATGCTTCATTAAAAAGGTCTTCTAATTAAAAAAAGATCTTTTGACAACTCATCCAAACACTCCCAAAAGTAACTTTTGGGCTCCAAAAGATCTTTGGAAGCCATGCCAAACAGGCCCTTAGAGGGACGAACAAATCTTAGATGTATTGAGCGTTGATGTCTCTCTTCATTAAAACTTCTATGACTTTGCTTGTTTACTTGGTTCTTCATTCTCTTGAATCTTGATTGGTTAAAAGTTAATACAAATGGCACTACTTTTGGTTGCATGTGTAGGAATTTTCAATAATTATCGAGGTTTTGAATCTAGTTGTTTTAGTATTTTTCTTGGTATGAACTTTGTGGTTGAAGCTGAATAATGGGGTGGTTAATGTTATTAATTACTATAGCTTGGCATAATGGTAGCATAACATATGGATTGAATGTGATTCTTTGGTTGTTTGTTATTACTCTCTTCAAGTTTGCTTATTTGGAGGCTCATTGGAGGATTCTTAATGATTGGGGCATTATTTTACCTGTGTGTCAGATTGACGAATGTCCATATTACTTACGTATATTGATAAGCTAACACTGTGCACGTAAGTTGCCTTCTCTAAGTATTAGGAATCAAAAAAGATGTATTAGAGTTATGCTCATAGTTAATCTTTGGAGGTTCATTGGAAAAAAAAAAGGAAAAGAAAAAAAGAAGAAGCATAAGAATAATAATGAGGATTTCTTTGACTTTTTAAGATGTGACACTTAGGTCCAAACACAAAATAAATAGCTAAATTTTCTACTCAAAATTATTTTTAAGTAACAATTTGATCTAAATTAATAATAAAATTAATTTTTTGACAAAACCACTGTACTATTCACTTCTGAAGCCAAAAACTTCAAATTTGTTGGTTAAAACATTGAAAAAGATACACCCCAGATTGAAATTTCAAAAACTCTAAGCACATCATCATTCCCCACCAAAAGAGTGCATCATTTGTCCTCTTTAACATTGGTCATCATTCGAGGTGGAGACCGAGTAGAGAGATAAAGGAGTGATATGGAGAGAGATGCATTGGATGTGGATTATCTTTTGCTAAACTTACCATTGGCAACATGAAAAGGTTGAATGTGCTTTTTATTGTTTGAGGTTTTTCTTTTTCTTGATAAAAACGGGCTCCTCGGAATATATTACTCAAACCAAATGTTTTAGGTTACAAAGTAAGCACAAGGATTACAATTCAAACTTCTTAAATAAGGAGATGAAAAATAAATCGCAAATACAATAAGAAACAAGAAATGTGGGTTATCATGATTCTTCTAAAGAAACAGATAACAATGACCAACAGACCATAGCCTTCACTACCTACTCCTGCTGCATTCTTGGTAGGCTAAACTCCATAGTGTTAACACTAATTTAGATCCATGCCCGAAGAAAAGAAAAACATGTCCACAAATCTAGATCAGAGAAAGATCTCTAATTTAAGATCAGGTGAACAAACTTCTGGCCTACCCAAAAGGTGGTACTAAATCCAGATCTAGATATGGGATTATTGAAAAACTGAAAAAGAAAAAGAAAATAAAAGGAAACAACATAGTGGAGAAGGAAGAAGGTGGAGAGGGGAGGCTAGAGAGGAGGAAGGAAAGGCCCTCTCTCCAGCCTCCATGAGGAGCTGCATTGGCGCTCTTCATTGAGAGAAGATGACGATGAAAAGGATGAGGAGAGGCTGCTGGCTGGAGTTGGAAGACGAAGACTCTGCTTCGGATGCTTTGGATCTTCTACAGGTGAGAGCAAATGATCATTTGGGATTTATGAAGGAAGAATAGTTATTTTCTAATTTTATTGGATCGGTCCTTTTGTGGAGAATGAGAATGGGCTTAGGTTTTTGAAACTCTCTTCTTTTTTTTTTTGATTTTCAAACCCAAAAATTTGGATGTTCTTTGGTTATAATATGGTTGTAGACAATTGCAGAGGCACACTAAGGCAAGGGTGGGCAAATGCCTACAGAATATTTTTTATTTAATAAAATTGTATATAAATTTTAGTTAAGTTGAACATTTGCCCCTCTTAGAATTTAAATTCACACATATACCCTCTCTGAAAGTTAATGGTATGTAGTTGGCATTTTAAAGCTTAATATTGATGGACTTCAGACTTCAATTGGCCCAAGACCAATGAGTCATTGAGTTCATTTGGTGAAATTAATTTAATTTCTCTCTTTTCGAGAAAAGGACAAGAATAAGACTATTTTGAGTCTGATTATCTTTTTTGGGACTAGAATATAGGATAAGTTTTTTAAAGAGTGAAATTTGGGTCCACATTGATTAAAAAAATATATAATTGTTCTTATGAGATTATCAACACAAACGGTACCTCATGAAATTATTTTCATTTTGAAAGCTAAGAAGAGAGATAGAGACAATGCTTTCAGAGAAAAAAACAGTAGAAAATCTTCTCAAACCAACTTCAAAATCCCAAAATTCGGCGAGAAATCAGCCTCTAGACTATGTAAAATCAATCTTTTATCTCTTAAGCTCTCTATCAAGCACCATTTTATATAATTTACCCAAATGGTAAGAACCCATATCAGCCCCATCCTTGCTCTCATCTCGAATGCGGGTAGAGAAAATGGATGACTATTTCGCCTTTGAAGACTTGGATAATAGCTCTCTATGGTTTATGAGCATTATTTGACTATTATCTTATGTCCACCCTGGATTAGGATTCTGTGTTTGCCACTACCTGTAGAGAGTGGTTCGTCTAAATTTAATGCTATTAGAAATTTGAACGAAGTCCCTTAAAAGAAAATTAAGGATAAAATATTGAGAGCTGGTAATTTGTGATATGACATGATTCAAAACCTACACAGAATTAGTGGATTGAGGTTTACCTTAAATGTGTTATTGTCAAAATTATTTTGAACCCGAGAACCTGTTTATTAAGCGAGTCGGGTACGATTAACCTACCAACACACAATAACCCGTTTATTAAACGGATCAATTTTAGGTCAACCCATTTGTGACCTATATAATACCTATATAAAAATTATAATATTTTTATTAAGTATGTTTGGATTTTTTTTTTTTTAGTATTTTTAAGACTTCGTTATGCATATGTATTGAGATTTTATGTGA
Organism: Trema orientale; assembly: GCA_002914845.1. Lineage (NCBI taxonomy): Eukaryota > Viridiplantae > Streptophyta > Magnoliopsida > Rosales > Cannabaceae > Trema > Trema orientale. The sequence continues at coordinate 205,158 of JXTC01000076.1, read as the reverse complement.
TTTCTCTTTGTTTTTGCTAAATATTTGTATCTTAATATCACATAACATGTATGACTTTATGTTAAATATGTTAAAAAATATATATTTTAATTAATTTAGAATAAACGAATTAACGGGTCGTGCTGGGTTAGCTTGACCCAAATATGACCTATTTGAATGAATATGTTACACGGATTATATCGGGTCAACCCATGTGTTAATGAGTCGAGTTCAAGTTAAAATTTATGGCTCACTTATTAAACAGGTCGGATTTGAATTATAGTATATATTGTTATACATAAATATTGATACGATACGATACGAACACGACTTGTTAACACAAATTATCACTCATAACTATTTGTTCATTTATTTAATTTTCATGGACTTTAATTTTAAAAAGTTCAGTGACTAATGATGCCAATGGCCCAAAAGTTCTTAAGATTTGATTCTCTACAACCCACCCAAGTCCCAACTTCGACCTCTAATTTCAATATTACCAATTTTATACCATGACTCAAACTAATAAAAACTTAAAATCAATAGCATCTGATGTTTTACAGTTTACTGCCGTGAACATTATACTATCTCCACAAGCAAAACACTAAAACATTTACAATTCAAAGTCGGAGCAAAAATAATTATTACCTTTTTAGCATCAATTCATCATGTGGCTGTCCTTTCTCTGCCTTTTTTTTTTTTCGCCCCCAAAAAGAGAGTAGTGAATATGCATTGACAATTCAACTTCAATAAACTTTAGCTATGTCATATAGTAAGTACATCTTCAGCTAAGATAACTTTTTTTTTTTTTTAAAAAAAAAACGTGGATTCAACCAAAAGATGAAGAATACATACATATATATATATATACATATTTTTATATACACTTGTCAGAGCAATAACAAACAATATTTTTGCGATTAGAAACACCTACTAATAGTGTGCGAGCATATTATATACATATCAAATCATGTCCTAATTATAGGATAATACAATATTAGGCAAATCAACCTGAATCTAATAGTCCTCTCAAAAAAAACAAAACCCTGAACCTATTACAATAGCTCTAAGTCCAAAAATACTAGCTAGTACTCATAGTAGTATGATTTTTCATTTTATTTGTGCGCTTGATAATGATATTGGCAATAATTGATTCCTAGTTGCGAGCTTTGCCCAAATATTATTATGTTAGATTTTTGAGTAATAGATTGCATAGAGACATAAGATACATAGGCCGAAAAGGTAGACCCACTAAAGACAGGGACCCTGGGCCTAAAATGGGTCCCATATAGCTGTTTCTCTGTCCGAGTGAGAGAGGACACCTCAATAAATCTCATGTACCTATTTTGTGGATAACTGTTCATAATTCAATGGACATGGACAGCTGTTGTTTTGGGTCATGGATGGACTGCTCTTTAATTTTATTATTATTATATTTTGTTTGCCTATTTTGTCTGGAGTTTTTTTTTCTTTTTTTTAAGTGAGACTTAACTAATATCTACCACTTACTATAAATTTAAAAGAAAATACGCACTATCAATGCTTGAACTCCTGACCATTCTAAACTCACACACACATCCCTCAAATCTTAGATCAACTTGAGCTAGCCCCAGTTGGCCTTATATTTTGTTTGCCTATTTTGTCGAGAGTTTTTCCAAAGTTTGTTTCATAACATTCTATAATTTTTATGTTTTTTTTTTTTTTTTCGTGGGGGTGAACCGGTGAAGTGACTGAGGTATGGCTAACAATTTGTGACATGATACGACAACACGATTCGAAACCTGCACAAAGTTAGCGAGTTTGGGTTTGTCTTAAGTGAGTTTGGGTCAAAATCAAGTCGAACCCGCAAATCCGTTTATTAAACATTTCGTGTTCAGGTTGACTCACCAACTCAAAACTGACATGTAATGACCCATTTATTAAAGGGATCAATTTCTGGTTAACCCGTTTATGACTCGTGTAATACCTATTTGAAAATATTAGCTTATTTTTAAGATTTTATTATGCATATATATTGAGATTTTATACTATTTTAATTTATTTTTGGTAAATATTAGTGTCTTAATGTCATTACATATGTATGAATTTATATTAAATGTGTTAAAAAAATATTTTAGCTAATTTGAATTAAGTGGGTTAACGGGTCATGTCGGGTCAATCTTTTATAAATTGGTCGGGTTCGAGTTAGAATTTCTGACACGATTATTAAATGAATCGGGTTCAGGTTAAGATATATGCTATTATATATGGATATTGATCTGCTGACACGATCTGTCATCCCTATTATGAGGATACTTTGCAATGCAATGCACTTTCTTCTTTTTTTTCTTTTAGCAAGAAAAGAGCAAAATAGAGACGGAAAAAAGATTATTATTTTTATTACCATTAATATTTTGGTTAAAGAAAGTCAAGGCACTTTCTCTTTCTATGAGAATTTTTTGTACCCATTTCTCTTTTCTCTAAACTAGCTGAAGGAATTTTTTCTTAAGAAAATAATAAATAGATTTAAAAATACATATAAAGTTTCGTTTTAAGTAGAGAATACTTTAACCTAAATGAATAATAATAGGTATCCTACAATTTATACCAAATTTTTAATACCAAGCCACATGATGAGTTGTTATCATTCAATTGGTGAATGTGATTAATTTATTTTTGATAAGTTCTAATACGCAAATTAAATAGTGACAACTTATATAATACATGTGTTGGTATTGAAAATTTTGTACAAATCTTAGCATACCTAGCATCATCCAATCCAATGTCATATATGTATTTCCTTTTAATTACTTCACAATTTTATTTATTTTTTGTTACTTGAATAGCTTCACAATCTATCTCATACATATATATCCATCTTAATATATATGGTTCCCAATCCAGTAGGTATTTTTTTTTTAAAATCTATTCATAGACTAACTTTTTTTAGTCATTGGATTATGATCTAACGGTTACCGTAATTTGAGTAGTTGAAAAAATATATATATATATCATAAGTTAAAAATGGAAATAATAAAGTGTTAGCTATAGAACTTAAATAGAAGCAATAAATTTTTTTTTTTAAGGGGAAAAAAAAACAAATAAGATGACAATTTGGTAATCCACATATTCATTAAAGTTCATATCACCATGAGCTCAAGTAAAAATTCAGACAGTCCTTTTATCAAAGCGACATCTTGTCAAAAAATAAAATAGGCAATAAAAAAAAAAACATTGAGAAAGAAAACAAAACAAATCAGTGATAAGTACATATTTATCATAAAATAAATAGTGAAGAAAAATGTCTCTTCGCAAAATAGTCATTTTGGAATAAAAAGAGAAAACAAAAAATCACTCTAAAACAGGTCTAATTCTCAAAGAAAAATATACCCCATCATATGAAATTTTATCAGTCATATAAATGAAAAATGTAAGATCAGGGTTTTCACTATGTAAATTAGAGATTATCTATCCAAGTTTCTTAATAAATTTACCATTTTTTAATTTAAAAAATATTAGTTTTGGAATAAAAAAACTCATTGAAATTGGATTGAAAAAACAACTTACGTGTCAATCATTTATTGTTAGTATTAATACTTGTAGAAATTTAATGACAGTGGTATTAGATCTTACTAAATTAGTTAACAAATATAAAAATTAATGATATTTTAACTATGATCACTAACATTTTTTTATTTTTTATTTTTTTAATACACATGAGTCTACTAATGCCTTCATGATAATAAAAATGACTCATTCATAAATATTATCAAATTAACTATTATTAATCATATATCTCAAATTGCTTAGATGTCACATTATGTAACAAACCTCAAAACACCGTACAATATCTCGCCACCTATAGCTCCCTGCAAATTCTAACATAAGCATGATTTTTTTTTTCTTTTACTTGACATTTTGGACCAAGTCAAGTTCTAGCGAGGTGGAAGCATGTTTGGAATCATAAAATTTTCATTAAATAAAATATCGAATTTTATGTATAATTTATACTTTGTAGAAAAATTCGATAGTGATTATGGCGATTGAAAGAAAAATACTATTTGAAAATCTGTAGTGATTATGTGTGAAAACTATGGCGTAAAAAACCCAAAACAAATAACATAACCTTTTAAATTTGTAAGACCATATCCAATACATATGTCAATATTAATGCTGTATTTTATATTTAAAAAAGGATAAATTTAGCACATTATTTTATTTTTTAATTCAGTACAAAATATTAAATATTATTTTAAAATTTTTATTGTTAATAACTAATAATGTAATTTTGTAATTAGTTGAGAATTAATGATCAAGTGATCACTGATTTAGTATGATTGGTAATCATACACATCTCAAATGTTGAGTTATAGAGTTCAATTCTACCTAAAATAAATTAAGTAAAAAAGAATAGTGATCAAGTATAAAAATATATGCGTAACTAATTAAGCGCCACTGGGCTAGCTAAGTGAATGAGGTTAAAAAATATGGATTTTAATATTTTATAAATTATAAATATAGTCATAAAATCAAAATTAATTAAATGCCAAAATTGGCATAAAAACTTGGATAATTTTATGGTATATACTAAAATAGAGTCTTAACGCAATATTTTAGTAGGAAAAAAAAAAAAAAAAAAAAAAAAAAAAAAAAAAAAAAAAAAAAAAAAAAAAAACTGAAGAATAATATTTTGTACTTTTAACTCTATCTTTTGATTTGTACAAAATTATAACTCCATATTTCAAATATCTACAAATTTGTACATTATATGTACAAATTATGTGATTTGTACTAACTGTTTTAAGTAATTTTCAATAAATTTTTTGTGTTAGTTAATAGAAATAAGATATATCCTCAATTCAGATTCTATGTTTAGTGAGAAATTTGTTGGCCAATTTATATGCTGAAAATACAAATTTATAGAGATATGAAATATAGAAATATAATTTTGCACAAATTAAAAAATATAATTAAATTTACAAAAAAGACTATATGTAATTTTTAACCCTTTTTTAGTAGAATAATGCTCGAGGCATCAATTTTTGTACCAAATTTTTAATACCAACACATATGACATGTGATTTATTACTACTCAATTAGTATTAATATTTAATTTATTTATGATAAATTTTAACATACTAATTAATTAGTGACAACTTACGTGTGCCATAGATATTTGTACATAGTGTTATCCTTTTTAGTATATTGCAAATTGGATTGGAAATTTGGAAGAGTTGTTGGTTACCATTGATTAGGGTGTGAGCAAGATGGGCGGTTATGATGTCATTTAACAGTTGACATAAAGTGAGCTAATAAAGCAGTGGAAAAGCCAACGACCTTCTAAGGAGCAAATCAACCCCAACTTTTCTCTACAGACACCGAGGGAAACAAAAGCATATCTGCACTAGTCACGCGCGTCTACGCGTGCGTGCATGCACGCGATTCTAGTAAACGAACGTGTTGCCTGCTCCGTTGCTCACGTGCGAGTCACGGGGTATGTTAAATATGTACAATATAATTTTAAATTTTAATTCAAGAGGTTCAATAGTAGATATTTTTGTTTAGGGAAAATAATTGACATCTTTGAGGGGCTGATAAAGTTTAAAACAAATGTTTTTTTTTTAATCCATATAACTATTTTTAGAAAAGAATAATAACTAATAATATATATAATATCATTACAAAAATAGTTTTTAGCTTATTCATTTTTTTTAGATTTAGGTGAAATTCCTAATTTCTTCCGCAGTTTTATAAATTATAATAATGTACATCATCCTTTTATCTAATTTGGCCAAAAAATAATGAAAAGACAAAGTTACCTTTAATCTAAACTCGTATTTGTACAATTAAAAAAAATAAATAAATGGGGGAGGGTGAATAGAAAAAAAAAAAGGATAAGAATAAATAAGATGATGTAGAGACAAAAAATCTTATACAATTTTCTTTGTTTGGGTGGGATATTTTGGTTGTATAAAAAAAAAAAAAGAATCCGATTTAATTTTGACCAAATTATATGAAGAGGTGAAATTTGTCTCGACTTCTTAATTCAATAAAATGTTATTATTTACAAAACTAGAGGTGAGAACTTGAGCATTTCAGCCAAACCCCGAGTTGTAGTTTCGTAAGTATCCCTATACAAAATAACTAATCATATATTGTTTTAAAAATAGAGTAGTTTTTTTTTTGAGAATAAAAATTAAGTAGTTTTATGTACACATGAATTTGTTTAATTAGAAGTTTGTCCACTAGTCAAGTTTCTATTTTACATAAACATGTCATTTTCAACATAGTGTAATTCATGTAATCAAATAAAATACTTATATTTTTCCTTGAAGGATGTGACTGAAAAATTACAAGACGTGCATACAACTAATGCAAAATTAAAAGTACTATTATGCTAGTTTTTTATTTTTCTACTAATTTAAAAAAGACAGAATTTTTGTTTGACGGAACCAAAGGTCAAATTGGATGCTTAAAAGATACAAAATTGCTACCTGAAAAAGAAAGGGCTACTACTCTTTATGTATTTTTATGTTTGTATCAATCAATCATTTTAGTAGTATTTTTGTCGAATAACCCTTATATATATATACAGTAACACATATAGAGTAAGTGAAGTCAAATGACTATTTCGGATTGGGAAAGATTATTCTTCTTTTGTCCTCGTAAAATCAACTGCCTGCCATTAATCATAAAACAAAAGATAAATTTGTTATTAAACTTAAAATTCATAGGTTAATTGATTGTTAATTAGTGTTGAAATATTTTAATGCTTCAAGAATGCACGTAGCATAATCTTGAAGACCTGGTCACCTGGCAGTATAGAATTAATTTTAATAACTCTACAAAAGTTCCATAAAACCTAAAAAATGTTAAAACGTTAATATTCGTTTGACTAGTTTTATTTACTTTGAAACTCGTATAAATAGAAAATAAAATTGAAGGCTATATGGCTAACAGTAGGGGTGTTCAAAAAAACCGCAAAACCGTAGAAACCGTCCAATTCAATCCAAACCGCCTAATCCGCGCGGTTTTTTTTCTTAAATGGCTGGTTATGGATTAGAAAATATGAAAACCGATTTGACCGGTTTGGTTTTCGGTTTTAGAAAAATTCGGTCGGATTCAAACCGAACCGGCCAATAAGTTTGTATATATATATATATATATATTTTTAAATATATATTAATAGTTAAAAATTTAAGCTTATTCATTCTAATTGAATAATGATTAGTCTTAGCTTATTTAGGACTATGTTACTTAAGACTCTTATAATATTTTAGACTTTAAGTCTTGTTGTTATGATATGTTTAAGATTAAAGACTTTAAGTTTATTATTCAATTTTGATTAAGTTGTAAGTTGTAACTAAAATTTAAGTTTACTATGACTTTCGATTTTGTTATAGCTTTTAACTATGTTATGGTTTCGTTTTATATTTGGACTTTATATTTTAGATGAAATATGATTATGATATGAGCTTAGTTGATATTGTATTAATTCAAATTTTGTAAGTTTTCAAACTGCGGAAACCGCCCAAACCGGCCGCAAAAATGTAGGTGCGATTTGGCCGGTTTGAATTGACAAACTCAAACCGCACGGATTGATAAACCGGTCAAACCGCACATTCGGATTAGTTTCTGGATTGACGATTTAGACCGTCCAAACCGGCCATGAACACCCCTAGCTAACAGCCTAACACACATTTTCACTCGATATATTTTTATATTCCATTTCAATTTTGTCTTCTTTTTTTTTTTTCCCCTTCCAATTAAGTACCCTCAAATATATAAATCAACCATTAAAAAAAATAGAAATTAATTTTTCCCTTTAAAGGAAAAAAACAATAAATACGAATGGTTGTATCGATTTTATTATTTTTATTTGACTTGCCATTATTATCATATCCGTTACAACCAAAGTTCTTATTTCATAATATCTGTTGTCTTGCATTAACATTTGGTTGACCATTTTCATATAAATATGAATATATATATATATGTATACACATTTGGTATAATGTATATTAATATTGAAAGAAAAAAAAATGGTATCATCAATGGTGTGGCGATTTTCAGTTAATGCTACCGAAATACTATTTCATTAATATGGCCAAAAGGCTCAATTAAACAATAGTGTATCAAAAGAAACCAAGTAATTAGTGCGATTTGGTACTTTGTACAATTTCACAAGCTATTTCAATTAATTTCAGGAGTTCATGCATTATATTTTATTAGGAACAGCAACAACTCGATATTTTTTATGATGTTTAATTCAAAACCATTAAATATTCAACAATTTGTAAGAATTTTTTTTATTAGTTAATATACTCTACCCCCTTGGAAATTTTTTATTATTAATCTCCCCATCGCGCCGTTATGCATGTGGCCATATTTTGAATGACTACATTAACAATATTGTTAAATTTTATATGATACACACAGTCTCTCTCTCTATCAATTTTTTTTTTCTTCTATATGACATTTAAAATATTTTAATTTCAGTAATGTGACTTAATTACTTCTAAAGTTAGATGTGAATGTTTCACATTTCCTCTATTTTTCATATATTAATATTTCCCTAGACAACTGAAAATATGTCAACTTGTTGATGTAATTGGTTAACTTGTAAAACTCAAAACAAGAAAAAAAAAATGCTCATCTTGTAAAACAACTAAACGACATTGTAAATCTAATTGCTAAAAATAGGTTAATCAAGTATTGCAACAAATTTATGATATGTATACGTATATTATTCCACGAAATCCGTTACCTAGTTGTTGGCAATATTGTGTAATGTATTAATGATTACAAATTTTGAGTTGTACATAAACAAGTGAAGAAATCTCACAATAACATAGCTAGTGTTTTTTCAGTAGCAAGAAGTATATAATTTTTTTCTTTTAAGTGAGGGGTTCGAAGGTTAAACTCCAGGATACAAATGCTATTTAATTAGAATTTTTCTTTTTCGAATGGTGGGTGTTTGTTAGAAATTTTTATCGTGTCATGCAAAAACTAACTGAAAGTGTCTATCTATCTATATAATTCCTTTCTTAAAAAAAATAAAATAAAAAACGACACAATTCCTTAACGTACAAATTAAACTTGGCCCTTCATCAAAATAAAGAAAAAAATTTGTCAAATATTAATAAAAATAAAATTAGCCGGCAGTATAGAAAAGGAAAAAAAATGAAAAGAAAAATTATTAAAAGAAAATAGAAGCGCGTGACGAGGCAACATCCTTCAATGGAGGAATGTCTTTACACATTGGGTTTCACAGGCTTCTCTGTCTTCAGTTTCACTGGAAGCTCAATAAGCACACTATAAAAACATTTGCATAATTTATTTTTTTTGTTTTGAAAAAATAATGTTACAATTTTAACTGTTTTTATTTTTGTTTTTATATTTTTCATTCTATTTTATTTTTTTTTTAAATTTTCTTTCAGTCTCTGAAACTTACTCTACGTGTCTCTCAAATCCCTTGTCCCTAGATCCATGTCTTCCTTCTTCAAGCCTCGGATCACTGTCTAGGGTTTTCGACCTCTCTTTCTCTCTCTATTACATATCATTCTCTTTTGTTGGGTTTGCTTATTGGACTGACCAGTACATTTACTGCCCAAGAAGAGCCGTTATCAAGGTACTGCGTATCGAAGATTCCATTATGTTTATTTATGAAGACTTTTGCATTTTGGTTTCGGAATTTAGGGTTTTCCCTTGCTATGGAGAAATGGGTTTCGTTCTTTTAGGTGGAGAATTGAGGTTTTAGTGTTATAGAACTAGTATTTCGGGTATTTATGTAATTATTCTGACTTCAATTTCTGAAGATTTTCAACATTTTAGGTTCTGGGTTTGTGATATATGTAAGTTTATTGTTGCTTTTGCAAAATTGTAACTTTTGTAGGTTGGGAAATGGGTTATGGGACGAGTTGAACTCTGGGTTTTAGTTGGACTTTACGTTTGTTCTGTGTCTTTTGAAAATGTTGGTATGGGGATTTTGGAATTCGGTTTAGTGATTGTGTGTATGGAAGAATGGACTATGTTGTAATGTGCAAGATTTGAAGGGAGGTTGAATATTGGTTCTAAAGGAGGAGGGTCTTGCTGGGGTTGGTTTTGGTGCGTGATGGGTTGCATCTGTTGCAAGCCCTCTGCTATTGATGATAGCAAGGAGAGCCCCAGAGATCGGTTATCGAGCAAGGCCTCATCGGATTTGCGTGTTGCGAGGGTAGCTTCGTCAAGGAGGGAGGAAGCATATCGAGCCAAAGATCGGTATGATAGTAATAATGGAAGAGCAATGTTGATTGATAAGCAAACAAATGGGTCTGTTCGATTACATGGTGAGAATATTGAGAGAAAGAGGGAGAAGATGGAATATATTGTTGCTCAACATCCAGGAACAGGTACCATTAGTAAAGCTTCAGAAGGGGAGCAGATTGCAGCAGGGTGGCCATCTTGGCTAGTTGCGGTGGCTGGAGAAGCTATCAGGGGATGGGTGCCACGCCGTGCAGATTCATTTGAGAAGCTGGATAAAGTATGTTCCCTAACATTTAGTTGTGTAGAGTAGCTACTGTGGGGTAGAATCCTATGTTTGTTCACTTGTTTTATCTGATGATCAGTACTACAATGTGTAGAATACTTCCAAATGGGTCTCTTATTTTGTTAGGCAAACATGTAACTCACTATGTGGTGGCTCTTAAATTTATCCTGACTTAGATGGAGTACTTTATGCTACCAGTTATTGATGTTTATTGATAAACTCGGGTTACTTATATTTATGCAGTCAATTGTGTTGCTTACCACCCTTAAATTGCCGAGTGACCAATCTAGTGTTTACTTGGTCTTAAACATTCTGCATACTTATTTCTTGGGTGTTCTACTGCTTATATATCTCTATTCTATAAATCTTTTCTTGTATGAATGCTTTATCTTTATGTCTAGTTTTCTGATGAAGATAATATTCTACTAAGAATGGGAGTAAATATATGGCATTCAACAAAGGCTATATTATCCCTTCCTTTCTTGAGAGAGTTACTTGATTTCCTTTTTCTGTAACCTAGATATGTTGTCTTTAACGGTGGCTTACTTTGGTTGTGTGACTGCATCCATTTATGCAGATTGGTCAGGGAACTTACAGTAATGTCTATAGGGCTCGTGATCTTGATCAAAAGAAAATTGTTGCTTTGAAGAAAGTGAGGTTTGACAACCTTGAGCCTGAGAGTGTTCGCTTTATGGCAAGAGAAATTCACATTCTACGTAGGCTTGATCACCCGAATGTAATAAAACTAGAAGGTCTAGTTACATCAAGGATGTCTTGCAGTTTGTACCTGGTATTTGAGTACATGGAACATGATCTGGCTGGGCTTGCTTCACACCCTGGTCTGAAGTTCACAGAAGCACAGGTACTCATAGAAGATTTTCGTCTCGTAGTACTCTAGTCTGCAGTCCTTTTTTTTTTTTTTCCAGATAAGATACATTTATGGGAATTTGAGCCAAACCACTCACCCACGCATTCACCCATCCAACCACTCAAATCTGCAGTCTTTTTTTTTTTACTCACAAAATCTCTTTTTAACCGTAAGTGTAAGAAGATGATCATTTTTTATGTTTCTAACATGATAGTCCATACTTTCTTGTAAGTTTAATTCATCTATGTAACTTAGCTTGGTACTTTAGGCTATTAACCCCGGATTGTAGTTGCTGACATTCAGTTCATTTATTTGCAGGTTAAATGTTACATGCAACAACTTTTACGTGGACTTGATCATTGTCACAGTCGTGGGGTTCTGCACCGTGACATTAAGGGTTCCAACCTTCTTATTGATAACAATGGAATACTGAAAATTGCAGACTTTGGTCTAGCAAGTTTTTTTGATCCCCATCAAAATCAGCCTTTAACAAGCCGTGTTGTAACTCTTTGGTACCGTCCACCAGAGCTGTTACTTGGTGCCACTTACTATGGGACTGCTGTAGATTTATGGAGTACAGGTTGCATACTTGCTGAATTGTATGCTGGCAAACCTATTATGCCTGGAAGAACTGAGGTATTTACAGTTATTTGGAGTTGAATATAAAACAAATTTGCTTTTCCTCTTTCATAATCATTGTGTACTGTATTAATCAGTGTCTTCGACTCGTAATTACTTAGATTTTCCCACAGTTTTTTGTTTATCAATTGTATCATAGACATCTGGTGTTTAGTGAAAATATTATTGTCATAGAACCTAATTTTTTCTTTCCTTATTCAATAACACAAGTCTATGGTTTGTAGGACACTTATTTTGGAGATTGGACTAAGGGTTGAATGTTCTGTCCAGATTTCTTACGTAGATTGGAACATATAATAATAATAATTAAAAAAAATACATAAGAGTTATTAGCGGTATTCATTTTTAAGAAATGTGTGCAAAGTTATTGTGTATTCTTATATACAACTATATATATTGATATATATTTTGCTATTTAGTGATCGGCTTGAAATAAATATTGTAGGCTTTGATTCTTATCAAAAACAAAATATTGTAGGCTTTGATAATTGTAAATGATAAAATGCAATTTCATTGGTTTTGCCTAGATTTTCTGAAGTTACTATGTAATAAGCTATATTTTCTGGATATAAGTTGTTTAATCTGTTTATAAACCATGTAGAAAAGAGTCTAGAATCTGATACCCACTACTGATAATTAAAATGGAAATATTGACCTATTCTCTTGAGATTTTGCATGCTGTATCTTCGGTTGGTTCCTTTAAGTCTTTGCGGCTGTCTGCCCTGTAGGTGGAGCAGTTACATAAAATTTTCAAGCTTTGTGGGTCTCCTTCCGAGGATTACTGGAGAAAATCAAAGTTGCCTCATGCAACAATATTTAAGCCCCAACAGCCCTATAGACGCTGTGTTGCAGAAACTTTTAAGGAGTTCCCTGCACCAGCTTTAGCACTTATGGAGACCCTTCTTTCCATAGATCCAGCTGATCGTGGATCTGCAGCTTCTGCTCTCAAGAGTGAGGTGTAGATTTTTTACTTTCATTGGTACATTGTCAATTTTATCTGCTGTTTTTATTTGATGTACGCACTGCCTCTCGTTTTGTATCCAATACACAAATTAGATGGTTTTGTTAGGTTAGGTCCTATCTGGTGTCTTTTGCCTTAGCTATGAATTTTAATATCTTTTTTACATTAGAATATCATATGATTGTTAAGACAGAAGCATTTTGTTACTAAGACTTTTTGTTTCCTCTCTCCGGGAAGTGTTTCAACCAAAACTTTGTTTTTGTATCTGATTATCAGTTGGCGTTTTATTTTGTAGTTCTTTACAATGAAACCTCTTCCATGTGATCCTTCAATATTGCCAAAGTATCCTCCTAGCAAAGAGCTTGATGCAAAAGTACGGGATGAAGAAGCTAGAAGGTGCGTGATAAATTTAGCAATTATTTTATTCTTCTGTGTGATGGTTATAACTTATAAGGCACATCATCAGGGATATTATATTAGCTAGCTTCAAATTCTGATACTATGTTCTTGATGTTTTGTAATACTTATGCATTGTGCTATTGCTGATATCAGTGGTTTTCTGAGCCTACAACTGAGTCTAGCTGGGCTAGGTTTGGTGGTTTGCAAAATATATATGTAGTCTATAGTTTTCCAGTTATCTCTTGTGCTCTATGATTGCAGTAGTATAATTAGTTTGAATTGGCTGTATTCCTTTTAGTTTTGTTACTCTATTGAAGTACATTGCACCAATTTTTTAAATTGTTCCAAATTCAATATGTCAATTGGAGAAATTATGAATGTTTTTAGTTGGATTATGTTATGGGAGTAATAATAGGCCATTTTAGTTAGTGGTTTTCTTTCCGTGTTCTTGTTTGTCCTTTGAGTTTTGGTAGACTCTTTTGGAGTTAAATTTAGTTGAAAAGTTATGAACTAAATTCTTGCTTCGTAGGTTGTTATTTATGTTGTAAACTGACAATTCTGTTTTTGGTTGCTCTAAAAGACAAGGAGCAGTAGGAAGCAAGGGCCAGAGACCTGATCCTGAGAGGAGAACAAGAGAGTCTCGAGCCATCCCGGCACCTGATGCCAATGCTGAATTAGTTTTGTCAATGCAGGTAGAACGTTATTTCTATTTTTTGATAATTCATTTGAAACAGCCGTTTTTAGGACGTCTAATTATTGACATGGCTGTTGTATTACAGAAAAGGCAAGGTCAATCCAATTCTAAGAGCCGGAGTGAGAAGTTTAACCCTCATCCCGAAGAAGCTGCTTCTGGCTTTCCGATTGATCCACCCAGACCATCACAAGCTGTAGAAGTAAGCGTTGATCAGCAAAGCTTTAATCACAAGAGAGCATCACACTCGGGGCCATTGGCTCATCGGGCTGCATGGGCAAAGACTTCAAAGAACGCAGATGATGCTCCAAAAGTCTCAGTTGGGGCTGACTTGTCCACGATGTCAGGTTTAGTGGCAGCAAGGAGGAGTTTGCTGGCTGAAGACTACAGAGATAGGTCTAGTTCTTCGCAACCAGAAGTTCCAAAAGTGATGGGAAGGTTTCCGGGTTCATTCAAGGAGGGCTCGGATTCCTTACTACAAGATCAAAAGCCTCACATACAGGTAGTAGGTCCTAATAAAAAAGAAGATGGAAGACTTAGCAGTAAAGATCCTATTCTTGTGAGTACTTTGACTTTGCCTTATTCCTTCTCTTTCGATAATGTTTTTTGCTTGTTATTACGAGTTTATCTGGTTATAGCACTCATCTTTACAAATAAAAAGACTAAAGCATCCGTTGTCACCATGGGGAAATCTCCCATCTATTTTTCTATTTGCTACTGTGAAGCACCGGGGATTAATTATTATTATTATTTTTGGGGAGAAAAAAACGAGGATTGATTGTTGTTCTAGTTTAATAAGTTAACTCATCCTTAAAAACATGCTTTCACTGTTTAACTCATTCTTAAAAACATGCTTCCACTGTTTTCTTATTAATGCTGAATGCATGATTCTTGTTTTATGTTTACACTATAGATTGGCTATGGATCAAAAGGTCACAAAATTCACTACTCTGGCCCATTGCTGGTCCCCTCCAGTAACATGGATCAGATGCTCAAGGACCATGATCGGCAGGTCCAAGAAGCTGTTAGACGAGCGCGTATTGACAAGGCAAAGGTCAGAAAAGCCCAGGTTGAAGGAAACCAAATATCTAGCAATTCATTGTTTGTTTCTGGTCGATGAGCCGGTGTTTGTAGACACCAATCGAAGCAAAGCATCAATAGGAAAATCACCGGAAAATAATTGGTGGGTGATTCTTTTCCTTGTGAAATAGTGCTAGTTTTCTTTTCTTTTTTTTTCCTTTTTTATTCCTTCTTTTTCTGTGTATAGAGGCTGATTCTAGAGGATAGCTGGTGGCCATCTTTAGGTAAAATTGTTACCTTAAATCTCCCTTTCTCAAGTGTATTCTCCTTCCACTTTGAAAAATGTTATTTCCAAGATGTGGCCCATTATTCTTGTAGAGCTTTTTCTTAGCCAAGAGCTACAGGGTATGTGGGACATATGAGATGTTTTCTTTCTCTTTTTTTTCGTAATGAGAATAGTTAAATTATTGCATTCCTCTCACTGAGGTGCCCAACATCTCGAGCGCTCATTCAAAATGTCTTGTTTCACTTGTCCCACTGGTTGGTTTGAGAATTTTTTGAGGAATTTACTGAAAATGAGCAAGTTTAAACTTTGAACCCAAAATGTGATAAAAGGCCCAATTTATAAAGGACCTGGTCATAGACTTTGTAAGTTAAAAGGTAGTCCCATACCGAAAATTTCTTGGTTATTGACATAAATAGTAGTAATTTTGACTAAAATGACTTTTTAAGAAATGTTTTGAAAAATGATTTTTTAGTAGTGTTTTGTGACATGTGCGATGGAAGGGAATACAATTTGTAAAAATGTAATCAATAGTCACACATTATATGATTTATCGTAACACAATTTATAATATTACTAAAAATGTCTATTCAAAAAAGATTAATAAAAAAAGTTATTTTGTGCTAAATTAGTACTACTCAGGTCAATTTCCTTCTTATTCGGAAGATACTACCGGAAGTTTGAAATATGTATGCTTCTTGACCTCCCGTGTTACTTTTGTAACTTGACACAAAAATAGATAAAAAGTGTCTGAATTCATATAAATGAGTAAGTAAGGTTTCTTTCTCCCTTTCATACCTTGAATTTTTTTTTTGGTGTGTGTGTGTTTTAAAGCGTTGCCTTTGTGAAGTTTTCTCTCCCTTCATTGAGGGCAACAAATTTTAGCTACATTATGTGGCCAAAAAAAGAAACATTAGAATGTGGCAAGTAGGACATACATGTCTACCGCATTTAATTCACAAGCTTATAATCAATAAACCCAATATTGTTTTCTCTGCACAGGAAAAAAAAAATCCACAGTATTGTTTGTATTGTCAAGAGAATCACAACCATTTCCTTTTTTTTTTCCCCTCTTCCACAAATTTTGTGGACCTAAGATGTACAGAAGCTTATGATCTCAATAACTTGTACACAATTCTAAAGAAAAACACAAAAAAAAAAAGACAAAACAAAAAACGAAAAAGTTTGTAGACATTACCATGTTGACATGTCTCGTGAAAATGGTCTTTTGGATGTTCAAATTCCATACAAAAAATTGAAAAGACTTGTAAGCTTGTTTGGATATACTTTTACTTTATATTTTTTATTTTTTAAAATGAAAAAAGTAGTTGAATCTTTTCAAGAATTTGTTTGAAAATATCTTCATCTTCCATTTCATTTAAAATAACAAAAAACAAAAAACAATAATTTATCCAACCAAACCAAAGGGACCCCGATGTGACCGAGTGTGAATGTTCTATATACTTTCGTTGGATTTTTATTAATGATTTTTCACTAGATTTAATCCTTGTTTAAAAAATATTTTAATTAAATACAAAGAAAGGTTAATGCCTTAGTAAGGGTAAGAACTCTTTTTCAATATTTTCCTACACATTCCTTCTTCGAAATTGTAATTCTTTTTTAAAAAATATTCCTAAACAATATATCCATTGAATTCTTCACATGTTTATAATTTTTTTTTTTTTTTGTAAAATTTGCAAATGAGAGAAAAAAAAGAAGAAGTATAGTCCCTTTTATCTTTTCCACGCAGCTAATGGTGTTTGACAGTCGTATATTCTAGCTAGGGGTGGCAATTCGTGTTGTCGTGTCATATTCGTGTCGTGTCGAGGCATATATCTAACGAGCAATTACCAAATCCAAACCCGACACGTTTATTATTCGTGTCATGATTTGTAAACCCACACCCGACACGCTAAATAAACAGGTTAACCTGTGAGCGACACATTTAACACGTTATTTAAATAGGTCGTATTCAGATCGTGTCCAACGTAACACGATCTGCTAACATGTATACTGTTAACCCGTTAATTGAACTCAATTTAATATGTTAATGTTAAATATGTTGTATTTGGTTCAACTTGACATAACGTATTAACCTATTAATTTTAACATGTTAACCTATTTCACATTTTCAATATAACTTGATATAATCTATTAACTTATTTTATATTTCCAATATAACCAAGCAAGCATAATCAAATAAATATAACACACAATCCAAAGTTTAAAACCAAAATAAAACTTTCAAGTTTTAGTACATAAAATATAAAAGGGAAGTTTTAAGTCTTAGTACACACATGATAATACAATGTCTCAAAAAATTTAATCGTGTTAAACGAGTCAATTTCGGGTTTAACAGGTTAACCTGCTAATGACCTATTATTTAATCGTGTTTAATCGGGTTTAACCTGTTTTGACCTGTACCTGTTTAAGACAAACCCAAACCCGCTAACTTCGTGTCGTTTTCGAGTCGTGTTATCGTGTCGTGACCTAAATTGCCACCCCTAATTCTAGCTTGATACTTGCTTAACATGTGATTTGCTTCACTAAAAAAATAGATGGAATTGCAAACTTGAACCAACTCTTCCACGTTTTCAAATTAAGGTCATATTTACTAATTTGTAAAGGAATAAGTGTAAAGAGAAATGGAAGAAAATAAAAAACAATGACCGAGGAAATTTAATAGTCCCATTTATGTGTAACCAACTATTTCATTCTCTCTTTTTTTTTTTTTTTAATCACGGATTAGTAAATAGTAAACATATCCTAAATGATTTAACAAGAAAGTTTTTATAAACGTTACTTAAATATTAAAGATAATTATACGTCATTCTAAATTACATACTATTTTAAAATATAAAATTTATATGCAAAAGTAAAATTCAACCAGGAATATTTCAAAAAGTTTTAGGATGCGAGAGAGTTCCTTGTTAATTAAAAACAAAAAAACAAAAGAAAGTTCCTTGTTTGAAGTGTGGAGCCTACACCTGAGGTTTATATTTAAGGGTTAATGGTCGCTAAACTATCCAACTTGTGACAATTTGATTTTTAAAGTTTCATTTGTAGTATTTAGCTCAAGGACTTTTCGATTTATAGCAAATTGGTCTCTGGATTGTTTAATTTTCAATATGCTGTTAAATTTTTGACAAAAAACACATATAAGGAGCATGTGGTGGCCTCTGAAAGTATATTTGAAAGATAATTTTAGAATTTTAAGCATAAAAATGAATTATTATAAAAAAATTTCTTTAAATTTGTAAATCAAAGAATCCTAAAAAATACAAATGATATATCTTTTCTTATTTCTAAATCTTTTTATTCAGTTTATTTTCCTTAAATCTACTTTCATACGCTATAACATGCTTCTCACATGTATTTTTTGTAAAAAATTTAATAACTGGAAAATTCAGGCCTTTAATTGCCATAATAAAAAGCTTATGAATCAAATTGCCACAAATTGGATAGTTGAGGGACCATTTGTGCTATAAACCCTTATATTTTATCAATAAGGCATGAAATAGTTCCAGCAAAAAAAAAAGGGAAAATGACATCCCGTACGATATTTTAAATAATAATACCAGAAATACGATCTTGAGATACGAAGTTATTTTTATACGGTGATTCTTAAAAAATATCACATTTCCTCTTTATCTTCTTCTCGCTTGGATCTGTCTTTCTCGATGGGCAGGACGAAGACCCTGTGATCCTCCATAACCTTAAGGAGCGCCAGGCCTCGTTTCTCACCTCTCATTTTTTCTGGGTGTTGAAGCTTGAAGATGATTAAGGGATCATTGGTTTCCCACCTCTCCTTTTTTTGGGTGTTGAAGCTTGAAGATGATTAAGGGATCACTAGTAACTTCCATCTACTGGTTGCAATAGATTTTGTTTGTTTGACTCTTTAAATTATCCAGGGAGTTTTTCAAATGAAAAATAGGTCAAGCTTCAAACTAATTTTCTGGGTTATTTTTCTCAAACCAGTTCGAAAATGTCTTGTACATAAGTAAATCACAGGAAACCAGTTTGGTTTTCTTTTTGTGAAATACCTTGTACGTAAGTAAATCACAGGAAACCAATTTAGTTTCCTTTTAGCAAAATGCTATTTATATAAGTACATAGCGGGAAACCACAAAAGTTTCTTAAAAACTTATTTGGTTTCCTTTATCGAAATTCCCTTTATATAAGTAAATCACAAGAAACTACAAAGACTTTTTTAGAAATCAATTTGGTCTCTTTTTAGCTAAAAGTCATGTACATAAGTAAATCATATGAAATCACAAAGCTTTCTAGAAACCAATTTGGTTTCCTTTTAGCGAAATACTCTTTATGTAAGTAAATCACAAGAAACTGTAAAGGTTTCTGGAAACCAGTGTAGTTTCTTTTTAGTGAAATGTCTTGTACGTAAGAAAATCACAGGAAACCACAAAGGTTTCCAGGAAACCAATTTGCTTTCTTTTTATCAAAATGGACTGTACATAAGTAAGTCATAGGAAAACTTTACAAAAAGTTTCATGGAAACTAGCTTGGTTTCTTTGTAGCGAAATGCCCTTTTATGTATGTAAATCATATGAAACTATAAAGGTTTCCTGGAAGACAGTGTGGTTTTCTTTTAGCGAAATGCCATGTATGTAAGTAAATCACAAATAACCGCAAATATTTCCTGGAAATGAGTTTGGTTTCCTATAAACCAGATTAGTTTCCTTTTAGCAGAATACCATGTATGTCAGTAAATCATAGGAAACCACAAAATTTTCCTGGAAACCTTTTTAGTTTTCTGTGGTTTCCAAGAACCCAGTTTGATTTATGTGTAGCAGAATGTCTTGTAGGTAAGTTAATCATAGGAAACCACAAAAGTTTCTTAAAAACTAGTTTGAAAAATAAATTGAAAAAGCAGTGAAAAATCGAAAAAGAAAAGAAAAGAAAAAAAAATAAAAAGGAATGACAAGGAAAAAAAAAGAGAAATAGTGTAAAAAAAATAAATAAATAATGAAAAAAAAGGTAAAAAATAAAAAAAAGAGTGAAAAATCAAAAAGGAAAAGAAAATTGAAAAATGATGGAAAGAAAAAAGAAAAGCAATAAACAACAATATTGATTATAGTGGGAGTTGAATCACAAACCTCCAGGAGATCAAGAAAGTGTCCCGCCACAATGCTAATTGTGCTTTTGTCCTTCTTTTGACACGTAAAATGTTTAAAGCTTTTTATGAAAAAATGATGCATGATTTACAAAACTGCCACCGCGTTTTCTATCCCTAAAATATTTAGAAAAATGCCCATTTTAGGTCGTACGGAATTTTAATTATCTATAGAAGGTCCTATTTTGGGTATTCTTTTTGAAAAAACAGGTATAAATGTCCTAATCCCAAAAAAAAAAAAGAAGGCCATAAACCCTTATATTTTATCATTAAAGCATGAAATAGTTCCCGAAAAAAAAAGAGCATGAAGTAGTTTATTAGCTTTTTATCATGGGTTTTGGACACTTATACCTATATTTCAAAAAATAATACCAAATTTACGACCTTTCAAAAATAATAAAAATCCATACGACCTTTTTATGACATTTTTCTAAATACTTTGAAAGTTAGAAAACGCGGTGGTATTTTAGTAAATAAGTCATTTTTTTTTTTATAGTAAACCAACCACAAAGGTTTTTTGGAAACCAATTTGGTTTAATTTGGTTTCCTATTAGCGGAATGTTCTGTAAGTAAGTAAATCATAAGAAACCACAAAGGTTTCTTATAAACCAGTTTGGTTTTCTTTAGCCGAAAGCCCTGTACGTAAGTAAATACCAGGAAAGTACAAAGGTTTCCTAGAAACCATTTTGGTTTCCTTTAGTCGAATATCCTGTACGTAAGTAAATCACATGAAACCATGAACATTTTCGGAAAATCATTGTGGTTTCTTTTTTGCAGAATGTCCTGTAGCTAAATAAATCACAGGAAACTATCGTGGTTTTCGAATATCCTCTATGTAAGTAAATCACAGGAAACCATCGTGGTTTCCTTTTAGCAGATTGCCCTGTAGCTAAATAAATCACAGGAAACCACAAAAATTTCCTAGAAACCATTGTGTTTTCTTTTAACTAAATAATTTAGTTTTCAGTTTTTATTAACTAAATAGTTATGATATTTGAAAAAATGAATTAAAAAAAGAGAAAATGAAAAAAGGAATAAAAAATTGATAAATGAGGCAAGTGGGACTTGAACTTAGGTATTGATTGTGGGGATACATAGCCCAACCACTTGACTAGCTTACAATTTGATTTATTTATTTTATTTTTTAATTAATAAAGTTTTCCTTAATGATAGACAAATTTATAACTTTGCCACCGAGTCTTGGACCTCTTCTTAGATCGTACAAAAAAGTATTTATTTTGGCCAGTTCGTATTTTTAGAATATTTTTTACCAAAATCGTACAACATGTCATTTTCCTTTTTATCATTCATACGTGGGCCGTTAAAAAATAAAAACTCCCCAAGCACACCAGAGCAAAATTACAGCCAGGCAAAAACGTGGCAGCTCTATAACCAAAAGAAAGTTTAGCAAACTCCAGGGTGAAAAGCACACAAACCGAAAAAACGAAAATAAAAAATATATCGGGAATCTTTGCTCTACGATTTTAAATACCCATTTAACAAAGCCACGTGTCTCTCCTGATTGCATAATTCAAAAAATGTCATGACATGGATCCAAGCCATTCATAATTATATCTTTTGATTAGTGATACTAGGTACACTAATTTTATTCACGGAACCTGTAAATATAGGCACATAAAATGACGTGACGAAATTCTTAATAAATAGTCTGATCATATTTTGAGACGAATGATGTGAATAACTAGAAATCATGTACATATATATTACATAAAATTCGAAAAATAAGAATATCCTGATATAACATTTGGTGTGCCCCCAGCAATTTTCATTTTTTTTTATATGACATTTTTGCTCTTATATCACATATTTCTAATTTCTTTCAGTTATGGATCTTATCTAAAGAATGATATTTAAGTTAATTTGCTAAATCCCAAGATATTTGAAATGTTTTTTGGTTTGTTAATTTAATAATCTCAAGGGCATTAAAATAATAATTAATTAATACATAATAATTTAAATAGTCCTTAATCATAGTTAAAATTAATCATTATTTAGGGATTACTAGAACATAACGAGAATCAAGATACTTTAATTTATAAGATTAGTTATTCTTTTCACCTTTCTTGCATGCATGTTTTAATATTATAATAATACTTTATTACTTAGCTCCATCCAATAATATTATGTTTTTTTTTTCCCGCTGGAAAAGCCCAATGTAGTAATAATCAATTAATTTTCTTTGACCCCAATTCATAGTTTCTTCTTCGGGAAAAGAAGGTTCATCTTTTTCAGACCCCACCCAAATATTATTTTAATAACTTACCAAACAATAAAAATTAAAAAAGAAAACTATTGTTATTATCATTTTTTTTTTAATTTGAACTAGTGGACCACAAACTTGTACAATTTACTCATTTGCCACTCTCTTCTATGAAACTTAAAAAATCTAAGAGGCTCGGATGTTGCCACGTTGGTAACTTGGAATAAAGCAAGATAAAGAAGATAGTAAGAAGCTAGAAAAGAGTGGCTTCTCGGGCTTGAACACAAGCTAATGAATTTATATGATAAACAAATGATACGAGTAACCATGAACTGTAGTAGGGGGCCGGAACTTTAAAGGGTATTTTTTTTTTTATATTATTTCTCAGACAAAAGCAGAATAGTCTATTCTGCCTGTGTTTTTTTGCGGGCAAGATTTTTTTTTTAATCATTTCTTTTGAAAAAAGTATGGTGAATATATGAGGCTGCGGATCCTCCGGAGCTTCGTACTGTGTTTTCTACTTTTCTTCCTAGAGGGTAATTCTTCTTTTGTTGTGTGGTTGTGTTTTTAGTTTGGTCTAGCAGGAACAGGAGACCCCTCTCATGGCTTTACTGGTACCTTTTTTTTTTCTCTCTCTCTCTCTCTCTCGATAACATTTATTTATAGGTAGTTCTACTACTGTCTGTACATGAGACTTTTTTTTTTGGAGTTTTTCTATGGTGGGTAGTCGTTGGTGATAAGAGTTTTGGGTTTTATGTGGTTGGGAATTGTTTATTTGTTTTAAGTGAATGAGAATTGTTAATGGGTTTTGAAGATTTTGCTTAGTTTTTGAGAAATTGGTACTATATTCTTTATTGGGTTTGTTCATGGTGGAGTACTTGCTTTGTTAATCGTGCTGAAATTCCAAAAGTTGCCTACTTTTGTGCCCGGCAGGAGGGAATATGTCATTGCAGGTGGGAAGTCGAGTGCTTGATGAGAGAAGCTTGTTCTTGTCTTTCTTTTTTTTGTGCCTTTGAATTGAGTTTTTGATGGCCCCGTGGCGATTGTGGAGCTGGGAGAGTGTTGATAGAAGTCCAAGAGTTCTTTTATTTATTGGATGTGTAAGCTATGGCCTTCATGCAGCTCTAGATGGATAGCTATGGAGGGATCCTCCGAGTCTGCTCGTAAGAAATCTAGTAGTTCTAGGGAATTGAACACTTCCAGGGTTTCTAACCTCGATTTGACGCCTCCTCATGGTGGTAGAACTGGTTTATCTGGTGATGTATTGCATGACTCTAGCTATAGAAAGGGAAAAGATAATAGGGTTTTGTTTGCTCAAACTGATTACGTCCAAAACCAGGGTGGTTTGTCTGGAGTTTGTGAGGATGAGGTAGCAGTTGACCCTTTCGTTCGTGCCATAGAATGGGGTGATATAAGCTTGAGGCAATGGTTGGATAAACCAGACCGATCGGTTGATGTCTTCGAGTGCTTACACATATTTAGGCAAATAGTGGAGATAGTGAATGTAGCACACTCCCAGGGAATTGTTGTCCATAATGTTCGACCTTCTTGCTTTGTTATGTCGTCTTTTAACCATGTCTCCTTCATTGAGTCTGCATCTTGTTCGGATTCTGGGTCTGATAATCTTGAGGACGGGCAGAACAGCCCAACGATGTATCAGAAAACTTCATCCTCACCCTTGCCAAGTGATTTCTGTCCACAGAAAAGAGACAAGGGTAGTGAAGATCTTCGAACGATGATGGCTTCAATGAATGCTTTCTCGGAAACAAGTTGCATGCTGTCAAGCTCAACCTACGCAGCACAAGAGTCATTGGTAGTAGAAACTGAGGAAAATAGAAATAAGGACGGGAGAAGTACAGAAGTAGAAGAGAAAAATCAACCGTTTCCAATGAAACAGGTATTGCTTATGGAGACCAATTGGTACACTAGTCCTGAAGAGGCTAATGGTGGTCTAAGTTCATGTGCTTCGGACATTTACAGACTCGGGGTTCTTCTTTTTGAGGTTTGTAATGAAAATTCCACAATTATATCTGTTATAGCTTAAGTTGGGTGGGAACTCGGAAGTTCTCACCGTTTATAAGTCGCAATATATAGAGCTTGAGTCGATAATTTAGAAGAGTTCTTGTTTGTTTCTCAGTACCCTAATGTGGTTTTGCTGTTTGTGATCAGTTATTCTGTCCATCCGGTTCGGGAGAAGAGAAGAGTAGAACAATGTCTAGTCTGAGGCATCGAGTTCTTCCTCCTCAACTGCTTCTGAAATGGCCAAAAGAAGCTTCATTTTGCTTATGGCTACTTCATCCTGAACCAACTAGTCGGCCAAAAATGGGGTAATTACACCTCATGGAATGTTTTCTAATCCTTTCTTTTCTATTGAGTGTCTTTCATATTAAGTATTGAATTGATTCTCAGCATTGCATTGATTTTTCTCTTTTTCCCGCATCATGTCCACCTTACTTATTATGTCATACTGAAATGAGTATTAGGAGGTTCAGATTAGTGAAAGATATTTCTTGCTGTTTTTGACTTGTGATTAAATGCCACAAGGATAAAAGTTGTGACCCAACTAGTACCTATAATCATACAACTTTATTATTAAGGCGTTAAACGTGTTTGAGGTTACTATCCTTGATACATAACTCGAACATGTTTCCTTTTTCGATTTTAAGGCAGTCACATATCCAATATAGAGTTAGAGACACACGATTAAATTATTTTGGCTGGATCTCATGTACGCACAATATTCAGCTTAAGTTCTTCCATATGATCTTCCTTATGCTCTCTGTTGGCTGATGCTGGTATCACCTGGTAGAGCATCAATCTTGTATCTAAAATGCTTGACTGCATTCTAATGTGTAGAATTCAGCGGGAGGACAAATATCAATTTTTTTTTTTTTTTNGGGTGGTGCGTGCTTGACTGCATTCCAATTTAAGAATTAATCGTACACAAACATGAATTTGTGATTCGTCCTCCAACTTAAATTTATTCCACCATATCTCTCATTCCACACTAAATCTGCCCTCAATCAACTTTGTTACAGTATCTTAGAATATATGTTAAATACATTTTTTAACTTCCAATTCAACTTAAATAAATTAGACTTTTCATGCTTTACTTTCATGACATCCAATTCAACTAAGATCAGACTTTTCATACTCTACTTTCATGCCATCTGTAACAGTGAATTATTACAGAGTGAGTTCCTAAATGAGCCAAGAGATGACTTGGAAGAACGTGAAGCGGCCATAGAGCTTAGAGAGAGAATAGAGGACCAAGAGTTGTTACTGGAGTTTCTTCTGCTAATACAACAAAGAAAGCAGGAGGCTGCAGATAAGTTGCAAGATACTCTTTCTTTCCTGTGTTCTGATATTGAAGAAGTTGTGAAGCAGCAAACAATTTTGAAGAAAAAGGGTGGTTCATGTCCTGATCTGGTGAAGGAAGATAACTCAACATCAAGTCTCCCTTCAATGAATATTGTTAATGATGATGATTCTACTAGCTTGGGATCCAGAAAACGATTCAGACCAGGATTGCGGATTCTGGACATGGAGGAATGTGATGATAATATAGACGGTGAGCAGAAGTCAGACAGTGAAAATCAAGATAGCATTCTTTTCAAAAGTTCACGATTGATGAAGAACTTCAAAAAGCTGGAGTCTGCATATTTTTTGACAAGATGCAGACCAACCAGGCCTTTAGGGAAACATGTGATTAGACATTCACCAATAAGCAGTGATGGTAGGGGTTCTGTTGTTGTAACTGAAAGAAGTTCTGTGAATAATTTGGCATCAAAAGATCGGAGTTATGAGGGTAGACAAAGTGGTTGGATAAATCCATTCCTTGAAGGTTTGTGCAAGTATCTATCTTTCAGTAAATTAAAAGTTAAGGCAGATTTGAAGCAAGGTGATCTTCTAAATTCTTCAAACCTGGTATGTTCGCTCAGTTTTGATCGTGATGGAGAATTATTTGCTACAGCTGGTGTTAATAAGAAAATTAAAGTATTTGAATGTGACACGATTATAAACGAGGACCGTGATATTCACTATCCAGTGGTTGAAATGGCTAGTAGGTCAAAGCTTAGTAGTATATGTTGGAATAGTTATATAAAAAGTCAGATTGCTTCAAGTAACTTTGAAGGTGTGGTGCAGGTAGGTCAACCCTCTCAATTTGTTCACTTTTCAGTCTAAGATAATTTTGTGTTAACTGAGTCACTTGACATTTACATTCCAGATATGGGACGTGACAAGGAGTCAAGTGCAAATGGAGATGAGAGAGCACGAGAGGCGTGTGTGGTCAATCGACTTCTCCTCGGCAGATCCAACATTGTTGGCCAGCGGGAGTGATGATGGTTCTGTTAAGCTATGGAGTATCAATCAGGCAATTCTATTTTTGCACTTGGTGGATGTCAGCTTTGAAACTAAACGTACTGCAATTATTCTATTTGCGTGCTGTATACTTGATTCTGGATGTATGATAAGTTGTTTCTCTTACTTGGGGTGCAACTGCAGGGAGTAAGCATTGGTACGATCAGAACAAAGGCCAACGTTTGCTGCGTTCAGTTCCCCTTGGACTCTGGTCGTTCCATCGCATTTGGTTCAGCAGACCATAAGATTTATTACTATGACCTGCGTAATGCAAAGGTTCCTCTCTGCACATTAATTGGACACAATAAAACTGTGAGTTACGTCAAGTTTGTAGATACGATGA
Source organism: Trema orientale (assembly GCA_002914845.1). NCBI lineage: Eukaryota > Viridiplantae > Streptophyta > Magnoliopsida > Rosales > Cannabaceae > Trema > Trema orientale. Next base: position 177,754 of record JXTC01000076.1, on the reverse strand, counting down.
ATCTTGTGTCGGCATCCACTGATAACTCTCTGAAGCTTTGGGATTTATCGAAATGTACATCTCGAGTTATTGACACGCCAGTTCAATCCTTCACAGGTCACACGAATGTAAAGGTACTTCCATATCTTGCATCCCTTATGATTAACTACCTTAAATGAACCAAGCTTGATGAGATATTGCTTTGATTGTTTATTTACTCCTTGTTACAACTGCAAATTCGTCCTATGGTATAGAATGGTTGCAAATTCCATTATCTACGTACCAACAACACCTGGGCTTGTACCGGGATGGACTTGTTCAACACCTTGTCTTGAAAAGAAACAAACTGCTAATCTTGGGCATATGTCTGTGCAAGTCTTGATACAAAATTAACCAAAAAATAAAAACCACGCATTACAGATTTTATTGGTTTATATCTTTACATGATGATTTATTCATAATATTGAAGTACATACTTAATTCTTGTTAGTAATGTCCTCGCATTAGTCAAGGGGGGTCGCATTATCCATTTGTGATTTATGTTTATGTTACTAGATGTAATTGATTCTCTATGAATTTATTAGGACTGTGCACACATTGAAAAGACATTCTTTCTTTGGGTAATCGTAAAAGATATATATATATATATATACACATATTTTGTTCTTTGGATGAAATTTATGTGTCGCGTAAGGGTCATAATGCTGATGAAATTAGGAATGAACTCTACAGCACCTCCAGCAAAGGTTGAAATTGATTATACCCTTAATTTTGTGCAATCCGCATGAGTGTCTTTTCCATTTTCACTTTTTTTAAACCAGTTTTCTGATTGAGATGTTTGTGACCTATATGATGGACCAATTTTATAATCAATCAAATACACCACCCTTTTCAATTCCAGCTCCAGTTCTTCAGCTGATAAAGTTGGGATAAATTTTAATTTTCTACTTAAAAATTAAAATATGAGAGGCTCAACTCTACAGGGATATTTATATACCAAGTAGTACTTAAAGCTCGTACCATTTGAACGCATGCTCTCTAAATGATAAATGCTTATATATAAAATGAATTTAGGAGGAAAGAATTTTCAGGCCTGGCCTTTAAAGAGAGGTTCTACTTGGTATCCAGAAAAGGAACACGACCCTGGGATTGGTCACCAGTTGTTGCTGCTCATGCTGATACAATCACAAAGTTGAATTATCTGACCTAATTTGAGAACCATCCAACGAAACTCTAGAAATTTTCCTCTTTTTTTTTTTCTTTTTTCCCTCTTGGCCGGGTTGGGGGTTGGGCTTTGGGTTGGTGGTATACAAAATACATGGTCAGTTGTTCTATGGTAGACAGCATAATTACACACGTGATTGCAGAATGTGGTCATAAACCAAGCTAGTTTCAAAGTATGTCATTATGAGTTGATGCATATTGGGTTTTGGGTTCTTAGTTACACTGAGGATTTTGGCTCTATAAGCCTACTAACTTAGCTTGCTTTACTACCATATTATTTTTCTCCAATGGCTTTTTCTCATCTTTTTGGAAGTCATCGTAGTAATTTTAGTAGTTTCACTTGGGTTGTAACTTGAATCAAACATATTTGAAGCAAGGAATCATAAGTGCCTTTGTTGTTCTTTAACGGCTTATATTTTGCTTTTAAAGCATGTGTTCTCAGTTGAAAGTCGCCTGATACTTTTTGGACTGTATGCTCAATTACATAATTGTAGTAAGGTTTATTTCGTCGTTTTGCAACCTAATAATATCTTACGGGCTTTTTTTTTCGGTTGAAAGGAACATGTTATGATTTTGAAGTCATTTTAATTATTTTCTCTTATAATGTCATATTTATGATATATATATATATATATATATACTTGCCATCTAGCTATAAAGTTTGCATTTCCTGAATTCCTCGATATCTGTTGCAGTAGTTATTTTATGATGTCTGTTTCATGCAAAGAGTACTGGTAGAAATTTGACCGTCGTCATATGTTGATGAATGCTAATGCATGCTTTTCCTCGGTGCAGAATTTTGTGGGTTTGTCAGTTTCTGATGGTTACATTGCTACAGGCTCCGAGACAAACGAGGTAATGCAATTAGAAAGTAGACAAACTTCTGTTGGGTTGCACATGCTTGTCAGATTATTTACTGCACTTGGATATTACTGTGACAAGTAGAGCTAGGTTTCTTTGTTTCTTGGCTGGAAAACTTGGTTAATGCCTAATAGAGACCCTTTTGTGTGTTCAAATTGAGCACTCCGACTTTTGCACCTAATGATTAAGCTTTCAGAATAAATTTGGAAAAAATGAAGGAAGAAAAACAAAGAGGCAGAAAGTTTATGGCATAAAGAATTTTATTATTCAGTTGGCTTAGTGAGTGATATACTTTTGATTGTTTGAACTGTTAAAGTCCAGTATAAAAAGCTAGTCAGATCAGGTCTTATGGAAGTTACATTGATTTCTTTTCCTGTAAGCAGGTTTTCATATACCACAAAGCTTTTCCCATGCCAGCACTATCATTTAAGTTCAACAACTCCGACCCACTTTCTGGCCACGAAATGGACGAAGCCTCTCAGTTTATCTCTTCTGTTTGTTGGCGTGGCCAATCCAACACCTTGGTTGCTGCAAATTCCACAGGGAACATTAAACTTTTGGACATGGTTTGATCTTTAACATCGGCATTTCGTGATTGATTCATGATCCTAGCATGGATGGAATGTTTGTTGGACGGGAAAATGATGTAAAGAAATCTTATACCAGACAGACTTGTGTAGCTCTTAGGCGAGGTAAGATGAAGCCGCTAGAAGCCTACAAGAACTAAAAGATTTTGAGCAACGTAACAAAATTTTGGTATTAGATTATAGCGGATGTGGATGCTGTGAAGAGTGAGAACATTCTTGTTCGAATATCATGTAGATAGAAATTTAAAGGAAAGGAGAAAGGTAAAAAGTAGTTGGTATTTTGTTACGTTCATAAAGCTTTACGGTTCAAAATCTCATTATAAAATATGAATATAATTGCTAAATTTGGCTTCTCTGGTTTTGTTTGATGCAGTTAAGAGAATACTGAATACCCTTTTTATTCTTTTGGCTGGAAAAGAGAGTATCTTATTTCTTGAACTCGTATTTAAAGTCAGCTAATAAGGGACTCTACTCGTTTCTTATGTTTCATTTTTCTTGAAAAGCCACTTGGGACTTTAGTTGTCTGGAGTATGCAGGTCAAGAAGTGTTTTTGTCCAGATAAAGAACATGAACACAATTTGTTTATAGAAATATTGTGTTTATCAATATGAAATACAAGTCCTGGGACAGGCAATGACCGAGTACTTGTGTCTCATCTCGAAGATTGTATGACTCTAGATTTAATGCTCTATTATTTTCTTTAGTTTGGATTCACGTACTGGTACTTGGCATCATTCTTTTATCGCAATCTTTGGTTTTTCGACCATTAAAATGTTGAACATGTTATGAGCTTTAGTAGGGTCACTCTCTCACCTAACCCCCAAAGATTTAGACAAGCCTGAATGGTCAAGTTTCTGATCATATATTGAAGAAATGGTGGTTATTTTCTCTTTTTATTTTTATCAAGCGACATCTTAGGATGAATGATGTGCTTATATCATCCACTTAAAGCAAGTCTTAAACAACGAACATTAATGGGAAGAAAAAAATGTTCAAGTCAAATGAAGTCACCTGAGTTTTAGTCCAATAAATCCGATGTCATTACGTGGATGTAGTGTTAGTGAAAGTCAAATGAAGTCATCTGAGTTATAGTCCAATAAATCCGATGTCATTACGTGGATGTACAGTGTTAGTTAGGGGTGGCAATTCGTGTTGTCGTGTCATATTCGTGTCGTATCGAGGTATATATATAACGAGCAATTACCAAACCTAAACCTGACACGTTTATTATTCGTGTCATGATTTGTAAACCCACACCCGACACGCTAAATAAACAGGTTAACCTGTGAGCGACACATTTAACACGTTATTTAAATAGGTCGTATTCAGATCGTGTCCAACGTAATACGATCTGCTAATCTGTATACTGTTAACCCGTCAATTGAACTCAATTTAACATATTAATGTTAAATATGTTGTATTTGGTTCAATTTGACATAACGTATTAATCTATTAATTTTAACATGTTAACCTATTTCACATTTTCAATATAACTTGATATAATCTATTAACTTATTTTATATTTCCAATATAACCAAGCAACCATAATCAAATAAATATAATACACAATCTAAAGTTTAAAACCAAAATAAAACTTTCAAGTTTTAGTACATAAAACATAAAAGGGAAGTTTTAAGTTTTGGTACACACAAAATAATACAATGTCTCAAAAAATTTAATCGTGTTAAACGGGTCAATTTCGGATTTAACAGGTTAACCTGCTAATGACCTATTATTTAATCGTGTTTAATCGGGTTTAACCTATTTTGACCTGTACCTGTTTAAGCAAACCCAAACTCGCTAACTTCGTGTCGTTTTCGAGTCGTGTTATCGTGTCGTGACCTAAATTGCCACCCCTAGTGTTAGTGACTTAAAAAACCAAGGGACGGACTTGGCATAATGATTAAATGTAGTATAGACAATTGAATCTATCAATGTGGTACCTGCTTTCTGCTAATGATAGTGTGTAAATAGCTTATGATAGATGGTGATTGGGTAAAAGATGGTGAAACAAAGATCGTCATCAAAGTTTCTTTTCTCCAGTCCCACTAACACAAATTATGAGGAACATTGACTTGGGTGCGCTGCATTCACATTCGGGGTAATCCACAGACAGATGAATGATTCAATTCAAATTTTAAGTGTGTACTTTCTGACATTTATTATTCGGCCATCAATATTATCAAGTATCAATCGCCATTAAATATGGGAAAAGAAAAGTAGTAAGTGAAGTAGACATATAAGACATAACAAAGGCAAGTGGACCAATAAAATATAATATTGATTCACTAAAGAACTAAACAAAACCTACCGAAAGAATGAAGCATCATCTTCAATTTCAACAACCGTGACAATCATAATTTTGTCTTCAGAATAATGTTAATCTCCCTGAACTCTAACAAGGGTCAACCTAGGCTGTAAACTAAGCATCAAAATTTTTCTCCAGAACCAAATTTCTAAATAAGTCTTGGCCCCCTTGTATATATAACCATCTCTGATCTTTTTTCCCCACTCATTATTTACCACATGCAAGCAAGAATTTTTCATCAAGTCTATTTACATTGATTCTGACCATGCTTTGCTGCCAAAACTTGCCTAGCTACAAGGCGGCGAAGTCTCTGAGCTCCGGGGCCTGGTTTAAGCTTAGTTGGGTTCCCAACCTCGGAACATTTAGGACTGCCAGTACACCAGCCGCCGGGGGTAAAGCCTCCTTTCTTTCGATGAAGCAAATCCTTGTCAATCTTATCAAGTGCAGGATCGTCTTGTCTGAATTTCCGAGCAAAGGCAGCGCTGCTCATGATCATCTTGGTGGTGTCATTGATTGTGAGGGTGTGTGGATGCTGTCTAGGAGGAAAATCCCAAGAAATGTAGTGCAAGTCATGGTTAACTGCAGTCTTGGCATACTCTGCCTCATTGCAAATAACAGTCTGAAAATAGCCTTCAGGTGACGACACAAAGTTTGTGTAGTACATGAGAAGTGTTCTTGGTAGATTGTCCCAACCCCAAATGCAATACTCCACGAATGGGCGGGATAGGACCATCCATGCTGAGCCTGGAACACAGGCTAAATGTCATTGCAATGCTACAAATAACTTGACGGATAATGATCAGTTAAACTTAGACAGCAGAAAGGAAAGAACAAAAACGATGTTGGCAAAGGAGAACGTTTGAAAACTCCTTTAATGATTCCTAGTGTCGGGGCATGCTATTATATGCTCCCAACTGCACAAGCAATTAGGTAGCATGGGTATTAATTCTTCGAGCTGAAAGTGCAGATTTAAAAACTGTCAAAAATGATGAAATTGTGTGTACATGGTTTATTTTAAGTTCTAACATAGTCCAACTTTGTAAAGAAGTTCTGAAATAAATCCTAAGTTGAGAATTTATCTTTGAAGCAGGATGAAAGTTGCAAATAAAGGTGTTCTTCAGAAATGTTTAATCCTACTTTTCATCCAGCAAAGTTGGTTTTTTTTAAGAGACCAAGATAAAATCTATCTGGTTACAAGAGGGACATCAACGGAAATAAGAGAAATCAGGTATGTTCAATAATTTTTAGCTGATTGCTGGAATCATTTTGACACTATATTATCAATCTTCCAGGGCTGCTTGCGTTCTTGGTCCTCTTTAAACATTTCATATGAAATTGAATCCTTAACCCTTGGCTTATCATATCCATAGAATTAAGCTTTGAAAACCAACGCACTTTTAACTACCATAAACATGTGTTTTCACAGATGCTTTTGTTCTGAAGTAAACACAAACTGGGGAGTGGGGTATCTCTCAAATAGATGCAAGAACAAAGAAAGCAACAGAGACAAATATAGAAGTTTGTAAACTGAAGGTTTTAACTGAACTTCATGGATCACAAGAAGGCTAAAGAAAAGAAACATGGAGAGAGTAGAAGGAAAATTACCAGTAAATAGTTTAAATGCTGAAGGCAGTGTCCGCCTTGGTGTGACCCAAAATATATCCTTTTTGGTTGATTGATAGAGACCGGGATCTATAATCAAAGGCATTGCTCGTTTATCCCTGCAGAATTCAGATAACTATGGTAACAATTTTCATCACAAATTCACAAGATATTTAAGTTGTTGATAAATTAGAGTGTTTTCTGTATGAGAGAGAAATACTAAAAGAGTGCTTACTCCTTCCAACCAAGCTGGCTTGTATGCTCAATGAAATTGAGACTTCGATCCAAAGTCGAAAATGTGTAAAGAAGGTCTGCATATTCAAACAAGAAGTATTAGCACACAAATCGCAAAAGACCAAACATATCCCACAAAGTGATCCAGAAATTTTTACAAGTCTAGGTGTTAGAGACCAACCATCTTGAGTCACAAGGGGATAATCTGAAGCACTTAGATTGATAAACCAATCCCAATCCTTGCTCTTCTTAAGAAGAATAGCGCAAGCATGAAGAGTATTAGCAACCATAGTAGGTCCTCTATAAGTGACCATATTAGCTTTGGTAATCATGTGAACATTGCCAATTTCAGTGAAAAGCGTCTCGTTGTGCACTCTCGAAGTGAGCTGCAGCCTCTCTTCGGCCGGCGACTCAAGGTCCAAATGAAGAACATATTGGTTCAAAGGATGGTAAAGAGCCTTAAGAGTTCTCCAAAGCTTTTCTAAATCACCTCTAGAACCAGAAATCAGATAAGCAAATCTAGGAATTATTATAGCAGAAGGAGGGGGGGCAGATTGGGAAAGCTTTGACTCGGCGAAAACCGGACTTGTTTCGTTCGTGTTTAACCGAGATGGGAAGATTGAAAAGATGGAATTGATTGTATGTAAAGAAGAAACAAGACCCATGTTCAAGGTAGTGGCTAGGAGGACTATGCATATCACAGAACTTATCATAAGAGGAAATACCCACTTCTTCTCCATGTTTAAGGACCCCATTTTCAAGCCTTATCATGAGTTCTGATTAAACAATTCTTTTATCCACATACCAAGAAAGTTTCCTCTCCGGCAGATGAAATTCAGCTAGAGAATTTAGACCCTGCAAAATAAATATTGCTAAAAAAGAGAGAAAAGAAAAAAAGATCAGACCTTTTAACAAGGCTGTTGAAACAAAACACCAAAATGGTTAAAATAAGATGCATTGTTAATTCAGGAATTGTTACATTAATTCGGAGCAAACATAGAAATTGGAGCTTGCGTGACATTAAAGGAAGAACAAGACAAAAATTAGATTACACTACATATTATAATCAGACAGAGAGTAATGGCAAGGGAGCATCAATAAATCGACCATTGAAGAACAGAAGAATCAAAACAAAAATAAAATAATTACATTGGTAATCATATTTTATAATAAGCTAATAAAAATTAAATTTTCAGATACATACGTTGATGGGGACATGAATTTGAACAATCAATGAGAACAAAATTTCCCATTTAGGATTTCTGGGTTTTAACCTTTGCATAATAGCTTCAAATAGAAAAAGGAAAAGAAAATAAAAAACGCAAGCATCTGAAACCCGATCAAAGTCATTAATTAACATACTAAAGAGAGAGAATCAAAACCCAGATCATAAATTCCGAACTTGATTACCACCAAACCAAAAATAGTCACAAAAAGATCAAAAGTACTTACATTGAAGAGAACAAATATAAGAAGAATGAAGCATATCAGATACCCAGAGAGCTAAATCTTAAGCTCTATAAATAATATGAGCAGTTCCCATAAAAGTAGGAAGGCAGCCAGTATGAACGAAAATATAAATAAATAAAACTATTAATCATAATAATAATAATATGATAGAGAATAACTTTTTAGGATCATATGCATATGAGACAGAAACGAAACAGAGGAAAACAGAGAGGGGTTATGATGAGAAAAGAGGAGCAAAATGGACACCTGTACATTCAGCCGTTTGGGTAGAGAGAGAACAGATTCAGAGACTATAGATATAGAGAGAGAGATTATCTTTTTGCCTTTTTAAACTATTTTTTATTATTAATATTTTAAAAAAGGAAATAAAGGAGTTTGTGGAGAGGACGTGTGAGTGAAAGAGCGAAGTGGGTATCAGTTCGTTTAAGGATTCTCCCTCTCTTTTATAAGCAGAGGAGTTCCTGTTATGTCGAGGCTCATTCCTTATGGGAATGGATTTACCAACTATACAAAAATGGGGCTTTTCCAAAATTTTGTCAAAAAATGGGGCTTTCTCGAATTTTTGTTCTTTTCTTTTTATTTTCCTTTTATTTTGTATGTGATATCCTTTTTCCCCCCCGAAAGATTGTATGCGATAAGTTATGTATAAAAAAAAATATACAAACATATCTAATCTATAACAATTATAGAAAAACGAATAGCAATTGAAAAGCGTGCAATATTCTAACTGTTTAAATTATTTTTTTTAATATTTCCCGTGTGATAACTCTTGAGAAACGTACAGTATTTCAGCTGCTTAAATTATTTTTTTAATATTTTTGGTGTGATAATAAAGTCTCAATGTAATCATTATTTTTTTTTTGTCGCAATCTAAATCTAATGTAACTTGTTTTTATTTTTAAGGTGTTGAATTTTTTTCTGTGACTCATTTCCATAACTTTTTTTTTAAAATTTTTGTAAGTGGGCCTCACAAATGTGTTAAATGTTAAAAATATTTCCTGCACGTTATTTTTTTTTCTTATGAACACTGTCATATATATTTAGGTGATGATAACTTATTAAAAAAATAATAATAGGTGCACATAAATATTTTCTTTTAAAATTTTTCTTCAAGTTTTTTTTTTTGGTTAACTAGATATAATTTAAAAATGAAAGAGGAAAAGATAAAAGAGTTCATTTTAATAAAAAAAAGTTAAACAAAATTTCATATGCATATTTTTCTAGCTACATTTTTGCTTTTATCTTTTAGTGTATGATTGTTTTGTTTCTATTTTCTATTCATTTCATTTTACCTTTTTCAAACTTTTCTATCTTCTAGATTTTCTATTAAGAAAAGGGCCTTAATGCCTTTCTTTTTTTTTTCTTCTTTATTTTGTAAGTATCTATTCTTGACTCATGACTATTATCTACTGAATTGTTTTTACTTAAAAATAATATTTTAATGTGATATTAAGCATCACTTAATGAGAACATAGACTATTATTAATATCAGAAGATAATTAGATATTTAAAAGACTAAAAATAGGATATTATTATAACAACTTTATAAGTAGCTCTTTATTTTTAATTATTTGCTCTATTAATTATGTAAATGTATGATTTTTAGAAAAAATTAATTTTTATTTAAATAACGGTAGCACATACCTTATGTGCTTCATTACTAGTATGTGTATATATATATATATATATATATATATATATAAATTGATTGAACAAACAAAACAAAGTTCAATCAAAACCAACGAAAAATATCATCTATATATTTTCTATTAAGTGTCATTCTTAATTTGTCATCATTTTTTAAATTGTCACTTTTAACCAAGCAAACAGATTATGTTTGGTTTGATTCGGCTTCTTTCTAAAATCTCATACCAATTTGATTGATCTATTTTTTTTTTTTGAGGGATTAATTGACCTAGTTTTTGGTCTCTTTGTAAAATCTTATACCAAATTAATCAAATAGACTTTAACTTGTCTAGTTTTGGTTAGTAGTTTTTGCCCCCAAATCGAACATTAACACCCTAGTCAATTGGATCATGAATGAGGTTATGATGTGAAATAGCAAAAGATATTTGTATTATTTTTATCTTTGGTTAGTGTCATAAGCCTTTTTTATGGAAAATTTGTTAAAATAGTTAGTAAAGAGGCTCTTTGCGAAGAAGCCCGATTTACATTTGGCTCATGAATTTTAAAATGTGCTAATCTGTTATCAGAAAATGTTATATTGTTTTATCTTAGTTTCGAACAATTTATAAATTATAAGCCAAAATGAAGATAAAAACTATAGACCACAAGTAAATGCTGAGATATGTGTATATATATAGGGCACCAATCCAGTAGGTATTTTTTTTTTTTTACCTATGCATAGGTATCAATTGGGCCAATGAAAAAAATTTTTGTATATTTTTTTATATTAAAAAATAGGAGAGAGAAAAAGTATTAATGATGCACGTCCTTTCATGCATCCCATTTTAGCCGTTAGATCATTGTTAGATGATGATCTAACGGCTAGAAAAAAAATACCTACACATAAGTAAAAAAAAAAATTATCTACCGGATTGGCAACCATATATATATATATATATAAGTTGCCCATCTGGGAGGTATATTTTTTTTACCTATGTGTAGGTATTTTTTTTTTCAGCCATTGGATCATCATCTAATAGTGATCCAACGGCTATAATGAAGTGCATGAAAAGACATGCATCATTAATGCTTTTTCTCTCCCCTACTTTTTATAATAAAAAAATGTGCATGATAAATTTTCATTGGCCAAATTAATACCTATGCATAGATTTAAAAAAAAAATTACCTACTGGATTGGTATATATATATATATATATAATTTTGATAGTAAAATAGGATATTTGAAAAGTTGAGGATGAGATATTTGAAAGTTTAAGATGAGGCCTAAATGAAACACTATAGTCTCGGAGCAAAAAATAAAAATAACCCCAGAGATTTAGGACTAGGAAAAAATAATTAATTACTCTATCTTGTTCTTAAACTATTGAAAAAAAATTATTATTTTGCTCCAAATTTTTTTTTTTTTTTCATTTTGGTTCATACTGGTATTGTTCTATGTTAATCCCATAACAATTGTACCATTAAATTGGAAGGCAAAACAGTAATTTTATATAAGAATCAATATTGGTATTGATCCTTCTTTCAAAAAACAAAAAATTAGTATATATTGACACTGGACTTGGAAAGCTGTTTCATTTTTGTCCTTTTTTATGGTTGTATTTACACAAAATATCAAAAGATACTAATGGAGGATAATATTAAAAGTTTAAGGACCAAAATAAAAAAAAATTTAAGATTAAGGACCAAAAATACATTACTTTCTCAAGAATTTAGGACCGACAAAATAAATTCATCCAAAAATACGTAAAATGCATTTTATGCTTGTACTTTGTCAGTTTTTAATTTAACCCCTTGCACAAATAAAGTAGGCGATTCAATCATTCAAATTTTATTTATGGCGTTAAGAGACGTTATTTGGTATCTCATAATAAAAATATAGTAAAAATGAAGTTTGGGAGGTAAATTGTCAGATTTGTTTGTGCTACTAATTAAGTGATAGAACATACAATTGTTGTTGTTTTTTTTTTTTTCTTCAAAAGAGTAAAAAGGTCTTATGATAACATGGTTTTAAATAGTTTCATGTTTATGAGACTAAATAGTGTTTATATCATAATCGGATTATATATCATTGCTCTTACTTCAAAAAAAAAAAAAAAACGGGAATACTAAAAGGAAAACATAAGGAAAAGGGGAGAAAAAGAAAAGAAAATCTATACTTAAAAACATTTTTTTGAAATAAAAATAAGACCTCAATAATTTTATTTAAGCTTAATCCGATAATTGTCGCACGAAAAAGATAAATCTAAACGAACAAGATTTTGCGTTACATTATTATTAATATGAGAAATTTTTTATTTGAAAACGTCAAGTACTTAAAAATAGTTTTATTTTCCTTTAAAAAAATAGTTTTGTTGTTTTTCAATATTGAATGGTAAAGAAAACTTTAGCACAACCTTGGAGGCGTGGACATTCTACGGGTGACCCGAAAGATTCGATTGGCTGATGACGCAATCAGTTACCTAATCATTACGGCATAGGCCGACCCCAAGAGTGTTACTAGCCGTTAGATCAGAAAATTTCAATAAAAATTCAGAAAAGAAAAATAGTTTAAAAAATAAATAAATAAATTCTGGACGTGTACTACCAGGTCCACCAGTATAATGCTGGAGAGTGGAGCCTGCAACATGCGTGTATCTATTCTTATCTTCATCAAGTCAACCGACAATGTATAGTGTTTTCGATAATGTGATTTTATTTTGTTGTTAATATGGTTCCCCATCTCCATTTAAAAAAAAAAAATCTGTTAGTTTTCAATTGTTTTTTTGTAATATGCATATATATTATATGATATATATTAAAAGATTAAATTGAGTTTGGTTAGTGAATAGATTGCAAATTAAAGTTATCACTTCAGTTTTTTTAATTTTTCAAAAATGCTGAAAGTTATTCTAATGACATGTAAAAATATGAGTTAGACTTAAAAAAGAAAGAGCTAGACAAAATAGAAAAAAAAAATGATCATAAACGACTAAGTATTTATTATTTATTTTTTTTAACGAAATATGCTGAATTTATCCTTGGAATTTGCATTTTTAATCGAAATTTCCAAGGATTTTTAACACATATCACATCTATCCCTCCCACAATAAGCTTATTGGGGGAAATCAAAAGGAAATGATTAATTGCCATCAAAGAACAACGAAACCCAAAATTGACTCCTCTAATCAGAATTCAAAAATAAATCCGAAATAAAAACAGTTTTTATTTAATTTGAATTAAAATATCTAAATTTTATTTTAATTCGAATTTGGATTTATTTTTACTTTTATTGATGGAAATTTCATGCTTCATTTTTCTTTAATGGTAATTCTATCATTTTCAAAAAATTGCCCAATCTAGCTAATTGAGAAGGATATACCATTATATTTGATGTGTTAAAAATCTGAGAAAATAATTGACATTTCAAAAGACTTCGACAAATAATTATCAATTTTCCCAAATACATTATAATTATATGATATTCTCAAAAATAAAAAGTAAACAAATAAATTAGGGGTATTTACAAAATTCCAGGCCCAAGGTATCAAAAATTGAAAAATCCCGGGTGGACTTATTTTTTTGAAAAAACACGGATTGATTTAGAAAAATAGCATTTTTTAAAAGTATTATTAGAAAAATAACGCTTCTAAAAAAATACCATTTTTCTTTAAATTATTATTTTTTTAATAGTACACAAGGTAACCAGTTAGGTTACTTAGAGTAACCAATCCAGTTATTTGAAGTAACTGTTCAAGTTACCTCAGGTAACTCGACTAATTACCTTAAGTATCTCATCAATTAATAAGAAGTGACATTTTTCTAAATACTTTTAAAAATGGTACTATTATAATTAAATCCGGGATTTTTCAGAGCAATTTCAAATTCCAGGAGTTTTCAATTTTTTTGAAAAAATACCATAAAAAAATCAAATTTCCTCTATAATTAATAAACAAAAGCTAAAAAATTATAATTTGGTGAACTTAAAAGTTCCTTGACATTTTAGTCATTTTTATGGATAATTACATTTTTGTACCTTGCGTTTTGACTAGTTATTTAATTTATACCTTCAGTTTTGGTTATTATCAATATAGACTTTTAAATTTAGAATTTGTAATAAATTTATACACTGTCTAGGTCAAAAGCAAATTTTGATCATTATGTTTATCAAAATGACCTAAAAGTTTAAATATATATTTTAAAAGAAATCAAATTTAAAACTTATATAAAATTCATAAAGCTTTCTATAAATAATATTTAATTTTTGTAGGTTTTTGTATTTTTTAAATATTTTTTCTTTTAGTTAGTAATTTTAATTAGTTTTAAATTTAAATTAAGTATTAAAATATATATTCTTAAAGTTCAAAAAGGTATTTTGATCTTAATGGTCAAATTGCTGTTTGACCAAAAGAATGTATAAAGTTGTTATAAGTTTCGAATACGGAGGTAATAAGCAAAACATAAAATATAAAAAAGAATGTATAAAGTTGTTATAAGTTTCGAATACGGAGGTAATAAGCAAAACATAAAATATAAAGTGAATAAAAAATTAAAATACAAGATAACCCTTCTTTTAAATATTAAAAGAGCATAGAGTTATATCACAAAAAAAAAAAAAAAAAAGAGCATAGAGTTGGAGACGTTCAATATCTCTCAGATGTTGTTATTTTTGGAGTGAATAGTGATCATTTTCTTCACAAGTAGCTAAAGAAGATAATGGTTATAAGAGCAAAAAGTTCATGTTTTTCTTCCCCCCCACTAAATCTTCGATATACGTATGGTCCATGTCGACTAGGGGGCCACGCCACTAACCACACACGTTATACACTCTACATGTCTTCTTATAGTGTTATGGTGATAGTTGGGCTAATAATTTCTTAACTTGGACCTGCACTACGGCACAAAAAATAGAGTGAAGTTTAAGTTTGTAAATCGAGAGAGAGGGATTCAACATTAATCTATTGAAATCTTACTTCACTTTTTGTAAATTGGAAAGGAAATCAAGATGATTTGTTCCCTATCTTAATTTTGGTAAACAGATTAGAATAAAATAATTAAGTTAATTGGTGAAAAATCTTTATTTATTTTCACAGGTATTGAGGAAATATGATTATTTTTATTATAGTCATCAGGAACGAGATTGGAATCCCATTCATAAAAAATAGTTCTATGTTTCTAGCTTTTGGTGATCAGTCCCACAAAGTAATGTTCAACCCGGCTGAAATGTAAATAAACAACAGAGTAGATGAGAGAATCAATCATTATCATTCCGTTTAGTAGCGTACGTACAATTTGCGTAAATTTTGGCCTTTAATAAATCAGAAAGAACAAATGTGCGTCCAATTCCAGACTTGGTCCACAATGTTCAAATATGGGTGTTTTTCATACGTGTCAAAATGAGCTGCTATTAACTTGGTATATTATTTATCTGAGTCATTGAGTTTAATTAATGCATGTGGCGTAGGTTTAATTTCATTGATCAAAATTTCTCTCACCCTAAACAAAAAGAGTAATTTCTTATCTTTACTTCAATGTAATTAGATAACCAACCAAACAATCCAGTTCAATTTCAATTGGATATTCATCCTAAAATGAATTGGATTGAATTTGAAAATAAAAAATCCAATTGGATTTGAATCGGTTTCAGTTGTAAGTTTCAATATCCAATGAATCAGGTATGTAAATTCTCTACCTATAAATACATATTTATGTATATTCCCGTGTTATTGCATGTGTATATTACTTATTGCATGTATTGATGAGCATATAAGTATAATAAGGTTGAAATTGGAGTTTTTTTAATCTATATATATGTATATATACACATATTTTAATGTTTATGATATTTAATGTGTAAAACTGACATCCGATCTAATTCATTGGACTAGATTAGATTCTAAACAAATGTTGGATTGAATTTAACGTAGAAGAACAAAATCCAATCTTTCATGTGCCAAATCCATTAGATCCAAACAGTTGCACCTCTAATTATTTCTTATCCTATCTTAAAAGGAAAAAAAAAACAAAAACAAAAGAGCAAGGCTATAATACACACCAATAAAGAGTAATTAGTCCCATTTCTAAATTTACAAAAAATTAATTTCGATAAAACCACAAATTAAATCATCATATATGTAAACAAATATGTAACTACAATCATCCATTACCAATAATCAGCCAAATAAAAACAAATTAACGTAGACAGGAAATTACTTGCGAACTAAGCATCGAAGCTAAAAAAAAATTGAGAAAAAGCATAAGAAAGAAAAATTAATGAAGAAGCTGATAATATAAAATCTCAATATTACATCTTACATTTCATTGGCATTCAAATTGTTGGACCGTCTGTCTTGCTAAACTGACGGTGACAGTACAATCCAAAACCCCAATTCGTCGTTTCTTGACCAATCTCAACATGTTGACCTTCCCACTTAACTCAACATAGCACCTCACCCCAAAAACTCCCGTACTCACATCACCGCCCGTAACCCTATCATCATCATCATCATCATCACTGCTACTACTACTGCTACCACTAGTATTATCAAACTTGGCCTCTAACTCAACTCCAACCCTTGTAGCACTCCTCATCTTAACTCGTCCACTCGGAACGACACCACCTTGTCCCATATTCCTAATACTCCCGTGCGTCAAAACGACGTCGCTACTTTGGTCGTACTTGAACTCGCCCCAGTTCCCATTCTTGACCAACATTTCTCCCTTGAGCGTCATGTTAATATTAAAGTTGGACGATGATGATGGTGATGATGACGAGTTTTCAAAATTCAAGCTCTTTAGAGTTACCGAGTCGAACTTGATGTCGGGATCTTTGAAACGGAACACGGTGAGAGCGAGGACTCCTAGGATTACTACTTGAACGACGACTATGGCGATTGCGATTCCGCAGTACTTTATTCGTCGTCTCCGAGGTAGAGACTTATAGGGGTTTGGAGACGACATGATCATCGTCGTCCTCATGGTGTTATTGTCGTTTGGGACTTGGTTTTTGAGCTCGGACATAATGTGTTTTTGGAAGAAGTTTTGTTTTTGTTTTGTCTGTGATGACTATTCATGAATTTGTGGGAGTTTAGAGGAATTAAATTAAGAAAAGAAAAAGAATATAGAAGCAGTTGGGGAAGGTGGTGAGTAAGATGACCAGCAAGACTATGAAAAGTCTGAGGTTAAGGTTTCTAGAAGGAAGAAATTTTATATGTATATGAACATACATAATTGTTTTAAGTATTTATTTTTAATTATATATATTAATGTTAGAGTGTGTGACGATTTAGATCATTAGAGGCGAGAGAGAGACACTACTTGAGGGGACTAAAGTTTTACTACAGTACTAAATTGATGGGTTTGATACTTTCAAATAATGTGGTTTCGGTTTGAGAAAATAACGTAGTTTTTAATTAAACCAAGTCAGTTAATCGCACTAACTGACCTGTAAAAATTTTGTTCACACATTAGTGTCCTAGCATTAATATTCCATTTATTAACTATCACATTAATTAATTATATATATGTGATGCTTGTATCACTGATAGTGATATTAAGTATATTTGTTAAATTTTGTTGCCAGGTGTTATTTTGTTGAATGGAGGGAACGCGATTAGCTGATTGTTGTTGACTTTGATAGCCGCCCAAGTTGTCAAAGTCGTTGATAAGCTGAAGCGTACTGTTGTTTATCACAAGCTTTTGAAGAAATTAAATCATGCGAGTTACATATATAGTGTATTTGGTCCTCGGGTTTTGATTTACTTATCTATAATTAGAGATTGGAGTTTTTTTTTTTTTTTTTTTCCCTCCCCGCTATTAAGAGATTGATCACCAAGTAACAGCTAAGGAAAGAAATGTTGCATGATATATAAGGTCTGGATTTTAAAAAATAAAATAAAATTCTCAGTAAGTACCAACGGCCAAATGGACAATTTCATAATGCTTTCCCATGTTCCAGTTACGGTTTTAATCTAAGCTCATTCACCTTTTTATTTATTTTTCTTTAATTACTAATTAAATTCCCTTTATCGTTCGTAGAGATAGAAGCCCTTTAGAATGATGATTGGTAATGGCATGTCTATAATGGCAAAAGTATATGAAGCTAAAGAATATGTGAAGTCCAATCCGAGTACGTTGATTCAGATGTAAGCTATTCCTTTTTAGCGGACTCATTTAGATTAAGAAAGCATGTCTTTTTTCCCAGGTTTTTAGCTAAATAGCTGAATTTTGGATCATAGTTTGTAAAATGATCATTTTTTAAACATATTAAAAAATGTCTGAATGTTGAAAATTATTTAAAAAATGACCATTTTTCATATTTAATGTTGATACTAGAAATTGGTTTCACAACGGGATTGATAACAGATAAAAATAAAGCGATTAAAAGCGATAAATGACACATATTTTTAAGTTGTTCAGCCTTTCAAACAAAGAGCCTACATCCACTGTAGTCACTATTATTTCTGTATGACTTATGATAAGATAAAATTCGGGATCCTTATTATGTACATATGCCTAATATTTATAGGCTTCAAGATTAGGGTTTCTCTTTACAGATAAGGTAACAGATTATACGAATTTAATTTGTATTTAACTCATAAAATCAGGAAATATCCTAATTTAAATAGATCTTTCCTAACTTCCCGAAACTGATAATAATATCTCAGATTTGGGGGTGATCTGAATGAGAGAATCTTGTAAACAAAATCTACTCACTTAAATGATGCTCGAACTCCTCGATCTTGACTAGGTCCGAACGAGTTGGCGTTCCCACAAATCAACTTGAACACCACGATTGAGACGAGCTTCGAACAAGCTCGCTATTATTCGAGCAGACATAAATTTTATGCACAACATTTAGTATAATTAATTGTGACAGGATAAAAAAAAAGATATACATGAGATATTAATCAATTATATATATAATGCCACATTAGTTAAGATATATTTTATAGATAATTTGTCAAGACATATTGCAATAATCAAAATATGACTAGAAAATGACATTTCTTTAAGAATAATTGTCTTTTATAATTCAACCATCCAACAACATGTTTCTTTGCATATACATAATGTGGATTGTACGATCGATGTTTGCGGTGTGTTTTGGCCAATTTTATTATTCATTTAATGTACTAAATCCTACAATAAGATTTAATTCCCAAACCACGCGGTTTAATTTGAAATAGTTAAGCGAATTAACCCAGATTGCACTTACATTTGTAGTACGTGCAACACGGTTCGAATTTTGTGGTTTGAGCGGTAGGCCCTCGACTTGGGTTTGACAAATTGGGTCTTACGGTCGACAAATTTGACTGATTGAAGTACTAGCATTTTAATTAATTTTTTGGATGAGAAAAAGAATGATTTCGTGCTAGTTATAAATTAAGGTCATGATTACTAATTCGTAATGAATCAGAAAGGGAATGGTAATTAGGAAAATGATTCTCTTTCCTTTTTATTCATGTATTTATTTATTTATTTGGAACATATTTTGGAGAATCCTCACATAGTTAAATTTTGAAAAGGACTCAATTTTTATTTTTTTCGTATTTCTTTAAACATATTCCCATTCTCATTCCTTTCCTTTTTCTTTTGAGGAAATTTGATTTTTTATGGTAATTTTTCAAAAAAATTGAAAAATCCCGGAATTTAAAATTATTCTGAAAAATCCCAGATTCAATTATAAAAATATCACTTTTAAAAATATTTAAAAAAATATCACTTTTTATTAATTGATGAGATACTTAAGATAGCTAGTCGAGTTACATGGGGTAACTTGAACAGTTACTTCAAGTAACTGAATTGGTTACTCTAAGTAACCTAACTGGTTATCTCGAGTACCATTGAAAAGTACCAATTTTGAAGAAAAAATGGTATTTTCTAAATATTTTTTAAAAGTATTATTTTTCTAATAATACTTTTAAAAAGTGATATTTTTCTAAATCAAACCGGGATTTTTCAAAAAAATCAGTCCATCCGGAATTTTTCAAATTTTGGTATTTGGGCCTGGATTTTTGTAATAAGCCCTTTTCTCTTTTTCATTATGGATTAGTAAATATGTGTAAAAGTAAAAAAAGTAATGAAAAAATTGCTTAAGAAATGTGACCAAATTTTGGGCCCAATTTCAGTAAATGTCCCTTTGTCAAATATTATAGCAAAATGTCCGGTATATATGTATATAAAAGTATAAAATATTATAGACCAAGTATAAAAAATTATATACCTAGTGTATTTCAGTACAGTAACTAAAATTAGTAGATATGTGTATCTACCAAGTGTAAAAATATATATATCTGGACATTTAGCTATAAAATTTTAAAAGTGAACATCTACTTAGTCAAATTTAAAATCTTGGTCATCCGCCTAAATTTCTCTAAAACATAAGTATATTGCAACGCGGTTTGAACTACAACAAGTGTTTTTTTTATAAATAAATTGTCATTTGGAGATTTTATAGAGGACATTGAATCGCATAAGTAAAAACACCACATGGGCTGCTGCGGTTTAAGCAGCTATCCGGCTTCAACGTACAGTCTGTTGGTTTTTGTGATGGTGTGTGTATATATACAATAAAACAATACGTCCTTAATTATAAGTACCATAATGGGTCATCCGGAAAAAAAAAAAAACCCTAAATATGATATTTTCGCAATTTTAACCTGACTTTTGGCTTTTGTAATTTTAACTTTACTTTTGACTTTTGTCGTTTCTTATTATGCATATCGTTTATAATTGTAGAAACAGCATGACACTAGCTTGTCGTTCATAATTACTATTTTAGGATGAATACACGTCATTTATTTCATAGTCGTTTCTTATTAAACAGAAAAACGACAACATCTGTTCCGTACTCTAAACGACTTGTCGTCTACGCTAAATATTGTTTGCACTGGCGAGTTACTGAATATATGCGATATACAGTGGATACAAGTCTTGACGTGCTTTTATAGCTGTTATATTTTCTTGTAACGACATTCCTCGACATCTGTTCCCTACTCTAAACAACTTGTCGTCTATGCTAAATATTGTTTGCAGTACTGAGTTACTGAGCATATGCGATATACAGTGGTTTCAAGTCTTTGACGTGCTTTTGTATAGCTGTTTATATTTTCTGATAAGGACATTCCACCTTGACAATTGACAGTACATTACGAAACGATATAAAATACATGTCGTTTAGTATCTTCTTTCCTTATGGCGTTTGGTTATATGAACATGCAGTAATATAGTAGGGCTGGAGTCTGAAATAAATGGTCTTTTTTTTTTTTAATAATTGAATGGCCGGTATATTTACTTACATACTAGCTTTATTTTACGTACTTGAGTAAATAATTTTTATATTGGTACATCATATTTTACACATACCGATCAATTTTACTACAGTATTTAAAAAAAAATGATATTTACTTAAAATAGACCAAAAATCCAATTATTCTACCATAAGACCCTTTAATCAAACTTATCTGCCTTGTAATTATAACATGGTCTTTTTTAAAATTATATAAGATAATAATAAAAAAAAAAGAAACAAACCTCAAGGTTGTTTTGAGATTTTATAATGTGAAATTGGGAAAAAATATACATTTCAATAAATACAGATATGTCGATTCCAGCCGATCTATCTGATGTTTTCTCTGGCCGCACGCAATTTTCCGAAGAAGGAAAAGCTAAAAGCGACTCTAGCTAATACTACAAATCCTTGTTGTTTGGGGTTATATCACCGTACGTATATACGTTAGTCCTTTGCTACTAAAAACCAAAAATTTAGTAGTGTCCTGTTAACTATTCAAACCATAACAATTTGGGCATCGGGCTCCATCGAATAAGTTGTTTAGTATTTTAAAGAACAACATCGTGTATCATTACAACTGGGTTTTATCAATTACGTAAAGACATTAACATGGATTAACTTGTCAACTATGACACTCATTAATAAATTGTCACATACATACATATCTATATGAACACCAATCTAGTAGGTATTTTTTTTTACCTATGTATAGATATTATTTTGTCCCATTAAATAAGTCACACACGTCTTTTTATGGTAATAGGTGGAGAGAGAAAAATATTAAATAATGTATATTTATTAAATTACGCTAACCGTTGGATCATGATCAAACGGTTAAAAAAAATTCTCTATAGATAGATAAAAAAAATACTTATTGGATTGGGAACTTATATATATAAGTTCAATCTAATGGGTATTTTCTTTTTAATAGTTCACAAAAATACTTTTTTACTGGGATGATCTCCGTAAGTAATACATTTAGCAATATATACTGTCTCTAACCGATGAATTTGAAATATTTTTTTGGGGGTTATCAGGAAAAAGAAAAAGAGAGAGAGAGAGAGAGAGGGAGAGAGAGAGAAGATTGAATCGGACTGAGGACGAGTCCTTAGATGTTTAGGTGTGTTACATGGCTAATCTAGGATTTATGTCTTTTGCAAGATGAAACACAAAGTACAATTTAAGAATTATATAATCAACAAGAGTCATTAGGAAGATTATTTCAACCTGGTTTTGGTCCTGAATTCTAATAATGCTTGGAAAACATTTTCCAGTATTTCAATTATTGGGTGAACCACTTGCTCAGTTGCTCTGTTTCTTATAATTTCAATTGGCAGAACTGCATGGGGGTACCATAAAGAAGGGGGACCCATGACGTTAATATAATTGCTAAGCATTAATGGCACTATGCATATACTTACTTATAAACAAACATGTCCATACTGTGCTAGATAACGGATAGGAGCCACACATACTACAGAGATATGGAAATTTATCGCCTCAGTCGTTTTCAACTCTTAATCCTTTAAATTAATAAGTGAGGGGATCAAAATAACAGTTATATAATATTGATAACATTATTAGTTAATACAGCAAATTTGAGTTCATGTATAAATGAATAGTGCTAGGACTATTATATTTGCCACTCATGTTTGTTTCGTTTAACTATGTGAATTTCATTATATTTTATAGTGTTAGTTAAATGTGAGATTTTTCCTATGAAATTTACATCCTAGCTATAAATTGAGAGAGGAGCTATAGATTGAGAGAAGAGCGTGAAAAGTAGAACAAATACATAACAACATTTAATTATCATTACACAATTGTGTATGTGTATATTGTAATTTTGATGCACTATATCACCACTAACATAATTTTTGGTATCACGCTCGGTCACGCCGCGATAAATGTTGATTTTGCCTTTCACGATTTGGCAATATTACTTATCCCACGGGTTAATTAAGCTGACTTGGTCTTGTTTAAGAAAAGAACAAGATCAAAAGAAAAAAAGTTGACTTAGTCTTGACTCATTAATTGCTCGGACTCTCAAAGATATAACCTAATTTCCTAATACTCCACACCAAGGACAATATCCCATGCATCTATAAATACCATGCAATAACCCTACCCAAATGCAACAAATTCAACATTGCCTGTTCTATAAAAGAGCTCATATATATATATATATATATATAGAGAGAGAGAGAGAGAGAGAGAGAGAGAGAGAATTTGAGATATGAAGAAGAATATGTCCTCTTTGGCGCTCTGCGCGGTGGCGGTAGTGGCAGCGGTGGTGCTTTTGTCCGAAGCACCGACATCGGAAGCAGTGACGTGCAGTGTCTATGAGCTGAGCTCATGCCTGTCGGCGATCACCTACGGGACAACCCCATCGAGCCAATGCTGCAGCAAGCTGTACGAACAGAAGCCCTGCCTTTGTGGCTACCTCAAGGACCCAAACCTCAGCCAGTATGTCAACTCTGCTAACGCTAAAAAAGTTGCCTACTATTGTAATGTGTCCTACCCCTCATGTTCATAAGCCATATATCCGGGCTCTACTTCGCGGAAGAAATTATTATGAATAAAAAATTGTTCCTCAGTATTTGTATCCTATATATAGAAACTTTATGACAAAAAAATAAATTGAGAAAAATGAAGAGAAAAAAAAAGGTTGTAAAAGAGTACGTACGTACGTACCTTCAATTAATTTCAGTGTGAGAGATGAACAATGAAAGCTATTATATTGAAGACTAATTATTACTATGTTTCTTTTAGATCTTTGGCTCTATCTATGTGTGGTTAATCATAGACTTTGCTTTGCAACGTTCTTATTTTACTTTTTTTTTTCCCCTTCTAGAAACAAAACTAGAAGATGCAGATTAATCTTGTAGTGTTCATCTTCTTTTCCTTGATATATCGTATTTTGACATATCATTCAATTAGAATACGTATAAAATGTCATATAATTTGTTTTCGTTTTATGCTTTCTCCTATAATTAAGTTGGAAAAATTCCATGGTAGAGCTCCTCCTTTGGATCTATTAATTAGTATAGCTTTTTTCTGTGTTTTAAACCGTCGGATTAATTTCATAGAGAAAATTATTTCTGCAAAAATTATAAAAATGAAAGAATAGACCCACAAATTGTTGGATGTCCAAACTGTTAAGAATTTGGATGAATTCTAAGCCGTTAGTTTTAAATCTATTAATAAATGTATCTAGTACATATTATTTTATAAGTTAACATGTCAAAAAGTCAAAAAGATAAACGTTTCTTATTTAATTGGTCAAAAAATTAATTCAAAATATTAATTTTTAAAAATTCTTAATCTCATATTTTATTTTACAGAGTCTAAACTTAAAAATTTAAATTGCAGAACAATTAAACTTTAAGTATTTTTTTATCTTTTTATCGTTCATCCATATCAAAATATAATTGTGCTAATGATATCAAAAATAAAAAGACAAACCGACAAACAATCGATCATATTATAGAAAAATTCTATTGATTCATTACACAGATAACATAAAATTAAAAATAACAAAAATAAAGCAAGTCATAATAAATATTTCTGAAAATTTTATGTACCAGCATTTAATATGCGTCAGCCTTTTTGGTTAGTTATAACTTCAACGCAGGGCAGAGAGAAAACTCCTCTCTCTATTACAGGGAGGGGACCGACATCATTATCTCTTCTTCGAAATAATTTCTGAACTAATTTTATATTCAAATTTCTTGGTCAATTTGGGAATCACCGATTAATGATCAATATTCCCAAAATTTTGTCCTTTACTCTTATGTGCCAAACCAAAAGAGTAATCAGAGTTTTCTTCGTGTGTTCCTCTTGGGTATAAATTTTGAACTTTTGGTTTGGTTTTCCGGGTCCTAATTAACAAATTTCATAAGATCAACAGCGTGTATATAATACTTGATGTCGGATTCCTATTGGTAGAGCTATTGCCATGATAAAAAATCCAAAAACCATGATTTTTAGTAATTTTAAGTGAAAATACAATTAAATATTAATTTTATGAAATTCAGGAGAAATCAAATACAAGTAAATTTTTATTTTAATCTTCAAATCGTTATAAATTCCATAATCATTAAAACTTTTATTAGATTTTAATTACTTAAGAAAAATACTGGTTAAAGTTCAAGAAAATTTCTAGCTATCTCATTTGGATACTCATTGAAAAATCATAAATATTTGGTAAATTGAGTTCAACTAAAAATAATTTAGTCCAATGTCTAAAATAATTTACAAAGAATCAAGTTCTTAAATTAATAACAAAATTATCCTCATACATCTCCTTAGTAAATTTACTAATTTTGGCTAAATAATTAAACAAGGTAATAGAGTATAGACACCTACTAGGGAAATAGGAGTAGGAAAATAAGTATAAGTTACGCAGCTTGTCTAACCACCGGAATGACTACCATAAATAGATAAATACCTGAAAGTAGGAGAAGTAGAGGGTTGAGTATTCACATGCTCAGTAGAAATTTAATTACTTTTTTAAATGGATGCAATTTTACTAAACCTGCATTGTTAATACTTTTTTCCAAATCCATTTATAAACGAAATTTATAAAATAATTAATAACCAGAATAATCACATATTCAAAACTAAAACTAAAACCACATCATTGTACATATCATAAATCATCCTATCCAATGAGCTCACATCCTCTTATTACGAACAAGAGTGACTCATACTACGTGTACTAAGTACTCTTTACCTAATACCTATCCTAGAAAACTGGAACAACACCTATGTGTCTATGCCTATCGAACCGAAGGGGCAGCTGAATGCCTACACCGACCGAGTGGGGGTAATCAGAAGACCCTATGCGGGTTTATGGGCTCTCATCTAGGGCAGGGATACTGGCGCCCATTAAATACCGCGATGCTTAAGATGTATCTCATGTGTGATCCTATGGTATGTACAATATTTAACAGTTCACAATAACCATGCATCAAGTAACTAATCAAATCATGCTTTAAAATCCCACTTGACATTATTCTGGGATTTATTGTAACATGGGCAGTATACCACTGTATTACCCCATAATCACAATTTAAAAATATGTATAAAAGTCCACACAGTCCAATCCAAGATAATCCAATATGTTTCCATAACTTGTTAAACTATCGCATAAACTACGATTTTTCATAAATCAATTATAATGCAACTATAAATCAAAACAAGTATAAAACCAGGTAATTGAACTCCTACCTCAATATGGTAGCTATACCAAGCTAATCGAAGAAACACTCGTTGGTTACTTGGGTGCTCGAACGGTTATTTCGGGATCCTAGTAAGTTTACTTGAAAAAGTGACTTTTCCAACGGAGCCTTAGATTGAGAAACAGAGGATACCACTGAATTCAAAGCACCCAAAAATTCTAAGTTAGACATATAATTTGTCAAAAATGGGTCCCGCCCTGGGACCCAGCCTGTAGCACACAAAGCGATACTATTCATGAGCCACGAATCTTGATTTTCGTGCCACTTCGAAACATAGTAATATTTATATCAATATTTGTCTCTCGATCTTACTGAGTCCAAATTCGAAGTCGGAATTCAGTTTCGAGGTCCCGAGCCTTAAATAGGCTTTAAAATCCGAAAGTTACAAAAATACTACTTTTTGAAAATATTTAGAAAAATGTCCACTTTTTCTATTTGAAAATTAACGCACTTCTGAATACCATTTGGAAACCACAAAATCATATTTATTCTCATCTCAAACTCCTCTTTCGCATGGTATAATTTTCTCGGCCTAAATAATTATTTTACGAAATAATTACAAAAATACCATAAATTAAATATTAAAGGGGCTTATAGAAATATGACCAAATTTTGGGCCCAATTTCAGTAAATGTCCCTTTGTCAAATGTTATAGCAAAATGTCCGGTATATATGCATATATACTAAGTGTAAAATTTTATATACCAAGTATAAAAAATTATATACCCAGTACATTTCAGTACAGTAACTAAAATTAGTAGATATGTGTATCTACCAAGTGTAAAAATATATATACCTGGACATTTACCTATAAAATTTTAAAAGTGGACATCTACTTAATCAGATTTAAAATTTTGGTCATCCACCTAAATTTCTCAATATTAAAATATGGTAATAATAAAGAGACACATACTGACGATGAGTTGACGGTTGAGAGTGGTCGGAAAAGGATGGCGACGTCTAGTGGAAGCTACACGTGCCAGCGGTGTGAGCAACGAATGTCAGACGGAGCTGTTTGGTAGGAAAAACATCATGGCAGCCAAGTTCTTCGAGGGAGCCGGTCTCCGACTCCAGCCATCCGTTCATGGCGGCGACGACGGGCGTTGATTCGTCAGCGGCTAGGCAAGAGCGTGGGCAGGCATGTGGGCAGTGGAGATCCATCAAGTGAATAGTGGCAGTGGACAGTTTTGAGAGAAAATGTCGAGGGACTCGGGGAAAAAAGAAGAGAAATTTTGGGGTTTTAATGGCAATTATTGACACTGTAGATTTGAATTTAATATTTTAGATATTTTAATTAAATATTCAAAAAATTCGTAATTACCAAACTGTCATTGACTCTAAATTTACTCTTTTACCCCTTTTAAACTTAGCTTTTTACAGCTGTACATTTAGTTATATGTAATTTTTCTTTGCCAAATATTTAATTACTAAAAATCTACTAAGTTGCTAGTTGCTCTTTAATCAAATTATTGAAAGGACTTGGGCCGATTTAGCCATGACTGGATCTTTTTAGTATTGAATAATGCTAAATATCACATCTCATATCCCACTTTTTCAATACTACTTGATGTGTCATATGATTTGTCACCATACGCAAATAGTGAATAACATTTATTAACCTACTTGAGATAAGTTTTAATTTACCAACTTATTAACCTTATGACAAGTCATTTATAATTATATTTATTATGATAAATTTAGTTAAACATTTGAAAAAAGTATGTAATTGTCTACTTAATCCTGGTATTAAAAAAGTGATAAATTAAGTGGGAAACTGTACTATCCTTCAATATTATATGGTAGACTTGAGTAGAAGTAATTTCAGCCACCCGTATATAGTATTAGTTACTAATTGTTTGATCGTCTTAAAATAAAAAAGAGTGTCATTTTAGTCACCGGTCACTTATATAATACTCGTGGCTAATATTCTGACCGTCTTTGAAAAAACAATCTAAATTACTCCTACTCAGGTCTCCCACTGTCCCACACAGGACTCGGACTGAGTCAAAGCTAATTAAGTCCGCCCACGTCCTACTCAGGCCCCAATTCCCATACTATCTTGGGACAAAAATTAAACCGCAAATTATATCAAATCTATGTGGATATTTTTTCAGTAAAAGAAATGCGTAACAAAAGCTTGTTGCAAAATTCAACCCCCAAAAAAAATATTTGTAGATTAAATGTGGTAGACTTTCTAAAATAAGTATTAGATATGGCATACTATTGATTGATTAAAGTCGTAAATTCTGTTTACTAAAGGTGATTCAATACTAAACAAAACAGACTTAAATTTGATGAAATATCAAAGACAATAAGTGTGGTTATTACAAAATCTGTACATTACTTTTCCACTGATGTTTCACGTACGCTCGTATTTTACCACCAATATATGGACACTTCCGTGATGTTTTCAATACATCACGGATGTTTATGAATGTATAGTATACTAAAGA
Organism: Trema orientale; assembly: GCA_002914845.1. Lineage (NCBI taxonomy): Eukaryota > Viridiplantae > Streptophyta > Magnoliopsida > Rosales > Cannabaceae > Trema > Trema orientale. The sequence continues at coordinate 148,877 of JXTC01000076.1, read as the reverse complement.
ATTTGAAGTGTATCGTGGGCAACAACTAAAGAATTTCAATAAAAATACGAAATGAAAACTCACAAAGGTATTGAGCCGATGGAAGAAGCCGGAGAAATTGTTTTGCTTGAAATAGGTCAGACGGAGAAGATGATTGAAAATCGAAACGAAAAAAATATTCGTTGAAGAATACAATTATATATGAATCATATGAATCTTTAGAAATGAATGCAAAATCATTACCCAAACCAATCTAGAAAATGGAAAGAAAATCGAATAAATTACCTCTGGAACAATCCAATTCGACAATGGAGCTCAAAGCCGGGCGAATCTGAGGTCGGAGCTGAGAGCCGATGGAACTTAGGTCAGCCAAGCTTAAGGTGACGGAGTTTAGTCGACGAAGCTCAGAGCTTCGAAAATGGCGTTGAAGAGAGAGAGGAAGAGATGCGTTTCTAGTAGCGAGAGAGAGAGAGAGAGAGAGAGAGAGGCGTTTCGAGAAGAGATACTTACTGCTGGTTTAATTCTTTTTTTTTTTTTAAATGAAATTTATCTTTTTGTGAAATTGTAGCTTACATACTAAACTCGTAATTTGCTGGTCTTATTACTCTTTGCTTAGTCAAAGATCTATTTATTTCAATTAACTTATTTTAGTCCCATAATTAAAAAGTAATAATTTATTTCAATTAATTTTATTCTACATTTTTGTGTTCTTTTATTTACATTAAGAAAAAGTTTTGAACCTATTTACTCCAATTATAACCCAACATCAACTCATTGCCCAAAAAAAAAAAAAAAAAAACCAAAATTAACTTTAGAAAATGTATTTTTTTATTTAATTTAAGAAAAAAAAGGTGTTAATCGCATTTACTCCTATTAAACATTTAACGGCATTCTTAGAAAGAATGTTAGCAATTTTGTGGCATTATAAAAAAATGTCGTAATGTTAGCAATTTTGTGGCATTATAAAAAAATGTCGTAATTTTGCGGTATTTAAAAAAAGTGCCACAAATTTGCTGCATTTCTAAAAATGATGTTATTTTTGCGGCAAATTTTAAAAAATACCGCATTTCTTAGTATTTTGTGGCATTTGTATTAATTACCGCAAATAAGTGCCACAAAAGCTAATACTTTTAGTAGTGGTATGAAATATTAATAGCTATGGTATCCGTGTCAATATCACCAGGAAAAAAAAAGTCGAATTTTACATCCAATAGTTGGTGATTTCTCATGGATGTAATTCTATAAATTATTAGACCAAGTAAAAATGTGCGCTCTTACATATGGATACGTATGCAAGTGTTTCCTTTGTGTCATTTTGGAACGTAATCGTAGTACTCTAATGATCTTATGATGCATTATATCGTTGATTTAAAATTCATAAATAAGCACAAACAAAACAACGACCAAATATCAATAGTGCCGAATACTCGGCTACATTGCCTGGGCAATCGAAGCATATTTTATCTTGCATTCATTATTCTCATCAAGACGACTTTCTTCTACTAATTTTTCACAAGTGATAAAACCAAGGAATATAAACAAAACAAAAGTACCGAAAGAGACATACATATATGTGTATATATATATGTTGGTGAAATTAGTAGAATTATTTATGATCATGTATTTAAAAAGGTCAAGAAAAGATTACTAAAAGACATCAGCGAGAGTGGGGAGTTTGACCTCTCCCTTCCTGGAGAGGGGAATGGTAATGTCACCAACGATAGGAAGGTCAATGGTGAGACCAAGCTCCAGCTCATAGTCAATGTCCCAATCAGCACCAATGTCCCTAGCCAAGCTCACCAGCAAGCTATGAGGCACCTTCACTGGCACATCCAGTATGGTCGTGTCCTCAGCCTTCAATGACCCCGGGTCCGGAATTTTCCCTGATGCTATCACTCTGCACTTAATTTCACATGTATATAAATATTTATTTTTCATTATTATATAATTAGTACTGAAACAAATTAAAATGCTTCGGTTTTAATAAATAAAAAATGGGATTTTGGTGGGGAACAAGAGACAAATAGAATAATTATATATGTGTAACAAAATAATCTTGATATCATTTTTATTACAAAGATTATTCCTCCTCTCAATATTGTCGCCACCGGCCCACCACTATACGGGAGGTTCCCTCCATTAAATATTATTATTTTCGCCATGCATGAACGTGCATATCCTGTGTTATTGTTTCTTAATATAAATATTGGGTCTCTTAAGTAGTCTACTGACTCTCTCAAATTGCCCCTTTTTTCTTCTTTTGAAAGTCAAATTTACAAAATAGTGAAACAAAAAAATCGACTATCTCGATAACAAATGTTGTAAAATTCAGGATCATATATCGTACTTATTACACATATTCATACATAATATATATGAGCACTAATTCAGTAGGTATTTTTTTTTTTTTTACCTATGTATAGGTATTAATTGAGCTAATGAAAATTTTTTTTTTGCACATTTTTTTATATTAGAAAATAAGAGAGAGAAATAACATTAATGATGCACATCTTTTTATATACACTATTATAAATTAGATGATGATCCAACGGTTAAAAAAAAAATATCTACACATAGGTAAAAAAAAAAATACTTACTGGATTGGCAATCTATATTATATATGTATTTCTAATTTATAATTGGAATTTTCACTCTTCATTTTCATTAAACAAAATATACTTGTACTAAATATATATCCACTAGCAAGTCATGATCATCAAGTGATGAAGATGAACTTTATAGCTTCTAGCTAGCTAGATTTTTCATAAACAAATTAAATTAAGCACAGAAAACAAGATCTCTCATTAAAAAGAAAAAAAATACAAGATCTAAAACAATTACGTGACATTTCCATAAAGATACAATTATGTGACACGCATCTATATAAACATACATAATTAACATTTACAATGGCACTCCCAGGAAAAAAAAAGCATTCACAATGTCACAATATCATGCGTATATATATATATATATGGAAATTAATGACAAGATAATTATGTGGGGATATGATCAAACCTTCCGGCGCTTTTGAGTGTATAAGAGATCTCACAAATAGGCAAGGGATGTCCGTACGGATTAGCAACGGAGACTTTAGCGAGGTACTCGACAGAGTCGAGGCTGACGCGCTTGAAATCCACGTCCGTCACACTCGCCTCCGGCGTCTTCACGTTCGCCACTTTCTCTGCCAGAAACGTCTTCGCCTTTTCTATGAACTGCGACATTTTTGACACACAATTATGAGACCAAAATCAGAGAGAGAGAGAGAGAGAGAGAGAGAAGAGGAGATCAAAGTTTGAGACTTTTTGATGACAGAGAGATGAGATAATATTGATTAATATTTTTCACGTATAGGAGAAATATATATGAAGAGGTTGTGGGTTTCTGACACGTAGCATACGGCGATTCCGCGGTCGTAACACGTGACACAATACGCGTCGCACGTGGTTGTCCCCCCGCGTTTAGAGATCTGTAGTGAATGGAATTAAGGAACAGGGTCGGACAATTTGCGTTCGGGTTAAGCTTTTCTTCCCTTAATTTAAAGTATTATTTTTCAATGGCAAAAGCAGTTATACTCTACGAGTGGCTGCAGTGTAGTATAAAACCTCGTCAATTAGGGAAATAAAAAACTAAGAAAAGGGGTAATGGGGCATCCTTTTTTCTTTTCTTTTTCTTATTATTATTATATAAGATGCTATGTAATTAATGGAGTAACTAGTTATAATTAGGGTGCAATATAACATCATCTCTAGGACTAAAAATATAAATTTTTATATATCTATATAAATTTATATTGGTGATATCTTTAATTTGTTTCTATAAGTAAAAGAAGAATAAAGATCGATTTTGAGAAAATTTTTAATATATATGTTCATACAAAAGTAAGTACACATTTTACCAAACAGGACCATATGTTAATAAATTAGAATTCTCCTTCATAATAATTGACGTAACCAATTCCTTCTTGATATCTTGGACCAATTTATTCCTTTTCCTTTCTCGCATTCATATTATTCCATGACTTTTAAGAAATATTGATAATTGTATTTGCTTGTGCAACATCCTTGCTAGATTTCTTTTGCTTCTATAATGACTAATTAATCGTTTTTCCAATAGTAAATATCGGGATACAATCAATGATTACGATTTCCAGTTATGTGCACTTAGTATTAATTATGAGAAATTTTATTAAATATGCTCCATATGTGAGAAGTTTTATTATTTCCTTTGACCTTTGCCATTGGCTTGCTTCTTTGAACCAGAGCTTCCGCTTATATACTTCGGTATGAATTATAATAACGATAACAGGTAATTAGGCATGTATATATATATGTTCCCAAAAAATAGATAAAGAAAAAAAAGAGTTCTTTTTTTTTTTTTAAATTATAAATACCGCCTCTTCAGGACTTCATAAAGGCTTACGTTAATAGTGAAAAATTGAAGCTACTTGGCAAGTATTGAGAGTGAGATTAAGGGTACACACATATTTAAAGTTACACATAGATATTGAATCACTTTTACCAGATTTTTCCATTTCTCAGTGCCATTTTTGTTCTTAAGAATTAATGGTCGAGATATATTTTATATATATATATTTATATTTATATATAAATTGATGCATGCATTCTGGTCCATCGTGTCATCATAAAGAGATGGACTTGGATTTTCAGTATATATATATATATGTTTCTAGACATATACGTTTTTACATATGCATTTCCTTGCAATCTTTGATAGAATTCATGTAGTGAGCAAAAAAGAAATTTGACTTAAAATGCTTCCGTCGAAACCATACAGTGCATATGATTGAATTATAATTTTCGGTTGAATAGTGTGTAAGTTTATTATTCTAGTAGAGAGCAAAAAAGATATTAGCTGACATATGATCATATGGGTGTGTTTAACACCCCACGTGGTATCATATTGGACTTCATTTTCGAAGCACCATAGCCATGCCCATTAATGACTAGGATGGACGTACAATTTTTAAGTGCATGCACCGATGCAAATATATGTATACACACTCTTGGCAACTGGCACAATATCATATTCTCCATTTAGAATTTGGTACATTAAGTCATATGTTTCCAAAAATCAATTCGATCGGAAGTATGAAAATTTAGTACATTTAGAGTAGAGTTGAGAAATATCATTCACAATAAACCAAAAGAAGTAAGTAGATGAAGACTGTAAGTAATTATACAAGGGGGAAAAAAACACGAGGGAGAGTGATATTACCACTGATTTCTGATCAATCTTTCATACGCATCAGCCAGAGTACAGGGATTACTAAGTACAGATTAATTACCAAGAAAAAGAACAATTAGCTAGTACATATAGTTTCTTTCTTTATGTATCTTTTTTTCTTCTTGTTCTTCTTGTTCTTCTTGTTGTCAAGACTTGTTTTGACAAAGGGTTACATATAACATTAGAACTACGCTTTTACATCGTACCAGAAGAGAAGAGACATATATATGGAATGATTACAAGCTTAATTAAGTAATCAATTAATTAATTAATACACATAATTAGAAGCTAGAGAGGAACTGCATTTGCCTGAGAAGTGGGGTTAGGGTTTCCATGAGTTTCTCACAAGGATGATTGTGAATTCCCTCGTATGTAGTCACCACAATGCTTGTGTCCTTCGATAGCCTCTGCACTTGCTTCTTCACATTACACGTGTGATGCGTGCACCGATAGTAGCTCCTTATTAATTTAAAGATTCATGAGAAGCAAAAGAAAAATTAAGAAGGTAATTAATTATATTATTTTAAGTTACTCGCAAAATTATGATGAGAAATATTTTGTTATAGGCACCAATAGTGCCCAGCACCATATAACATGGCAATTGGTTACTGTGTGATTATAATTAATAAACTGAATCTCACACGTATCCTATTTAAAATGTAATTATTAATCATGTAACAGACTCCTACCTCATGTGGTATTAAACACCATATGGTGTCTCATAGCATTATTCTTTTTTTCTCATGATTAAAAGTAAATCAATGTGCTAAGTATTTTAAATTTGCTATGTACCAAGTGGCAAGTTATAATTAATGTAGATTATAAATCATAAAATAAACACATACTTTGTGATTTTGATATTAATAAGATAAAATTATAACAAACAAATATTTAACACACATAATTCTCTTTGAAAGGGAAAGAAGAAACACTATAAGAAGTTACGTTGTAAGATGGCACGCATGCAATTTGATTTTGCATATGTGGTACGGTTCTGAATTATTATTATACATGTGTGTCCGATGTCCACATGGGGAACCAGTCGACCTTTGTTCATATGAATACTTATACAGGCACACATATACCTATAATACATATATATATATATGTATACATGGAAATTTGAAAACATTAATAGAATTTTATCCTTCATGTACACCTAAATATTATTGTTCATCTACATGGGTTTTCACGATTAAAAACTAAAGAGAGTTAACTTGGCTCACATTCTTGTGGACGAAGTTTCGTGAATCATAAGCCAATACTATGTACTAAAGACAGTTTTCAGAGTTCAACCATTTTTTAACTTGAAAAAGTAACAATTGCATGCTAATAATTCTCATTTCTTCTATATATATGCACCAGAATTTACCAGCACATTTACAATTTTACATATCTATATATAAGTATATCGTCAGCATGATCAATTACCTTGATTAAATAATAAACTAGGTACTTCGAATGAAAAGTATATCTATATGTAAGTATATTTCTTCTTACAAATGAAAAGTATGCCTTTACCCCTGGTGCGCTTGCCTTTCTTTTACTTTGTAGTTTTGTAAACCCAATAAGATCTATCATTCGCTATGTACTATATATAGATTAATATATTCTGATCATCAAGTACGACCTCCTTCATATTAGAAATAATTACAATGTTTTTGTTAAAAGGTTCAGATCTTATATATAAATATTCTAGATTATATATATATATATATGGAGAGAAAGAAAGAATATGGCACCAGAGAAATATCAATTAAAGGGATGTCGTTAGAGTCTCCTTTAGAAGGTAATTTTCATTTATAATCTTCCAAGGAGCAACCTTCTGTTATATATAGATATATATATATATATATATATGATCAAAAGCCTATTATTATTTGACATATATAATATAATTAAAGCATGCAGAGACATTTGTTTTCTTAAATTGACACATGATGTATATTCGATAGTTGAAATTAATTATGTCTTTTATAACATTTAGCTAGCCAACTAATCAAATACACTAGATATTCCACCAAATTATTCTTTGTTAATATCGTAATTATAAAAAATCGTGTATTTCTAATGCTTAGCAACATCCGTACTCGACTTTTTTTTTTCCCCTTAACAAACTACTCAACTTGGATTAACATTTTACATGATTTCGAAGGGGGCACTGGAATTAATTAGTGCGGCCGCGCTAAAAACTTTTAAATGAACTATTAATTATTCTAGGTAGATCAAATCAAGATTATTCTAATTATTCAAGCAAAAAAAGGCATAATTTGTAGTAATTTGTTTTACAGAGAACTGATATTTTTCTATCATTAGTTCAATAATATTAGAACTTACCTTGATAATATCGCTGAACAAAATTGAAAGTAAAAGAGAGAGTGCAAAAAGAACTAAAATGTAAAAATAATTATACTTAGCAGAGACAACAATCAACATATTCATAAATATATATTACCTGGGATATGCACTGTTCTTCACAGCTTTCTGACCGTATTTTCTCCACCGGTAGCCATCGTCGAGAATATCATCAGCACTCCTCGTTTGAAATGCAAACCTAGGCCTAGCCGCCTTCCTCATCCTCCCGGTGGCTCTCCTCATCTTATTGCCCTTATCTTCTTCATGATCATGTTCATGATTTTCATGAAGAGGAGTAGTAGTACTAGCACTCATGTTCTGCGATATTGTTTTTTGCCTATTAGTATTACTACTAATCATTATCTCATCCGTCACGATTCCCCTGCTGGAAGCTTGACCCGAGAAAAGGCTGATCCAGTCGATTTCCAGATTAGGGTTAGGGTTAGGGTTAGGGTTCGAGTTCGAGTTCTTCAGTAATAATGATGAAGACGACGATGAGGACGGAAGCGAGGGTGGCGAGAAGAGGAAAGTTGGAGAGTTGATTTGGGGTAATACTGTTAATAAGGGTAAAGATGTTAGTGGGGGCTGCAGCGGTAGGGTTGTTGGAGGTGGTGGTTTTTGGCCATCCATGGCGGAGGTAATAGTAAATTATAGTTTTTTTCCTCTAATACTAGTACATGATGAGGAAACGTTGAGAAGAGAGGAAATGGCTGAATATGGAAGTTTATATAAGGGAATTTATGAAAGAAGCTTTTAAGGATGGTGGAAGGTGAGCTAAGAGGTTGGACTGACCCACAAAGTAGAGATCATAGAGAGATCTAGAGAGAGATAGAGACTTGGTTTGGAGTGGATTATTAGGAAATTAGGGTATATACTCAAAAAAGTATAGCCTATACTTATTAAAGAAGATTAAAAAAAGGTTGTCTAAACTTGCAGGGTAGGGTAAAGGCCAACTACATTTCAACTACTTCGGTTCAACTGCCCTTGTTCAAATGATGAGAGAAGACGTGCCACAAAATACTTATCGTTATCATCTATGCATGATTTTGCATGCTTGATTGTTTCTTTCTCTTGATCCAACCTCATCCATTTAGACACGTTTTTACCTTTAATATTGTTTTTGAAAGACATATAAATATAGTTGCAACTCTATGAGACTATGACAAGTTTGAAAGTGCCGAAAAAAAGTGTTTTGAGTTCGAGTATAGACACTGTTTACCAACCAATACAGGACACGACGAAACAGCTGGTTTTGACCTTTTAATTATGACCCCGCCAAAACTAATGAACAAGACTTGATTTTGTTTCACATTCTCTACTTTTTTCTTCTTTTTTTTTTTTCTCAACAACAAAAAGCAAAGGGAAGAAAATCAGCATTCGGTGTATTATATATAACGAAGGATTTGATAGTATATGATTAAATGATAAAACTTCTGAGTTTTGAAGCTTTGAAAAACTTTCTATTAATTAAGAAAGAAAAATAAAGTGTTAAAAACATTATGCTCGTCCTTTGTCTTTAAAAGTTGTGTTGAAGACAATTGTGGCTCACAAAATTACGCATTTGTCACCGTCTCACGTGGAACTTAAAATATCGTTGATCGTAAAAAGTAGTAAAATAAAGTTGTGCTCACGCATTACTGTCGTTGGGAAAATTCGTCTTGTTCTGTTCATTTCAAACCTCTCCAATTCCATGACCTTGAGTCTCTTTTACAGGGATCAGTTTCATTTTCTCAGATATGTCACAATGGTACAACTGTTCAAATCCAAGTTAAAAGGAAAACTTTACCATCCAGAATACTGAATACCTCATCAGAAGTGATGATTACTATGGTTTCTGAATTTTACACTCTTCACTGGCTAATGTGGTGTAAGGGGCAAAGAAAGTTTATACTTCATCCACTTTCATTGAAAAAAATAAATAAATAAAACAACATCGCATGCAAGGGGACCGCGAGATGCAAACTGTGATCTAAAAGCAGGGTCAAAGTACAAGAAAGACTTGATGGACTCGAAATTTCAAGTGCTAAACTCAGGTTGACATGAGTCAACGTTCCCCTGCCATAGCAAACTCTTAACAACTAAACAGGCCTAACATTCTCTTGTCAGCTTCAGCTTCTCGATTGAACTTGTCAAAATTCATGTTGTTGACTCGATTACAAAAATTTCATGCCTACAACAGGAACATAGACGATAAATCAGCTGATAATCATCTTCTTAAAAAATTCAGCTTGTTCAGGAAAATACTCCATAACTTCATCCTTGGTCACCCAAACAAAATCCTCACACTTCCCAATGTCGAACTTGTTGGTTGCAATAACTTGAGACTTAAAGAAGAATCGCTATTAGAAAAAAAAAAAAAAAAAAAAAAAAAATTAAACAATCTTCAGTATCGTTCAAGCTGGAATACTTAATTACGGGCACGATTTAAAACATGCATCATTGAATATCCAATTCCAGCATGATATGGAAATTGAATAGGCAGAGAATACCTTAAAAGACGGAGATTTTGTCGAATTCTCTGTGGGTTGTATAACCATGTGGGCCATAGGGGCATTTCCAACAAAATACGTGTTGGACAGGTCTCCTATGACATGTTTCAGTGCAGACTCTGCACACTGTAAATTTATGGCATTCATATCAAAGCAGAAGAGGCAGAAGATCAATAATTTANAAAAAAAAAAAAAAAAGAAGAAGAAGAATCCAACAGCAATCTTCACCTGCCGTAGGGTCTCCTCTGATTCATAAACTTTTTCAGGAAAATGCCAGACAGGCTTGCCAGTAGGGGCCCCGTATGTGGTACCGTATAAAAGAAGATAGAGTCTTCTGTCAAGTGCTCTTTGTAACGACCTAAAGAAGGAAACGAAATTTAGCATAATTAGACACTGCATCTCTTAAGAAAAGTTTCAAAATCATGTTTCAGAAACACAAATTGTATAGGAAGAAAAAATGGAAATAAATTTAGATACTGTCAAATCCAAACCAAAGCCCCAAACAAGCTTCAGGTTATCACCACAGCTATGGTGTAACATGCCTGCTACAATCAAGAAATCATGCTGCTGATCAAACATCAGGCTATTGGTAAATCTATGTACATTGTATTTCCACCTTAAACTTCAACAAGAATTTAAAACTAGTGAGAAATCTGGGGTTTCCCATTCAACTTGGCCTCAAATAGAAATTATCAATATACAAACTCAAAAAAGAGAACAAAGAGTCAATGGCAAAGTAATCAATAAATATCAGTTATCCAGGTACTATAAGCCAAAGAATTTTCACGCATATGCCAACTCACATTAAGAGGAAGAGAATGACAACCACAAAATAACTAATCTCTGGCGATTGGCGTCATTTAAAAAACATGAAGCCTATACCACAAATCCCAGAGATTCACATTATAACATTAATCCCAGAGATTCACATTCAATGAGCTAAAGCAGTAGCAAAAATTGCGAGCAATAAAAGGTTTTTAGTAGAAGTAAAATAGAGAAGACACAAAAATCTTAAATCTGAGCGTACACCATAAAAATATATTCCATACTTTTTATCATTCTTTTTGTCAGCGTCAGTGATTCGTGGAGCTGGTACATAATCGATTTGGTATTCTCCTTTCCCTCTGTTCATGAAAAGTAAGTGTTAATAAAAGAGTATGTTAATGGCGGAAAAAAATAGCTTCAATCTGCTTTTTACTAGTACGAGTATGAGCAAGCATCATAAAATCAAGAAAGCAAATGCATAAATAGGGTTGATGAAGATATGGCCTCTCTCAGATCAACATAGTTTCTTCCATCACAAAAAAGCAATTACATTAGAGAATAAAAAGCAGTTCAAACTTTGATTAAATAGAGGTGACTATGATCCTGTGAGCATAGATGTTACTCACACATTAAGTTTAAGTAATGTCCACATTTTAGTCACACTAGCATAATTTATATTGAGTTTCAGCAGCAATAAAACAAGTTAAAGTACAAAGAGATAATCAGGAAAATGATGAACAGCAAAACACAAGCATTCCTTTGAAGAAGATTCTGTTCTTTCTACAATATTTGTTGCAATGGATAAATAACGTATTAAGATGCACATATTCTACTGTAAGAATGGAAACTTTTAACAAGAAAAGTTTGTTAAAAAGTATTCCATCATAACGTCAAAGACAAAGAACAATTGAAAAGAATGAAAAGACCTTACCTAGAATTAGACTTGTCTAAAAGCTCATCGGGATACCTTCTTCGGTACTGTTGTTGCCATCTAAACCTAAAAAATTTAAAAAGAGACGGTAAAAATGACAAAATCAGACAAATTATGGAGTCAAATTACAAACTCAGTTATTAACTAAAGAAACAAGCTAAATGGAACAACTTCGTCCTCTTTAATCAATATACATCCCTAAGCTTGTTTGGTAAAAATTCAAATAACTGAGATAGTAATCATTTTGAATCCCACAACCGCCTTGCATTCGCTAAAGAAACAGAAGAAATCAAGAGCTACTAAGATTTAAAGGGTCATTCTTTGTCAGAGGCAGAGGCAAAGGGGGCAAGTGCGGGCCATTTGCCCCCTGAACTTTTTTCATTTTACAATTTATTACTATATGAGATTTTATTTTCAACTTTGGCCCCAATTGAGATTTTTATTTCTGATTTTGTCCCTACTATAAGATGTGAGAATTTCTTTTCATTGTTCCAATAGTTTATGTCATTTTATACTTGAGTACAATATAAGATTTTATTTTCTACTTTAGCCCCAATGAGATTTTTATTTCCAATTTTGTCCCAACTATAAGACGTGAAATGTCATTTTAATTCCCAACTTAAGACCGTAATATTTAACTTTCTTTCTATTCAATTTTCTATGCCTTGAGGGGGAAATTGGGACTGGAGAAGAATCCCTTTGTTTTCAATGACTACAAGTCTCAACACTAGTGAAGACAGGCAGACAAACAAAGTAAAAAATAAATCCTACAAGGTGTATTTTATCCTTTACACTTTTTCCTATTAGTAGTTGTAGTTTTGTATGTTAATAAAGATTTTATAAATGTAAAAATTTTGTCTTTGATAACGGGAACATGATGCGTTATCTTATTGTCATTTGGAGGCACTTATATAAAATGTAAATACTTTTTTTGTGTTATTATTGGATTAAAAATTTGTATTCGGGGCTAAAAGAAAGTTCAGGCTCCGCCACTGTTCACTGTTCCATGTTGGTAATGGTTTATGATATGTAAAAGTTCAGATCAGCAATGGTTGTAGCTTTTTCGGGCCCCAGTCGAAAAAATTTATCTAATAATCAAAATAATTAGTTCCTATTATGTTTTTCTTTCCTAAAACCAAAGAACAACCCTTACTTGGATTAGTGCTTACCATCGAACTAGGAGAAACAAACTTGAAAATAAAAAATAAATAAAAAAAATTTGAGTTAATAAGGATGTAATAACTCCTGAGGAGGCTATAACAAGGCCTAAATTGAGAAACTAATCGAAATGATTGTAATCTATGCTTCCTGATATTAATCCCAATTCAAAGTTCTTCCAGAGAAGGATAAAGCTCTAGGGTTAATATGTAAAAATTTCAGAATTTGCTGAGTAACCAAACGGAGTGAGAAATGAAAATTGAATTAAATAGATATAGCTTACGAGAACTCCTGGAAGGCATAGACAACAGGGTCGATCTTGGGAACAACAACAGGCAACCTCTCAAAGAGTACGGATGCCACGATTTTCTCAGAGTTGGTGGAGAACCCTCTCTGCCCCGAGACAGGTCCGATCAACGACCTTAATGTTCTCCGCATTGTCAATCTATGTCCACATACACAAAAACAAAATCTTAGAGAAAGAAACTAAATGTACATACAAAGAGAGAGAGCATCGGAAGTTTTGTACACACGCGAAGAAGAAGAAAAAGAAGTAGGGATGTTCATGGCCAGTTTGGATGGTCTAAAACCCCAAAATATAGTCTAAACCGCATCTGCGGTTTGCCAGTGCAACAGATCATGTGGTTTGTGATAGTCGATTAAAACCGGCCAGACCGCACCTACGTCTTGTGGTGCAGTATGGTTTGGTCGGTTCCTGCAGGAAATTGGGCTTTTGCTGTGTTGGGCATAGACTTTGGCAAATTGTGTGTGTCAAAAATCAAGCTTTTTAGATAACACATTACTTCCAAAATAGAATCTAGAAACATAAAGATCTAAATTAAACATAACGTTAACTAAGCATTCATATCATATAAAAAAGCTATTTTCAGGTCAAATATCGAATATTACATTTACAAGGATAACAACAACAAGAATTCAACGTAGTTACCAAGTAAAACCCATCAAGGAATCGAAGAATAGAATCCAAATTCCCCTTTTGGTTTTCTACATTTTAGCAAAAATATTATCATATCTGTAATACAAACAAAGCAGATCAATAAAATATAGAAAAACACATATAATTATACCGCTTTTCTAAAAGAAAGGACTAAAAAAAAAAAAGAAGTCACAAAAGAGTCAGAACTACGTGTGATTGTATTCATACATAAAACATATATATTCAAACATAAGTAAGTTAAGGTGCATCCATCATACCTTTGGTGAACTATTTATGCATATTTTTCTTCCTAGAGTTAATAGCTAGAGACGCGCCGCCAACATTTCATTTTTCTTGAGTCCTATGCGATACACAATTATAGGACTAGGACTGAGACACATTAAAGATGTTTACTCTAATTATTTTCAAAGTAAGTGCCTAAAATTGCCTTTCATCTTTAGTAAATCGGATTTATTTACTAGCATGTAAATGTTTATTAGTGGAGACAAATTAAACAACCCATAATTTATTATTATTATTTTTTTTTTAAAAAAAAGAAAAAAGTATAAAGCAAAATTAAGAATGTAAAGAAAGCAGGGAAATCCATCAAAATGTTGGAAAATACACTACTAATCAGAAGAGTGAGGTGAGAGAGACGAACCGAGAAGGCGAGAGAGAGAGAGCCGCGAGAGAGGGCCGCGAGCGTGCGTCGGGGCGCTGGAGAGACGTCCGCCGTCGCGGGAGCGAGACAACGACGGCGGCAAGATTGACGATGTTTCGTGAGAGAGACAGAGGGAGGCAGAGGGTGGAGGCTGTTCTGTGGGTGTTGGGGGAGAAAATGAGGCAACCAAGGAAGAGGAAGAAACTCTAGGGCCATTGGGCTTCTAAAGTGACTGAGGGAGTGTTGGGCTGGGGCGTTGGGCTTAGTGTAAAAGGAATTTAGACATTATACGGTAATTTAGAAAAAAATTTGAAAATTGCGGTAGTTTAAGTTTTTTTAGGGTGCGGTACACTATTTATTAGATAAATACTATTTTTTAAAAACTATTCATAAAAATATCGTTTTTTAAAATATTAAGTAACCAAAAGTATTTATAACTGCTAACTAATAACTAGTAACAAGTTTCCAGAAACTGAAACTAGTAACTACTTTTAAAAATGGTAAATTTCTAAATATTTTTTAAAATATGATATTTTTCTAATAAAAATTGTACGAAATTTTGAGAAAAACTTGAATTCTGTATTCTTGTAATTCTTTTAGTTTTTTATATGTAAAAGTGATAGAAACCCAAAGGAAATCAGGCAAAACAGTCATTTAAAACATAATCTCAAAAATATGGTACCCTAGTTTTATTAATATTTTCATGCGGTGTTTTATTGAAAAATACCATTTGAATTTTTTCCCCCATCTTTATCCTCTTCTATCGCTCAAATCTAATTAGCACAACCTTGCCTTCTTACTCCCGTTATTGGCGCCTTCTCACTCTCAATACCGATGACCTCGACTCTCCCGCTTTCATTCTGGGCAATGTCTAAGTCGAAAATTTGGTGGATTCCCCCTCTATGACGATATTGAAGCTTTTGAAACTAAAGATATTTCACAATTTCTCTATGCAAATTAGTCCTAAAACCCATTTTAGCTTCTCAATATTCTTAAACCCAGAAAAATAATCTAATAAGCTTAAACCTATTTCATTTTCCTCCATTTTCTATGAACCCAAGAATCTAATAAGTTTTTTTTTTGGTTGTTGACTAGTGGAGCTTCTGGGTATGGAAATCTTTACAGCACAACAACCAATTTGTTGAGAGAAGAAGGCTACGCTGTCTCAGCCAGCCAAGAAGCCTGTAATTAAGCTTAAAAAAGGTTTGGGGGCTCTATCTTGCTTTTACTTGTTTTGATTTTGGGTGTCATTTCAATTTTTTGGATGGTGATAATTATAATTATTTTTTTGATTCTTCAGTTTGGCTCAAGATATTTTGACTTGTATTTTGGGGTTTTATCTTTTCCAAAGAGTTTCTTTGATTATTGAAAACTTTGACAAAGTGTTTTTCAATATATTGTGTACTGTGTTTTTACTTTGGATGTTCTTTTAGCTGGGTATAATTATAATTTAATAAGGATGTCAATTTCACCGAACAGGGTGGTGCACCGCAATGCACTAACCCGAATAGCGTGGGTTTTCACCGTTATAAATAGTGCGGGGCATGGGATAGGGATTCTCCGTCTAATATTTAGCAGGACAGGGCGGGCTTAGGATTGAGTGCCCCATACCAACCCCGCTCCGATTATATATAAGTTAATTTCTATTTTTTTATATAATAATAATTCAACAAGATTTTTTTAAAAATATAATTATATACTAATATTGTTTGAGTTATTTGGGATTGTGTTAGCTTTTTAAATGAATGATATGCTATATAATTTTGGTATTAAATATTTTACATTTAACAATTCCAATATATTAAAGCTTTATTTGAATGTGTTTTCAGTTATTTAGGTCTAAAATTGGAATTTTCAATGAAGTTAACTTTGATTTTGATTTTTTTCTATGTATTTAGACTTTTAAAAGTTTTAGACCAACATAGGATTGTTTAACTAATTCAAGATGACGATTCCAAATATGGACCCTGATATACTAATGAGGAAACCAATCCCCAATGGGATTCTCCGAAATTGCCCCATACCATATTAAATGGTGAATGATGTGGGGATGGTATAGTAAAACAATAATAGGGACAATGATGGTAAACACAAAATCTATTCCGCTCCGCCTCATTGACACCTCTACTATTTAAGCAATTATCTATTTGTGTTTGTCTTTTTCCTTTTATTTGGTGATAATAGGTTGAAGAAAACGAACGTGCAGAGTTGGTTGTAAATGTTTTGTCCCGTTCAAGCCAAAGGTCAGAATGGGATTCGTTGATATTATATATGTAACTTTCATTAGTTGTGCATCAAGTCGCAGTATATTGGAGTTTCCTTAGAAACCTGCATGTTGGTTAAGTATATTAACAGTGTAGGTAATTTGTTAAGAATGAGAGCAGTCATTATATTTCTTTTCTAGTATATCTTTTTTGGCAATTAGATAAAATATTTGCAACTTTCGTTTATTTTGATTATAAGTTTAGGAAAACACTATTTTAAGAGAGGTTTTTCATTGACTTTATTATGTTTCTATTCTATGGGATATAATATATGATTGTAAATTCAGTTATTATGGCATAAAATTCTTCGTGTTTGTTTCAAGTACTTGAGCCATTACTGATAAATTTCATCTTTTATATATCTTTTTTTTATAATTTTTTTTATTGTCTTCTACTTGTTTTTTATGACTACTTCTTGTAGTCTAGCATTCTAACTTTTTTGTAATTTAGCTAAACGTATATCTTTCAGTTTGATTCTTTTCATTACGAATTCAATACTTTGTTATTAGTTGAACAATTATTAAATTGATAATTGCTAACTAGAATATTTACCAGTTATTGCCACCAGTTTGAAAATTCTTGACCAATTAATAAAATTAGTAACCGGTAACTAGAGTAGTTACGGTAACCCTTAACTAATTAACTAATAATCAGTAACTAAATTAGTTAGTGATAACAAGTAGAGTAACAAGTAAGCAATAACGAGTAACCAATAACCAAAGTGGTACTAGTTTCTAAACTTGTGGATTGATTACTAGTTATAATTAGTCACTTAAGCATATTTCTAATAAGATAATAAATGATAACTAGTAACCAATTTAGTAATTAACAACAAGTCTCTAATTTTGTAACTGGTAACCAGATTGGTTATTAGTTACTGCGATGTCTAAAATCAATAAACAAATAGATAACTAGTAATTAGTTTCCAAATTAGTAATCAGTAACCAAATTAGTTACTACAACAAGAGTAACCAGTAACTAGTAATAAGATACTAGTTTGGAAAACTAATAACATAAGTAGTTACTAGATTCCATATTAATTATTGGTTACCGATTAAGCATATTTCTAATAAGATAGTAATTGGTAACCAGAGAAACAAGGAACCAAGTACCAATTTGGCAATAATGAGCACACTCAAAACTAATAACAAAAAAAAAAAAAAGAAACTAGTAACTAATAACCAATAACTTAATTGGTTATTAATAACTAAGACTAGTAACCACAGTAACTAGTCACAATTTTGGAAATCAATAAAACATATTGTTTACTATGGTTTCTAGTAATTAGTAACTAGTTTCTAAATTGGTAACTAGTTACTAGTTATAGTTAGCTAGTTAAGGGTATTTCTAATATGATGAATAATGGTAATCAATCTTTCTACTAGTAACCAGATTAGTTACTAGTTACTACCATCAGTCTTTGTAACTAGTCACTAGTTTAAAAAATTTTGTAACCAAATTAGTAACTAGTAGCTAGAGTAACTAGTTTCCAAATTAGTAACTAGTAATTTGCAACTGGTCTAGAAACTAATAACTAGGATTAATTATTAGTAACCAATCATTTAAGTAATTATAGTAGGTTATCAAGAACTAGTTGTTAGCTGAAATAGTTGGTTACCTTAGGTTGCCATATGTTAGCAAATACTTATTATTTGCTAAGAAAATTAGTTACCTATGGAAGCGTAG
This sequence comes from Trema orientale, assembly GCA_002914845.1. Taxonomy (NCBI): domain Eukaryota; kingdom Viridiplantae; phylum Streptophyta; class Magnoliopsida; order Rosales; family Cannabaceae; genus Trema; species Trema orientale. The sequence goes on along the minus strand of JXTC01000076.1, from coordinate 130,405 downwards.
AAAATTACGGTTAGTAATCTAAAGGATTCTTATTTTCTATTATATTTGAAAAAAAAAGCAACAAAATAAAATAAATTTTAAAAAAATCAAAATTATAATAAAGTAATTAAATAATAAAAAAGAGATATTTTTCCTATTTCTAAAAAATAAAAGATAAAAAAAATTAGAGCATCATGTTTCTAAGGGAAAAAAAGAGTGGCTTTTCATATAATTTTTTTTTAAAAGATAGTACCTCATTTTTTTATAATAAAATGAAAGGACAAAACGAATTAAAATATAAGAAAAGAAAAAAAAAAGATAAAGAATTAAAAAAAAAAAGGAAAAATTTGTTAGGAAAAAAACAAACAAGAACGAAATGAAAAAATAGGGCTCATAAAAAAAAAAGAAGAAAATAGAAAAAGTAAAATAAATGAAATAAAAAAAACTTAAAAAGAAAATAGACTCGAAGGTTCAAACCCTTCACAGAAAGGAAGCTTTTAGCAATTCAAACCACTAAGCTATCTAGTGTTTGTGATTTTCTTTATTTTAACTTTGCTTTTTAAAAATAACAACGCATGTCGTAGGACAAGTTATTATTTTGTTTCACCATATAACGGTAAAAGCCTTAAAAGCCCAAAGAAAATAAGTTGACTAGACTTGTTTTGTTTTGTTTTTTTTTTTTTTCGTTTCTAAATATTTATGATTATATATAAACCTATATAAACTAATGTTGTCGGCTGGTTTGAGTTTGAAACTGACTGAATGTTGGCAAAACTGCAAATCGAATCGGTCGATTTGCACTTTTCCCAATCTATCACCAGTCGTGAATAAGTTGGAACCGTGCAAATTAAACTGATTTGGTGTGGAGTGTTATTTTGAACGCCCCTAAGAAGAAGGTTCACCAGAGAACGAGGGGTTTTGGCTACGAGCAAATGTGGACTGTGATAGCTCACAGTTGAGGGTTTTTTATAGGAAAAAGACATGGATGAGACTAATTTGGGCCAAGATGACTTTTTTGTACATTTTTTTAAAAATGATATTTTTAGGAGTGTCAAAAATCTTTTGACCTATGGTCAAGAGCATTTTGACTATAAAAAGTCCTAAATAATTATGGGGCTTATAGAAATATGACCAAATTTTGGGCCTAATTTCAGTAAATGTCCCTTTGTCAAAAGTTATAGCAAAATGTCCGGTATATATGCATATATACCAAGTGTAAAATTTTATATACCAAGTATAAAAAATTATATACCCAGTGCATTTCAGAACAGTAACTAAAATTGGTAGATCTGTGTATCTACCAGGTGTAAAAATATATCTACCTGGACATTTAGCTATAAAATTTTAAAAATGGACATCTACTTAATCAAATTTAAAATTTTGGTCATCTACCTAAATTTCTCAATAATTATCTTTTTATTGTCAAAAAATTCTTGACACTCTTAAAAATGTCATTTTTTAAAAAATACACAAAAAAGTCATCATGGCCCAAGTTAATCTTATCCATGTCCTTTTCTCGTTTTTCGTTACGATCAGAAAAATAAATTGGGCTTGTTTGTAAGTGAAAATCCCAGCCCAATTCAAGGGCCCAAAAGAAAGCGATTTCAAATTTGCTACGTCAAAATTGAGAATATTCTTTTTCTTTCTCTTCTTTTTTTTTTTTTTTTCTTTTTTTTTGGTGAAGTGGAGATAATAGTATTATTTGGTTCTTAACTTTATGATTTTTTTCAAACTTTGGAAAAATAACTTAAGATTTTGATCTCAAGATTTTGACCAAAGTTTCGAAGACAATTAAATAGATAACTGGAGCACAATCATGTACAGTTAACATGATTGATTATATTTTAGCTCTCTCAAAACTCGAAAAATATATCCAAACATGAATATTCGAGTTTAAAAGCCATAACGGGACGGTATGCCGTTTTTCAAATACTAGTATTAAGATATATGCGAGAACGGCAGTACAAAAACTATTACATTGTTTCTTCAAAAATTAAAAAGTTAAAATACTATTACATTATTTTCTGATTAAAGACAACAATGTCGTTGATCTTGAAAAAAAAAAAAAAGACTTTAACGAGAAAAACGACAAATTGCTTCCTTCGAACGACATAATACTTGTATCTTCAAAATGAATGTCGTTTTCAGCCCAAAAAATAATAATAATAAAAAGCTTTTGGTTTTACCGGCAGAAAAATTGATACGAGAATATTTAATTATGGAAAATGATGCCTGGTTTTTACAAGCATAATTTCCATAAGGACAAGTCGGTTTCATGTAGGCGAGAGAAACAATTTAAACGGCAGATGATGCATGTTTTTGTACTCACAATGACAAAGATGACGATCTTCTAAGGCTCAACTTAGGCTATGTTTGGTAGAGTGAATTTTTGGAAGGATAGAGAAAAGTGGTGGGAAAACAAAATTCTTCCATTTGGCAGGGGGGAGAGAAGAAAGGAGAGGAGAAGTGGAAGGGAAGGACTCCTCCGGGTCCACCATATTGCATCCTTCCAATGTTGAAAGAATTCAAGAGTAGGGGTGCTCAAAAAAACCGCCAAACCGTGAAAACCGCCCAATCCAATCCAAACCGCCCAATCCGCGCGGTTTTTTTTCTTAAATGGCCGGTTACGGATTAGAAAATATAAAAACTGACTTGGCCGGTTTGGTTTTCGGTTTTGGAAAAATTCGGTCGGATTCAAACCGAACCGGCCAATAAGTTTGTATATGTATTTTTTTTAAATGTATATTAATAGTTAAAAATTTAAGCTTATTCATTCTAATTGAGTAATGATTACTCTTAGCTTATTTAGGACTATGTTACTTAAGACTCTTATAATATTTTAGACTTTAAGTCTTGTTATTGTGATATGTTTAAGATTAAAGACTTTAAGTTTACTATTCAATTTTGATTAAGTTGTAAGTTGTAACTAAAATTTAAGTTTATTATGACTTTCGATTTGGTTATAGCTTTTAACTATGTTATGGTTTCGTTTTATATTTGGACTTTATATTTTAGATGAAATATGATTATGATATGAGCTTAGTTGATATTGTATTAATTCAAATTTTGTAAGTTTTCAAACCGCGGAAACCGCCCAAACCGGCCGCAAAAATGTAGGTGCAGTTTGGCCGGTTTGAATCGACAAACTCAAACCGCACGGATTGATAAACCGGCAAAACCGCACATTCGGATTGGTTTCTGGATTGACGATTTAGACCGTCCAAACCGGCCATGAACACCCCTATTCAAGAGGAATAAGAGTGAACAAAAATTGAATTGACCAATTTACCATCTTAAATAATTATTTAAAAAGTGATGCTCTTAAATAATTATTTAAAAAATAATGCAATGGGTAATATAGTAATTTTAAAAATAAACATTCCCCATCCAATTTTCCATCTTTCTTATCAAACAATATAAAGAATTTTTACTCTCCTCTTCCTTCGTCGCCTCTCCCTCCATCGCAATCCCCTTCCTTCCTAAACTTCCCATCATTTCTACTCTCTCTCTCTTACCAAACATAGCTTTAAAGTTTTGGTCACATTGTGAATTGTGATGGTATAGGATTTAGGCAAAATATCTTTAAGAGAAAGAAAAGGTCAACCAAAATTTTAATTTGCAAAATAACCTTAAGGACTGAGTGACATTCAACTTTAGTTGACCGACCATCAGTGTGAAAAAAAAAAAAAAAGTCATTTTGCCAATAAAAGTTTTTTGCAAAATTTCTCGTGTTGTCATTTTACCAAAGAACGCGCGTTGTTATTGACAAAACCTCATTATGAACACATTGAGAGACTGGCAAATGTATTCCAATTTTTATTTACTTCTTTTAAAATAAAAAAGAAAAGAAAAGAAAGGAAAAACTAGATATATGAAATAGGGTAACATGGAACGTGTGCAAATTAGAACAAAGGCTTCTTTCCATTGAGCATTCCCATCAAATAATCAAAAACCCGGCTCCCCGGATCGTCGAGACCAGAATGCAAGTACTCACTTGTTATGAACAACCGAATCCCTGCAATCTGAGGAGCTGTTTCCATGGCCTGCTTGAAGATAACATTCATATCATCATAATAGACAGCAGCTGCAACAGGAACCTGTCAATGTTGGAATAACTAAACTCATAAACAAACAGGAGCAAAGTCCAAGACAGGCTTCAATGAACTATATATCACTCACTCGAAAGTGTTGGCTACCTACAGAATTAGTTAGATACCTACTGGGAAAATACAGTGAATACGAAAGTTTATGAGAATTAAATTCCTATCGCGGCAGCAGACCTTGTTGTTGTTTAGAGAAGCAATGTCGTATAGTGGAGGCCAATCCTTCTTCTCAGCCAGTATATCAGCAGCATCTTTCAGTTTCTTTACGAGACTAAACTCATCAAACATCCACGGGAAAATGGCCTGCGGCAGCAAACAAGAAAGAATCTGTTCATTACGTAGGTTCGACAAACTGTAAACGAAAACCACAGGGAAGAAGAATGCTTAATCAAATTTGAGAATGTGCATTACACAAACTGCTCTCTCATAGGCCTAAGGGGTCTCAATCACCAATAGATTGGACATATCCAGTGAATGCTCACTACTCATGAGTCACTATTGTACATACACATTAGCACGTATCCACCAACCTGAATGCTCACTGGCAGTGGCACGGTGGCAGCATAAGTAAAAATCAATAATGATCTTTAAAAATCAATAATGATCTACAAAGGTATTAGATTTAAACAAGTCAAATCATTCAATACCACAAAGGTCAGAAACATATCACGTCTTCAAAAGTTTTTACAGAAAGGTTAGCAGATCGTTACACAATAATGGAATAGGAGTACTACTTGTTGCTAAAACAATTCTATTAGACTTCTACTATGGATTTTGTAGACATTTTCTACCCTTTCCTTTCCATATAGATTTACTGTTACCTTTTATTTTATTGGCAGGACAATGAGAAGGAAATGAAAGATAGGTCAGTAGTATCACTTATGTAGTTGCCTGTAGGTATTTTTTTTTTTTTTTTCAAAGAACCATAAATCAAAGCCCTCTGAAAATTCCAACAAAGTCATATGCCTTTACGAGACAATTTAGTAAAAGTAGCTCCAATTAAGAATATTAGTTACTTTAAACTAATGCCAAGTATAATAAGGTGAGAGAATTTCAACATCACAGAATAAAACGACATCAGGTCATACTAGCTGGGGAAAATAAATGGGAGACACAACCTAAGTGCATAGATTACTTACAATAGCTTGTTTATTCATATGTCCAAATTACAGGTGTCCATATCAGGATAGCAATAAATTAAGAAAGCTTTAGATTGCAAGATGTCCCACATGCTCGATGTTTTATAAGCAGACCACTTTCATCCACCGAAGAAATAGAAAACATTAATAATAAATCAGGGAGAGTCAAGTAAGTGTATGTATTCCTGCGTGTTTTGTGACTTGTCTCTACTTGAAGATTCTGAGCTTATAATAAGCTAACCTCTCCAGTGAAAAGTACAGGGCAACGACCTTTTGCAGCTCTGATTGCATCAAATTCACTTTCATATTCGCCCCTTATCCTTTGAGCAGACCACCGGGATGAAGCACCCTTCAATAGTGAATAAACAAACAATCTAAGCAAATAAGTAAACAAATCTAATCTAAGAAATAGATAGGTAATTTAATAGCCAACAACCAAAGAATTCCCATATAATTCTTAGTTGTCAAGAAATTTAAATTCCAAGACAGAAGGAAGAAAATAAAGTACTATACCTGACAGAATATGGATTCACTTAGAAGAGCAGAGAGTGGATTTGTCTTGAAAGCTATAAGCTTTTCAAACTGTAAAAGTAAACTGGATAAGGGTTGATGCGAAATAATATTCACACTTTGATTCAAGATCAATGAGGAGGCAATGATGTTCCTTACAGTGTCCAAGAAGTTGTAACTTACTCGCTTTGGTGCTCCTGGAACTATTACAGGATCCCAGACTGTCTCTAATCTACGGATGGTAAAAACAAATAAATCCAAACAGTCATAAAGCCTAAGTTCTTAAACTCTGTAACACGTATAAGTGAAACCTACATGTAGTGCAAACGCTCAAAACCAGCATAGCATCCCAAAAATGAAACACCGAGAGATTGCAGGCCCTGCGGAGTTAAGATGCCCCCAGATGGAAGATCAACCTACAAAAATTGAGGCATGATTCCAAAAAATTAAATTTCATTCCCAGCATTAGAACTTTACTAAGACCGGAGATAATTAGATCCCTACTCCTCCTCCCTCAGATTCTGACAAATAGTTCACTACTTCTTGAACAATCTCAACATCCTCAGGGTACCTCCTGTAGTACTTCTCATTCTGAAGTATAACCTGTTCAAAGCACGCTCTACTCACAGCATCTGCAGTGCTTCCATTTTGAATTGGAGGGATTCCTCCAGTTAGGAGGACTTGTTTCAGTCCTTCTTGAGCAAAACTCAAGTAAGTTACAGCACAAAAGCCACCATAGCTCTACACAAGAAGAAGAACCAAACTGTCATTCAATTTATGATCCAAAGCGCCTTTTAGTGGACCACAAGCAAAATGTAAACACCTGCAGAAGGGTAGGACCATGACTCTATTTCCAAAAGCTTATGCACACACAACTCGAACCAAGAAACAGGAACATTAATACCTGACCCAAAACTGTCCAAGTTCCAGCATCAGGGACAAGACGTACTCGAATAAACTCCGCATCATTAACTATATTGTCCGCTCGAAAATGTTTTACGTAGTCAGCCAAATCCTGCGCAGACTTAAATTGCAAGAGAGATGAATATGTCAAAGGAGTTGACAAACCCGTACCTCGCTGCAAGGAACATAGTTCAGTCAGAGAAAAAGAAAAATAACATGTACAGATGCAATTTACCATAAACAAAGATTCTTATTAAGAGAATGTCCAGAAAACCACACTTGATCCATCAATACAAGGCGAAATTCTTGACATGCTTTCTGTATCCATCCACCTGCTTCGGTTGGCCGTGGACACTCAAATCCAGGTCCACCTTGTAGGTACAATAGGTATGGCAATGGTAGCTCTTCTTTTCCAACTGCCAGACACATTCAGCTTTAGTAAGGTACTGACGGATATAGAACAAAATTGCCCATAGTTAACTTAACTGGCTGATATACATCTGCCTTCTCTACTCTTTACAATTTTTTTTTTTTTTTTTTTTCCTGAAGTATCCGAGAAAACTAAAAACACCCTTTGTGAATTCAAGCTCGAAACTAAGTTCTCCCTCTGAACCCTAGGCAAGCTCATACATATTGCAAATTGCTAGGAAGGTCCAGCTAGCAGAGATTTTTATAAGTAAATATTTGATTCTTAATAAGAGTTTCGGATTCAACATAAACTGTGCAATCTCCAATCATACTGAATATAATATTGTAAACTCACGGATTAACTGCTTCAATGTGAAACTAAGCAACAGCAGCTTTATTAATCAGTATCTTAAACTCATACATATATATGAGTGTCTTCAAGAGATCCACAGCTAGAATTTGAAAAAATAATAATAACACTAATAGTAGTATTTCAAATTTTCAAGTTTTCTTTTCACGAGGATTCGAACTTTAAACCTCAATATTAATATCAATGTTAGAAGTATGTGTAGCTCAAAATAATTATAGAACTTTTTAATATTTCCAACATTCAATTGACTTATTGTAGAGCACCTCAAATGCTCAAATTATAGAAAACATTTCTAACATTCAATAACTTGTTTTGACTTTAAAGGGGGGGGAAAAAAAAAGTCAGCTCAAACCTGCAACCACTTCGCGAGCAAAAATTGAGATCTTATTCTTAGGAGAAGCTGAAGCAGCACTAAGATCGGTAGAGTAATCCAGAGGAACAGTGAATCCGTGGTCGCGAAGCCGGAGGTCCGGCACAGAGTACCATTTTCCTACGGCGTGATCCGGCTGGTAGTTACCGGCGGCGACGGCGTCATCGTGTTTTCCGGCCATGGAAGTGAGATAGTAACTTACTGTACAGAACAGTCTCGGGCGAGGTAGAGAGGAAAAGAGAGAGGTATTTAGTTTAGTAGTAGTGTACTAGCTGGTGGAATTAGTGAAAGTGAGGATGTCGATGACGTGGACTGAGAATCGAGTGTTGTGGAATGAAGAGAGCGTGACAGGTTGACCCGTCGTTCGTTTGTTTGTTTGTTTGTTTCGTGCGCCTTAAAAGGTCGAAAATGGAAATATGATGACGTGACGGGTCACTTCAACTTAGATTCAGTGAGGCCCGGTCTGGTAGCTCGGTTGGTTAGAGGACTGCGGCTAGGAGTCACGGGTTCAAGTTTTTTGGGGGGGCAGATTTTTCCACAGAAGTTTTCCCCTCTCTAACATCTCTGTGTGAGTTAAATTAAGAAGCGCGCGCTCTCGTTATACTGATTACGTTAGTCATCTATTCTGACTAAATACTTGATTGGGGCCTAGATGACGCGCTTCATCGTTTGGTGGGGTAAGTCCTAATCGTAAGGTCCTCGCGAATATTCCGATATGCGAGATGTGGTGCTACCAAGGTCATGTCCTTGCCAGAATTTAGCTACCTCCAGTCGCCTCTGGTCCTCATTTTCACTTTTTTTTCTTTTTAAAGACCCGTATGTAAGATCCTCGTGAACATTTCGATATACGAGATTTGGTGCTACCAAGGTCATGTCCTTGCCGGGATTTAGCTATCTCGAGTCGCCTCTGGTCCTCATTTTCTTTTTTTTTTTTTTTCTTTTTAACTATGAATCTCTCTCGAATTTGATTACTCATAAACTTCCGACTACTGTAGCGGCGACAACTAACTGGAATAAGCTTATATTGAAAAATAAAAAACTGAAAATAAGATACAATAATATAAAATACTAGGAAATAGAAGATGCTGTCTTAGTGCAAAACCTACCATGAATATAGGGTTGGGGTCTTGAATGGTTCAACCCTTATAGAGTTCCTTGAATGAGATGCTAGTATATGTATGAAAGAAGGAATAGATGATGATCCGTTGTTTGAAATATAGCTCGATTACATACTGACCGGGCCTTGATCATGCATATATATGAGCATAGGTATATAAAACATGAAATAAGAGCCTTTAATGATCAAATTAAAGGTGTTCACTTCATATTCCTTGTGGTGCAGAAAAGTGGAGATGAATGATCAACCACTTTTATGTATGTAAACTGGTGTTTATCATGCATGAACTAGTACAAAACCTTATAAAATAGGATATAGCACTTAGGTGATGAACATAAGATGAGGTATGAATTAGAAATAAGGACTAGAAGCTTAGATATATGATAAAAGAACAAAGATCAGTCGCTGTTTAGATGAAAACAGCAGCTGATCATACATGCAAGGTCACTAAAGATTACTTTCTGATGTAAGAAAGAAGTTGAATTAGTGATTTAAAAGAATGAGTACCTCACCACTCCGCATGTTAGCACGGTGATTACTTTATAGATCGGTAGTTAATAAATCTGAAAAGTTTGTATTTTTTTTTTCAAATTAATGCACTGACGAAACTACCAAGTGACTTCTTATGACTGATTCTAGTAGATGTTGTAACTCATATCTGATAATGATCAAATAGGGTAAACATGGGCCAAATGATCAAAGTTTTAGACTGTGTAAGTTAAGAACCTCTAACGAGCTGAAACAAGTTGGGTTTGCTCGAGTTTGGGTTTGTAACTCTGAATGCATAAAAAGTTGAAGAGAATGCAAGTTTAGAAGGTTTTAAATTTCAGTTTAGGTTTGGTTGAATTTGAGCGAAAATAATAGAAATTCAGAACCAATTGAATAGGAGTTAGCACCATCGGATTTTATTATTTTGTTTAGTCAGAAATTGTGTTCACCCTAACGATTAGGGTTCATAGAACAATTTATGACTCATGATTATCATGATTTTTCAATAAATAATGCTACATATCTTAACAAATTATCTAAAAAAATGAAACTGACTAATGTGACATTATATAATAATATTTTTTATTTATTTATTTTTATTTTTATTTATATTGTCTTTCCATTCATTAACTATCATACATAAATCTTGAAAAATTAGGTCAAATATACATCATAATAGGCATATTTTGGTCCATATGCTCTCATCAATAAAAGTTTGTAAAATATGTATATATCACCTGAAAAGTCATATTTACCCCTAACAAACTATATGCCTCTCTTCTCTTTAACCAAGCCGAAATCTCTTCTTCTCCATGCCTCTATGCTTCTCTGTATCTCGATTCTTCAAGTTAATTATCATATGAAAAGCTAAAATTATAAGATCAGAAAAGAATAAAAAGAAAAACACAAGAAAAGATAATTGGAAAAAAGAAAAAAAAGAATTTGAGAAGAAAATCTCGTTCTCATATCTCATATCGCTGTCAAACTCATCATTTCCCTCTCTTATTTCTTCATTCTTCCCCACTTAGTTCTGGGTATAGTTTAAAATAACATATTATCAAAGTTTGAGATGTTATGAGGTCATTTATGTGTTGAAAAATCATTTTAAGAATAATTTTTACGAGTTTTAACAAAAAATCCTATAATTTTCGATGGTTTTTCGATGAAAATTATATTCTCAGTTAAATTTCGATGAAAATAGTTTTTTTGATAATTTTCGATGCACTTTCGATGCATTTTCGATGCCATTTCGATGATATTTCGACGAAAGTGGTATTCTCGATAATATTTTAATAAAATGGTATTTTTGATGTATTTTCGATGAAGTGGTATTTTTCATAATATTTGACGGAATTTCGATATAATTTCGATGAAGTGATACGATAAACTATTATCGAAGATATCACTTTCATCGAAATATTATCGAAAATGTATCGAAATTGTATCAAAAATAGTAAAAAATGCCACTTTATCGAAATATTACTAAGAATACAACTTTCTTCGACATATCATCGAAACGGTATCGAAAATACATTGAAAGTGCTCAGAAATAATATTTTCATCGAAATTTAACTGAAAATATAATTTTCATCGAAATATCATCGAAAAACCATTGAAAATTATCGCGATTTTCTGTTAAAACTCGCAAAAAATATTCTTAAAATGATTTTTCAACACATAAATGACCTCATAACATCTCGAAATTTGATAATATGTTATTTTAAACGATATTCAGAACTAAGTAGAGAAAAATGAAGAGATAAGAGAGGAAAATGATGAGTTTGACGGCGATATGACAGATAAGAATGAGATTTTATTCTCAAATTCTTTTTTCTACTTTTTTCAGTTATCTTTTCTCGTGTTTTTTTTTTATTCTTTTTTGCTTTTATAATTTCAGCTCTTCATATGAAGGTTAACTTGAAAAATTGAGATATAAAGAAACATAGAGGCATAGAGGATAAGAGATTTCGGCTAGGTTAAAGAGAAGAGATGCATATAGTTTATTGGAGGTAAATATGACTTTTCATGTGATACATACATATTTTACAAATTTTTATTAAGGAGAACATATGGACCAAAATATGCCTATTATGATGCCTATAGATTTAATAATCACTGTCATTCAAATTATCACTCTAAAAAAAGCTAAAAAAAGAAGTCAACGAGGTTTGGCATTTTCCTTTTTCATTTGCTTTGAAAATGTGATGAATTTATCGATCCTTATTCCTTCACCTCACAATTCAAGTTCAAGTGCTATTTATTCTTAATGGGGTGTATTCCTACACGATATGAGTAGTTTACTAATGCGATCGCGGTATAAAGAGAGGGGGACTCATTCAAATATCTATACTATTTAATAATCGTGTGTGCAGTAACGCTGGTGGGCTCCGTAACCCACGGTAAGCCAAAAATATAATAAAATAAATACATAATTTAACCTTTTAGGAAAAAGAAAAAACCAACTCAGAAATCAGCATTACTTGATTTTAGCAAAAAGAACGTCGTATACATGATTTGCATACGCTATAGTTTTAGTTTCTCCCCGTAATATACCAGAACACTACAACGAGATTCATGATCTTTATCTCAAATTTGATTAATAAATATTTCCCGATTAAAAGGAAAGAATTGTGTATTATCATAATATGTACTCCTTATTACACGAACGAAGATGCAAATCAGAACAAAGGCTTCTTTCCATTGAGCATTCCCATCAAATAATCGAAAACCCGGCTTCCAGAATCACGCAGACCAGAATGCATGTACTCATTATTTATCCACAACCGAATCCCTTCAATCTGAGAAGCTGTTTCCGTGGCAAGCTTGAAGTTAACATACATATCATCATAATAAACAGCAGCTGCAACAGGAACCTGTTCAATGTTGGAACCACCAAGTTTATGAACGAATGGCGAAAACTAAGAGAGACAAATGCTTGATTGCTCAAGTGTTCAGTGAGCCAAAATCATTGCCTAGCTACTAATTAGATAGCTACTGGAAAGCTATACTACAAATGATGGAAACGTAAGCAAATTAATTTCCTATCAAGGCAGCACCTTGTTGTTATTTAGTGCCGTGATATTGTATAGCGGAGGCCAATCCTTCTTCTGAGCTAGTATATGAGCAGCATTTTTGAATTTCTTTAAGGCTTGAAACTCATCAAACATCCAAGGGAAGATCATCTGCAATAGGAAAAAATCAAGAACATATTCATTAAGTAGGTGTCAGAAGCTACAGGCAGTAATTAGGGAAGAAGCATTGATTAATTGAATTAGAGAATTTGCAGTTAACAAACAGCTTTCTCGTAGACATAATGTGTCTCACTCCATGATAGTTGGAAAAAGCTAATGAAACATCATCATGCAGGTTAGCATGTACCCACCAAACTATAAATGCTCTCTGGTAACATAAGTAAATCCACAGTGCACAAGAGGTAACATTTTCTTTGCTACAAAGGTCGCAGTGATATCAAGCTCTTAAAGATTTTACATAGAACAGTTGGCTGTAAACAAACAGCAGAGGAAATATAGCTGTGTCACTCTTACCTAAGATAATTCTGCTTGTAAGGATTTCTCGGACGTTAAACCGGATTCTTTGTTTTCTCACTTTCATCTATTAGTATAGAATAAGTGAAAATTGTTCAACAGCACAGAGATTATAATACAAATTCAGGAGTTGCTTGTGAAGGGGGTGGGCATAAGGAGCATATAGATTACTTACAATAGCTTTTATATTGATCTATCCACGCTACAGGTATTCATATCAGGTTCTTAATTAACGCAGAAAGCTTTAGATCTCATGATGTCCTAAATACTATACACTTTATACCAGACCACTTTCATCCACATAAGATCTTACACTATACAAATCATTTTTGGTAAATCAGGGAGAATGAAGTCAGAGGATGTGAATCTCATGGCTGTTCTGTGACTTCTCAATTCTTAAAGGTTCAGATCAGATGCTAACCTCTCCAGTGAAGAGTACAGGGTGACCTTCTTTAGCAGCCCTAATTGCATCAAATTCACAGCCGTATTCAGCCCTTATCCTGTGAGCAGACCATCGAGACGAAGCACCCTTCAAAAGGGAATAAAATACAACCAAAACAAATTAATAAATCAACATATAAAGGTTCTAGCAAATAGGTGATCAAATAGCCAATCTAGGAACCAGAGAGTTCCTATATAATTATTAAAGTCTTCTACCTCACAGTATATGGATTCATGTAAAAGAGCGTAGAGTGGATTTGTCTTGAAAGCTATGAGCTTCTCAAACTGTAAACATAAAGGGGATCCAGGTTAATGTAAAGAATTAGATTAAGCTTTTATTCGGTATCTATGAGGGGGGCAATAATTTCCTTACACTGTCCAAGAAATTGTAACTGATTCGCTTTGGTGCTCCTGGAACTAATACAGGATCCCAGACTGTCTCAAACCTAAGGGTAGTAGGAAAATGGTAAACGTGAACAAAGAATAGTAAAATCATAAGTTCTGAAAATCTGTAACACATGCCATTAAACCTACATGTAGTGCAAGCGCTCAAAACCAGCATAGGATCCTAGACATGAAAGACCAAGAGTTTGCAGGCCTTTTGGAGTCAAGATACCCCCAGATGGAAGATCAACCTACAGATTGCATGATTGCAAATATCAAGCTTAATTGTCAGCATTAGAATAAATTACTAAGACAAGATAAAGTAGATCCTTACTCCTCCTCCTTCAGATTCCGACAAATATTTGACAACTTCTTGAACAATCTCAATATCCTCAGGGTACCTCTTGTAGTACTTTTCATTCTGAAGTTTAACCTGTTCATAGCACACTCTATACACAGCATCTGCAGTGCATTCATTTCCAATTGGAGGGATTCCTCCAGTTAGGAGGACTTGTTTCAGTCCTTCTTGTGCAAAGCTCAAATAGGTTACCGCACAAAAACCACCATAGCTCTATACAACAAAAAGAACAAGCTGTCATTCAATTTAAGACCCAGATTGGCTTCAGTGGACCACAAGCAACATGTAAACATCTCCGACGCTGAGGCATTCTCATGCAGGGAGGAAAAAACCAGAAAAACCAACATAAGAAAAACAGATATAATTGTACAGGGAGAAAGATGTTGAAAAGCGAAGAAATTTTGAATATTAAACATAATCTGCGATACGAAAGTTTCTATTCGCTACATGAATAAAGCACCTGTGGGGATTTAGGCCAATGACTCTATGTCCAGCTACACATACACACGATCCAACAAAGAAATAGCAACATAATTACCTGACCCAAAACTGTCCAAGGTCCAGCATCAGGGACAAGGCATACTCGGATAAACTCAGCATCATTTACTATATTGTCAGCCCGAAAGTGCTTTATGTAGTCAGCCAAATCCTCTGCAGACTTCAATTGCAACATGGAGGAAGATGTCAAAGGAGTTGACAAACCTGTACCTCTCTGCAAGTAAAACGAAAAGATAAGAATAACTACTAGTATCAAATATCATAACAGATTCTTAAGAGAATACCCAGAATACAACACCTGATCCATCAATACAACACGAAATTCTTCACACGCTTTCTGTATCCATCCACCAGCTTCGGTTGGCCGCGGACACTCAAATCCAGGTCCACCTTGTAGGTATAACAGGTATGGCAAAGGTTGCTCTTCTTTTCCAACTGCTAGGCAGATTCAGCTTAGCAATGGAACTAACAGATAGACCAAAATGGTTCATAGTTGTTATTATATATTGGCCATACACAAGATTCATTTTACAATAGTCTAGAAAAGATTCCTCCTCCACTACTTAAAAGCACACATTTTATAATATAACTAAATTTTTTGAATACTACTGATCTATTGTCTACTTATACTGAATATCAGAATCTCACCATTAATTTTCATAATTCATTTCTTTGTTTTGTTTCTTTTTTTTAATCTCACCACTAATTACTTCTACTTTAAAACCAGTCAGACAATGCCGCATTTCAATTAATGGGATCATGAATCTACAAAAAACTAAGAATTATCGACTAAAAATCAGTATCTGATGTGACCCATTTGAATGTTATCACGATGTAAACATAGCTATAGTTCAATTATAGAAATAATTAGAAGAACATTATAAAAATACCAACAATAGCACCATTAACATTTCAAACATTAAATAACTAGTAGTATCACCAAAAACCCAGATTGAGTTTACCCAAAAAAAAAAAAAAAAAAAAAGTTGAATCTTGCATCAATGTCAATCAATATCACGAATCTATAATATTTCGATATATTTCGATTCGATCAAAACACAGCCAAACCTGCAACCACTTCGCGAGCGAAGACTGAGATCTTAGGAGAAGCACCACTACGGTCGGCGGAGTAGTCCAGAGGAACAGTGAATCGGTGGTCGCGAAGCCGGAGGTCCGGCACCGAGAACCACTTCCCGACGACGTGCTCCGGGGCGTGGTGTCCTCCGGGTCCGGCCATGGCAGTGACTGTACGGAACGACATCTGGCGGGAGTGGGGATAGGGAAGCTTAGTGGCTGGAAAGTGCGGGAATAGGAGAAAGAGTAGTAGTAGTCGATGAGTGAAGACGAAGGAGGAGGGGGTGTGTTTACCAACGAGGGTGGTGGCGCTTTTGTTGCCAGCATTTTTAAGGACAAAAAATAAAAAATAAAAAAGATTAAAGATTAGAGGAGAGAGGATGACGGATTGAGCCTGACCCACTGAAGACACGTGGCTAGATCCATGAATGGATTGTGTATGGCCCATATGAAAGAATATTTTGTCCACTAATTGGTGTCTACTTTAGAGTATTGAACTGGCGCACTGGAGGCTTCTTGGCCCAGCGCGATCATACAGGTAAACATCTTTGTTACCATGCTACCATCGACCGATAATTTGTTGTTGTTGTTGTTCTTTCTTGTACTCATGCTTATTAGGCCGGAAAAATGATTGCTAGCATATGGTTGACTTTCTAGGTCAGCTAATTTTTTCAATTTATTATTCTTGTTTCCTGTGAGATTTGTGTGAATCTCACTAATCATGGTTTCTACTTAATGTTTTGTTAGGGCTACATGTAGTTGACTTTCAAGGTAAGCTATTTTATGAGTGATTAGTTTGTGATCTAGATATCATACCTAAAGATATATCGAGACGAGTAGTTGAAGAATCAGTCATTTAATTCCTGGTCGATACTTCGGATATTGGTAAATGACAAAAAATCACAGCGAATACGTGATTGAGGTTCATAGAACATTACATGATCTTGATTATTCTATATGCTTAGATGGACTAGTCTTATGAAACTTTTTTCTTTTTCTTTCGATAATTAATTTTATGCAACCTTGATCACTAATGTGTCGTAATTAATTTCGATATCATACCTTAAGATATATCGAGTCGAGTAGTTGAAGAATTAGTCATTTAATTCGTGGTCGATACTTCGGATATTGGTAAATGATAAAAAATCACAGCGAATACGTGACTGAAGTTCATAGAACATTACATGATCTTGATTATTCTGTATGCTTAGATGGACCAATCTTATGAAACTTTTTTTATTTTCTTTCGATAATTAATTTTATGCAACCTTGATCACTAATGTGTCATAATAAACTCTTTTATAAATAGAATTTTCCATTTATTATAAAATTTTGTCAAACATAAGCTATGTTTTATGTAGTTTGTTGACTCAACTCAAGTCACTACAAAAAAATTGACTTTTATCTACACAATTTTTACCTATACATAATTATGTGTTGCCAAATGCTTTCGTTACCTACACTTAATTTTTTTAAATGTGCAAGTAAAGCATATGTAAGTAATGCTATTAATTTATTATTCCATATGTAAATATTGGCTTGTACTTACACTTTTTTTGGAGGAAACTTTTCCCTCTCAAATTTTGCGTTCTGGTTCCATTTTTTTTCAGCCAATAATAATTTATTTTTGAATGTTTTCTGCCAATGTGGCAATGGACATGACTTTTATATTAATTATTGTTTAGTGTTTTATGACATGTACATTAATGTAATTCTTAATTGAATTAATTTATTATTAAACTAAATACATGGCAACAGGTGTATGTAGACCTATTGACACGTGTATAGTAATATTGAAAATTTCGGCCACGTCAGCTTCCACAGGGCAAAATTAATTACCTTCATAAAACACCAAAACGATGTCACATTAGGTTGTTTAAAAGATAAAAAGGAAATAGGGTTTCTCATCTCTCTGCCTCTCTGGTTTCTTCCTGTAAGTTAGAGACCCAGAATCTCTCTCTCTACCTCAAATCCCAGGTCTCTATTAGCCCAGCCTTGACCCTAGTTTCTTCCTTGCACGCTGAACCCTAATCCCCAAATCAACTTGTCATCTCTTCCTCTCCAAAACCCTCAAGTTTCATCATCTTCAAATCCTTAACCCCAAGTCCAATCTCTCCCCAACTCTCACCCTCTCCAATCTCTTCCCAACTCTCACTCTCTCTCTAAAAAATCTCACGTTTCTGCTAATGGCAGCTTCACCATCTCAGTTTGATGCTCAACTTCATCTCTTATCTCTCGTCTACAGGTCCTGAATTTCATCTCTTATCTCTCGTCTAGGGTTAGTTCTCTCTATCTCTCTCCCTCTGGGAAAAAGGATGAAAGTTTAATATGGGTCTTGGTGAAATTGTGGTAGTTCATCAAAAAGTGACAGTGATTCCGGCTTCCAGTCAGAAGCTTGTTGGAGATGTTGTCGTTTTCTGGCAAGAGAGGAGTTGTCGACGATGACGGGAGTGGGTCACCGCCGGAATGATCGTTCTTGAACTTTTTGCACTCTGGTATTTCAACTTCTCTTAAGGGTCTGAACTCTTCGTGCTTCATTTTGTGAACATAGTACAATATATGTGTGTGTGTGTATGTATAGAGAGAAATGGAGAAGTGGGTTCTGTTTTTGGTTTTAAAAACAAAATTGGTACAAAAAAGGGATATATAATATGGATGTGAGATATTTGGTGCCACTGA
The DNA here is from genome assembly GCA_002914845.1 of Trema orientale. Lineage (NCBI taxonomy): Eukaryota > Viridiplantae > Streptophyta > Magnoliopsida > Rosales > Cannabaceae > Trema > Trema orientale. Next base: position 112,038 of record JXTC01000076.1, on the reverse strand, counting down.
AATTTTTTTGAGAAGATCGGTTTTGTTCTTTGGTTTGTGAAAACAAATTGAGTACAAACAATTTGGTATACCAGAATCTGGAAAATGAGATATTTGATATTTGAATAGTAATGAAATTTGTTTTGGTTTATAAGATATTTTGAGAGACAAATGTTTTTTTTTTGGGGGTTTGTTTGGGAGGGGAGAGAGGAAATAGGACTGAGATTTGACGGAAAATAGGGAAGATGAGACAAGAAAGAATTAAAATTGACCGACAAAGATGGTGATAGTGTTCAAAGGTGGCCGATATAAAGAGACACTATAGAGGCTTATGGTTCTGGTGATTAGATTAAAAAAATTAGTATTTGTGCTATTGAGATGAGACCCGTAATATTGTCCTACAAACAGTCCACTGCCTTCTCTTGTGTTTTCTCGCTCTTTTTTTTAAGCTTCTTATATATGGTTCGTTAGATCTAATAGTCGGTTTATTCATATATGATATATGTTTGTTGTTTTCAATATATTTAAATGACTTATTAAAAAAAATACTAAGTAAAATTAAATAGATGGTCCTATGTTTTGAAATTTGTGAATTATTAAAATCAGTTAAGAAATAATCTTAAAAACATTATTTGACAGGACCTAAGTGTAAACTTGGTAATCTGATGTGTTTTTGGACCCTATATGCCTTGCCTTTTATTTCTCCATATTTTGCATACATAGAGACAAGACAAGATATAAGAATACAAGGTCCGAGGCTATCCATTTGCTATCCGAGTTGAAATATTTCACTCGCCACATCTCAAATCAGGTCCAGGACCGTCCATTCGCTATCCGAGTTGAAATGTTTCACTCGCCATATCTCAAACCCTATGTGTTATATTCTCTTATTTTATTTTATTACAATTTACTATTATATTTTATAATCATTTTAATCCAAAAATTACTGTTCTCTATAAATAGTTATACTTATTTCAACTTCAAACCATATTTCTATATTGAATTATAATAATTTAATTATTTTGTTGTTATTAATATTACTTAATTAATTTGTTACTGGATTTTAAATGTAGACACTATACTTGTATCTTTTATGTATTCCTAAGAACTCTAACTTGAAATATTGAACAAAAGGTCAAATTTATATGTAGAAACTATTCATCAGCACTAAAGATTGTTTTATACTAATTGTACCATCACACTAGAGAATCAGATTTATACTAAATGTAATAGAAACTAATTAATCATTAGTAGTAGAGAGTATTTTAGAGTTTCACACCTCAATTAAATAAAATATAATACCTTAATTAAATGAAATAGAACTCCCGCAGCTGGGCACTCCAAAAATTGATCTGCGCTTACTCCTTTTACTTTCTTTAAGTATCCTCTAACCTGCCATTAAAAAGCATTCAGCAACCATTGTTGAAAACAAAAAAAGAAAAATATTAGAACTACAATATACCTAGAAGCTTAAAGAAGTGAAAAATACACACACACACACACAAAATTACTTTCCATTAGAAACAGAATAGTCATAATCAAATTTTATGTTTCAAACTCTTTTTGACTATTCCATAAACCTTGTAAAAGGAGTGTGAGAGACTATATATATTCATATATCTTTTTTTTGTGAATAATTAGTTCATTGAACGAGCCAAAGCTCAAAGAAAAACAACAAAGAAGAAAAGGCCCAATCATATAGATTGGCCAGAATCCCTACAAAAGTCTAATCTTTTTAAATGACTAAGAAGTTTACTCTTTAGGTTTGTTAACTTAATCGTGTTTATAAGGATAGTAATTCAAGGAAAGAAAGACTAACAAGTAAGCATATAGAATAGGCAGTTCAGAACATTTATATTTCAAGTCACTCACCATTATTCAGTTAGTAACTGAAAAATAACAATTTAAAAACTTAATGCCATTTTGTAGAATTTTACCTTCTTGATCCTTTTTTTTTTTTTTTTTTGCATAGAAAGCTAAAGGTTGCAATATCTAGAGTTAGAAAAGCTAATGGTCCAAAACAATAAGACCACTATAACTTGACGTCTCTGCAACTTATAATCAAATCTTAATTGGGTACAACTACATATAAAATTCATCAGTAAATTCCAACATTCCATGTATATTAGTTTTCTTAATCTCTTATTTACAAGTATTTCAAAATGATTCTTGAGTATTTTATAGCAATTTATATTTTACGTTTGAACGTAGGATCGTGTGATGGTTTTGAGGGCTCAACACCCTCCTAACGTCTTAACTTATAAGGAGATCATGGAGCGCGTACTAGATCGTCATTCTGTGCGTCTTACAGGGTGGGCAAGGTCCTTTTCCACTAGTACTCAGACTGATGCATCTGACTATACTGACAGGCGCCCTAGTTATGAGGAGCATCTTGTAGAGTTGCCTACTACTAGGAATCGACTTAAGGAGGTTGAAGGGGGTCTTGATGAGTATCGTCAAGTACTCAGAGGTCAGGGTCTTATGTCCACCCCGAGTAATCTCAGTCTAATATCTGACCAGAACTCTGGACCTACCTTACGGCCACATTCTAGGTTTTATCTGAGCACCTCACATCCTGAGGCCCATACTCTTTCTAGCGGTGCCAATGAGCATGATTTTACTTAGATTTGCCTTACGTTCTTTTATATTTTGTTGCTTTGAAACTTGTACTCTTTCGAAGTATGTTAAGATGCATTAATTGATTGGGACTTAAGGATTTTTTAGATTAATATGTTTCTAAATATTATGTTATTTATGACCTTTAGATTATCTTATTATATTTGATAACATATGGCATGTTTCTTATGCTATAGTAGTTGTTTAAAGTGAAAATAAAATATAACATTTTGATTAAAATTGAGTGGGATTTTACCAATAAATTGAATAGGTTTACGAACATATTTCCTATTTTTAGCTACACATTTTTAGATTTTACCCACACATATTGGACTTTTAGCCACACATATCGGACTTTTGCCCACACATTACCAGATTTTTATCCACACATTGTTGAACTTTTACCCACATTTTGATATTGCCACGTCATAGAAGTAAGATACATTACTTGCTACGTGTCTGCCACATAATATGCCAACACATCAGAATAAAATACATGTCATCTAACACGTCATCAGTATGTCATTTGCCACATCATCATAAAAATTACATTTCAGCATCCACGTCAACTTCCACGTCAATGTCCATGTCACAATAAATTACATGTCATTTGCCATATCAGCAATTATGTCAAATCTGATTGTGGAGCCCAAAGGATTCTCCTACACATTTTGTGTCTTTTTGATACACAATATATGTGTGGCTAATATTATATTTAGCTACACAAGTGTAATGTGTAGCTAAAGTCACTTTTCTCTACATAGTTTTGCCCACACATGTTGACACTTTTCAAATGTGTAGCTAAATCGTTTTATCTACACATTTCAGAGTTTTAGCTATACAAAAATGTGCGGGTAAAAGCCCTATTTTCTTGTAGTGAGTCTTATAGTGTCTTACAAGTCACACAATCAGCTCCATCAATTACTTCTCTAGCATAGCAAGTGGTGGGTTCCAGACAAGCAGGACGAGGGTACTCTAGTTGTTGAAAAATTACTGTAACAGCTTTGCACCCCCGGTGAGAATTTATCTAATCTTATTTTATGAATCTTGAGTCGAGTTTCAAAGTAAAAAGCTATTAATGAACAACACTATCAAAGACAAAGACTACTTAAAAGGTTGTTAACCTGATTTGGGCTCTCGAATGAGAGGATCCTACAATATCTAAAGCACAGTTGCAGGAATAATTTGTTTCCTTATGGATTTTCTAACATTTGATTTTATGTTAATTCCATACTTGGCCCTGAACTATTATTTAATCCCGTTTTGGCATCTAAACCTTTAACATCATTATTTTGGTGCTCGGACTAGTTGTTTGTCTCATTTAACTCCTTTAGTCACTCTTTATTATAAATAGAAGGAAAAGTCACTATATTCGCCCTTGAATTGTTACAAAATCCCATTTTGACCCTAAACTTTAAAACGTTCCTACTTTAACACCCCGTCCATCAAAAATGTCTCATCTTCATACCTACAATTACTTTATTGTTAAAAACAAACAAAAAAAAAAGTATATGTCACTCACATAAGGTTTTTGACAAAGATATTTTAAGCAAATTGCAAAATAAAATAAAATAGTACAAAAATTTTATTTTATTTATAAATGTTAAAAAAAACAAATTTAATTTTTGTACAAAAATTAGCGATCCCATGTGGTCATGATTTAGTTTCAAAAAAATGTTAGATTTTCTTTAGACTCATCATACTAGTTGAATGTTATAATAAACTCAAATACAATTAAGATGCACTATTTTTTAATATTTAAATCAATTTTTAAATATATATAAATACATAAGATAACTCGAGATTTTTCTTCTTTTATTTTTTATTTTTATTTTTTGGAATAAATTTTCCTTTGTGTAAACCAATATATATGTCAAATTTAGTTTTTCAATAAAGTTGAGAAGACGACATTATTATTTTTTAGCTAATAAAATAAACTCATTAAATAAAAGCTAAATGCTTAAAATGTTATTTTTAAATTCTTACTTGAGTGTCTCATGTTCTTTTCTATATGTTTTTAACAATAAAGAGATAATAAAGTGCCAAATAAGACACTTTGATAAATCATGTCCCAGGATATGGACGTTTTAAAGTTTTGAGGTGAAATAGAATTTTGGGTATAATTTAGGTTCAAAGATTGGGATATTTTTCGTCCAGTCATGATGAAACAATAACAAATTGGGGTTAAATAAGACAAAATAAAAATTAAGGTGATCAAATTTCGAATATTTTGAAGTTTAGGAGTCATATAATATGATTCGGGTAATATTTTGGACCCAAAAATGGGATTAACCCTTCGAATTATTGATTAAAATCATGGGTGTTGTGAAGTATGGCCTTTCATTTTGGAAATAAAGTCATAAAGTATTAGATGAATCTTTCTCAATCAATTAATTAGGATTGATAGCAACATTTTTTCCAATATTTTTCGCACTCCTATGTTACTGGATATGTGTACTCATCAAAATATCTCACATATTAATAATATTAAAATTATTTCACATATTAATAATATTAAAAAAATATAGTGGAGTTCTCATATTAAATAATGAAACAAAAGTTGCGTAGTTAATAATAAAGTTGAATTTACTAAACAATTATATTCGTAATTTTAAAAATAATAATATAGATGGTCAAATAAACACTTTAAAGTAACCTAGTTTATTTTCCTCTCTACGTGCCAAAAATTTTAGGGAAAAGATACTTCATTTTCGATCTTACTCATTTTTCTCTAATACTTTTTCCTATTTACCAGACATAGTTCTAGATAATTATCCCAAAATCTCTGAGATAAAACAAGGAGCACTAGAATGCTAAATATGTTCTCTTTTACAATCTCTATTCTAATTATTGGATATGTGGATTCCACTACGATTTTTTATATGATTTCAGAATATAAAACTCTATAGCAAAATCCAAAGGAAAATAGTGGGACAAAGAATGTAAAAGATAGTGCGTTTAGCATTTTTTTTTTAAAAAGTATGGTTTCAAACACTTTTATCTATAAAAATCCAAAAGAATTACAAAAATATGGATGTCGGGTTTTTTTTTTTTTTTTTTTTCAATTTCCGTACGGTTTTTATTAGAAAAATATCACTTTATAAAAAAATTTAGAAAAATATCATTTTTAAAATGATTACTAGTTACTAGTTTCTGAAAACTAGTTACTAGTTACCAGTTATAAATACATTTGATTATAAATTACCAGTTTCCGAAAACTGGTTACTGGTTAATAGTTACTATTTTAAAAAATATTATTTTTTTAAATATTTTTTAGAAAATAATATTTTATTAATAAAAGCTAAAACCACAAATTATTGCTCAAAAAAAAAAGTGAAAATCATAAAAAATGGTAGCTATTCTGTCTTTTATGTCATTATGTCTCACTATTTTGGCACTATAATTCCATCAAAACATTTCATATTTTAATTATATTAAAAAGTATCATAGAGTGCAACCATTCCAAAAAGTTAGTAAAAAAAAAAGAAGAGAAAACATAGTCAAAAGTCAAAACCCTTTATTAACTAGAAATTCGAGTAGGTGGCGGGGCCAAATATGGCCTTGACCCCTGTGCCCACCCCTGACTCCTCCATTCATGATGATTATGAGTATTATTAAATATAAAGCGCGCACCAAAACCATTCCTCAGCAATATCTGTCTCACTCCACACACACTCTCTGTCTCACTAGAATGGCCTTGTTCACCGCCATTTCTAGAGCTTCTCTCGCTCACAGAGCCAGAGCCAGAGCCAGAGCCACCAGCCTGTTCCACCGTTTTATGAGCAATATTCCCGAGAACACCGTCTATGGCGGTCCCACGGCCCAAACCCTCAACGAGAGAGTCACCCTGGCCCATCTCAGGCAGAAGCACAAAAAGGGTCAGCCCATCACAGTCGTCACCGCCTACGACTACCCTTCCGCGGTGCATTTGGACATGGCCGGAATCGACATCTCCCTCGTCGGAGACTCCGCCGCCATGGTCGTCCATGGCCACGACACCACCCTCCCTATCTCGCTCGACGAAATGCTCGTTCACTGCCGAGCCGTGGCCCGCGGAGCCAAGCGCCCGCTATTGGTTGGGGACCTCCCTTTTGGGTCCTACGAGTCCAGCTCCAATCAGGTATGACGGACAATTTTCCCTGAGGCTGTTTGGTTTCTGGGAAAGTGGAGGAAAGTAAAAGGGTTGTTAAAGAATTTTCTGGATTGTGTCTGATATCAGGCTGTGGATACGGCGGTGAGGATATTGAAGGAAGGAGGAATGGACGCCATAAAATTGGAAGGAGCTTCGCCAGCGAGAATCAATGCGGCCAAAGCTATTGTGGAAGCTGGAATTGCCGCGATGGGGCATGTGGGTCTTACTCCACAGGCCATTAGCGTTCTTGGAGGGTTTAGGCCTCAAGGGAAGAATGTTTCTAGTGCTGTAAAGGTCTGTGTTTCGACTTTGGGAAACTTTTTTTGTATCTTTTATTATCTGGGTTCTAATTATTAAGCTCTTTTAATTGTTGGTTTGGTTCTAAACTTCATTTTATTTTACCACTTGTTTTAAATATATGTATACATATATATGGTTGCCAATTCAGCAAAGTATTTTTTTCTTTATCTGTAGGTATTTTTTTAGTTATTATTTTTATTGTCCATTAGATCATCTATCTATCGTTAACGGTGATCAACAGTTATAATAAAGTGCATAAAAAAAGTGTATTATTAAAATTATTTTTAACCGTTAGATCATTGGCTAATAATGATCAACGATTATAACAAAATGCATTAAAAGGTGTGCATTACTAATATTTTTTTTTTATTTTTTAATATAAAATAATGTGTATAATAAATTTTTAAAAGTAATACCTTGAGTGAAAAAAGGAAAATACCTACTAGATTGTATATGTATATATATTGCAGATTGTAGAAACCGCATTGACTTTACAAGAAGCAGGGTGTTTTGCTGTCGTTTTGGAATGTGTACCCGCACCAGTGGCAGCTGCAGCTACTTCTGCTCTTCGGATTCCCACCATTGGCATTGGAGCTGGGCCTTTCTGCAGTGGCCAGGTTAGTTGGCAGTTACTTCTTTCAATTGTTCTTTGTTGATGTACATCTCCTGGAAAGTACATGACTACTTTCTCTTTGTACTTAATAGATAATAATATTGGTCAGTTCATCAAGTTAAATTAGGAGTATTTAGTGTGATCGATGCCACATTGTTTTAGACGTATTCCATTAACAGTACTCAGTGTGAACGATATATTACGTCCGCAAAAATATTTTTAACCGATTCAATCCAATCCACAAATAATTTGGGCAAGACTAATAAGCCTATATAATTGGTCTTTCTAAGTTGATTTTTTACTATAGATTATTCATTTAAAAAAAAAAAATTGGTTCTTTTTTACATGTTTGGCCCACTACTCATCATTTTCTCTTTTTATTTTTACTTAAAAGGACACAATTATAATAATTAAAATCTAAAATTTAAGAAAGTAACCAACCTATAAAGATCAATGTATAAATTATAAATTTTGTTAATTGCAACATATATAATTATAAAACTCAGTGTATAAATTAAGGGTGGATTGAATTGGATTATGTTTTCATATTTAAAAAAGTATCCAGTTGATTTCATCCAATTCACACACGTGTGAATATCCGCACTTAGCGGATTGGACCGGATCAGTTTGTGCATATTGGATTAAATTGGGCGGTTCTTGAACACCCTTAGGTGTCTATTAGAGATGCTTGGCTTTATGTGTCTGCAACTTGAAGTTAGAGCTTGTAAATGTTCTATTTTGGAAAAACGTACAAGGTGTGAAACTAAACCTTTTTTAGTGTGTCGAAATTTATAAAAATAGTAGTTATTGAAAAGATCTTTAAAATTTATGATAACAGACCTCAACAACAAGGATTTAGTGATTAAATGGCTGATGATTCTGTAAGACCACTCTATGACTTGAATCAAAACCCTTGACTTGTTACTTTGCATTCCTAATTTTGTGTTTCGTCAGATTAGGTGGTTTTGCTTTTAAAAGTTGTGTTGTATGAATATAGGTTTGGGTTAAAGCATGTATACCTGTTTATTCTCTCTGTTCAAGCGCGACACTATCACGGCTGTCTAGTTCTATTGCAACTTTTGTTCTCTTGTTGTTTTAGCTTGTTCGATAGGTTCATGTCTTTCTGTTCTTTGAAGTAATTTCTGGGCAAGATATCCAATGATTGAACTCCTATAGATCGGATATCCATTACGTTGTCTCAAATGACGTTAAATTATCTAGATTGCTGGTCTTTCTGAAGAATCTTACACCACCAAAATTCTGGTTTAAGTGGACTGACCTAGGAGTTTGTTAGTAAGGATTCAGTTATCCATTAATCTTATAGGCATTAAGTTCTGCATCTACTTCGTTGCACATGGTTTAATAAAATTTAACCCTCTGGCAATAATATGTAGCTCTCCTTTCTTAGTTTCAGCCTTTTTGTTTTGATTTGTTTCCCACTGAAATGCCAAATTTTACCAAAAATTTATTAGAATGAATATGTTACCATACCATGTATGGAAAACCCGGTTATTAAATTATCGCACGCTTAATTTGTTTCACTATCATACAGGTGCTAGTTTACCACGATCTGCTCGGAATGCTACAACACCCGCATCATGCCAAAGTAAGTTCTCAAACCATACGTACGTCAGTTGCAACTATTCTCTTGCAGAAGACTTTTTACTGAAGAAGGAAGCAACTCACATTTTTGCAGGTTACTCCTAAGTTCTGTAAGCAGTATGCGCGTGTCGGAGATGTCATAAATGAAGCTTTGTTGGAGTACAAGAAAGAAGTGACAAACGGTTCATTCCCTGGCCCTGCGCACACCCCATACAAAATCAACGATGCTTATATTAATGATTTCTCAAATGAGTTGCAAAAATTGGGTTTGAACAAGGCAGCATCTGCAGCAGCTGAAGCAGCGGAGAAGATAAACAGCCCTGAATCACCTGGTGAAGGCAACCCAACAAGTGAGTAAAAAGTAGGATACGTGTAATGTCTTCCTAGTTGGAAATCAGTAGTTGTGTATGACTAGCCTTCTCAGATTTGGTTTCTCCATCACTCTTATGATTTCAAAAGTTGAAATGCGGAGGAAAAGCATAAGACCCTCCTCCCTTATTGATTTCTTTCTGTGACAGAGAAGGAAAGGATTCCCAAGTAAAGGCACCTGAAATTATTTTATGAGGCACAAATAAGTCTTACTTGCGTATTGGTAAGTTTCATCTAGAACCTGTTAGTCAGCTCCAGAAATGAATGCAGGCTTTTGAGGCAGAATAGATGGTTTCTGCCTCCTGCTCTTTCCGTCTTTGTATGAACTAGTCTTTTAATAAATCTTTAATCATTTATTTATTGATTTTAACTTGACAGAACTTGCCTTGTTCATGTTCTGTATTTGGACCATTAGGTACTTCCCATTTTGTGCTTTGATACTTGGGTTTGATTTGCCTTCTTAGAATTTTGCTTTATAAACGAAGTATAGATTCGTTGTAGATCTCAATCTGATATCGAGCTGTTTCTCGCACTGGAAATTCTCTCCACAATCTTAACCATATAATTAATAGTTTTATCATAAAATCAACGCGAAAATTAGGTTTAATTTTCTTCTCATTTATGCATTTACTGAGAAACTAAGAAGTGTAGGAACCAATATAATATCTATTTTTTCGAACGCTAAAGCAAAACAGATGAGTATATCTAAAATTTTGCAAAATGGCCGGGTACATCGGTTTTTATATATTAGTGTGTCTTAACAAACTGATATGTTGATATACTTGGTTTAAAAATTGATATATGATACACAAAAATTCATACACTCATGTCTAAAATTGGTATACTAGTAATTGGTCATTTAGAAAAAAGATTAAAAAAAATGAGGCCATTTATTGAATGAAATAAGAACACGGCTCACCCATATATTAAAGAAAACATGACTAGCACCACAGTTAATGGAAGCGTAGACTCACATAAATTTTGTAGCATGCATCTATGTTGATTTGTGTGCTAAGCACAAACAAAGTGTCTCGTAGCATGTTCTAATTTAAGCATGTGAACAAATCATTTGAAAAAAAAAATAAACGTAAACAATTGATATTGTAATAAATTTTGTATCTATCTTAGCTTGCTCAAGCGAAAAGGGCCAAAAAAAAAAAAAATCAATCAATTTTTTGTAATAATAATGACGATGGTGGTAGTCATCATGATGATGAATATGAGTAATGATAATAATAGGATTTTGTGACTTGTGAGGACAACAATGCTCAAGGTGGAGTCAGATCTTTAAGGGGCATAAGGCAAAATCATTAAACAAAATAAAAGTATGAAAACATACCAAATATTTCCTTTAAATAAGTAATTTATAAGTGTATTACAATTATGCCCGATTAATTTTCCGTACCCTGAAATGCTGCACAATAATCTCATCATAAAGACCATAAAAACATTTTTTTTTTTTAAGTTTAAACTGATAAGTGAACTTTGCTGAATGAACTTTGTTATCAAGATGCACTATTAGTCTAAACCAATCTCTTAAGTTTGAAAGTATGAGTCTCCTTTTTTTTCCCCCTGAGAAAACAAGTATGAGTCATTTAGTTAAGGCAATATGGGAAATTACGCTGAGTGGCTCTATTGGTGGTTGGTCTTTTATTTTAGTAATTTCTTCTAGAAAATATTTTGTCAAACTAATATTTTCTTAAAAAGTTTCTGTCTATGAAAATACTGGCATAAATATTTTAGATTTTAGTCCCAAATTATATCTTAATATTTAACACGGTTTAGTGAGGACATGTGCATAAATTCAAAATTTGAGGGGAGCATGTCTGTAATTTGAAATTTTAGATGGGACAAATACAATTTTTCATTTTAATTTAAACAATAATTAAAAATATCCAAAAATAATATATATATAAATATATATATATATAAAGGGTGATGTTTCAATGGAGATTTTTATTTTTGCTCTATGGATGGGTACTTTAACCAAGTTCAAAATGACTTCTTATTGCAAGTCATATTTACCTTCAACTATTTCATTATAATTTTCTAGAGAATCCTTTTTCCATTAAGGTAGTTTTTCATAATAACTTTTTTAAGAAAAATAATTTGGAATGGTTTTTTTAAGGAAAAAGTTTAAACAAAACATATTTTTATTTAATAGTTTTATATATACTGTTAATTTTTTTTAAGAATACGTATTACAGTTATTGTTTTTTGAGAAATATATATGGTTAGGTTTTTTTTTTAAGAAGAATATACGGTTACTTTTTTTTTTGAGGGAATATAGTTATTTTTGAAATTATAAAAAATAACGAATGTTTTTTTTAAGCAAAACTTTTTGATAAAAAACAATAGTATTTAAAATTTTTATGTATACAGGTTTTTTTTAGAATATATATATTACGATTTGTTTTTTATTTTTTATTTTTTAGAAATATATAGGACTAGTTTTATATCTACATTCGTTATTAACGAAATTATATCATAAAACTATCTATGAATTATTTTATTTATTTATTTATTTATTTATTACTGTTATTGTTTATTATTATTATTATTATTATTTTGAAAGAAGTGCAATCCTATGTTAAAATAAGTCTACATGTAAAATAAAAAAATATTAAGATAATTAAATAT